>CAJGYO010000010.1:117838604-118368694 GCA_904845875.1 Miscanthus lutarioriparius
TAAATGAAAAGGGATAGTTTGCCCAGCAATTTGCAAGGGCGTCTTGCTAGTTAACACTTTCACATTAAAGTACAGACATGGTGCTATGTGTTGCAATGCGTATGTGGACCGTCTTGGTGGGTTAGTTCCTAAATGATTTTGGAATGCAGGATGGTACAATTGTATTCCATCAATTATTGTATTGTCTTTTTTATTTACCGTAAAGCTCCACCAATGTTTGAGGAGTGGTAGTTTATGAACTAGTATTTAATTCTTATGCATAAGCCTAAATAAATTCATATTGGGAATCAAATGGAGTAGCTAAGTTCAATACATACCTTCACAGCATGCTCTAAGCTCGGTTTAAAAAGCAGTGTCACCCATAGCCACAAGCCCATCCACCTTTTTTTTCGATAGCCGTCCGACCACTGCCAGATATTTCTAAAATGCCAGTGGTATTCTCTTTGATGACCTTGTCGTTGAATGCTACAATGGCAAGGCGGTCGTCATCACCAAGCTGCCTTTATTATGAACTTCATGGCATTTTCAGCAGATCCAACCTTGATGGCATCTCTGTTTGTGATGCCGCTGGCCAGCTCATGCTTTGGTTAATATTGATAAGTGTGACTAGGTCAATGGGGGCATAGTTCTTCATAGATGAGGGTGCTTCAACGCGCACCACTGCTGCCCCATTTAATGTAACTGTGTGTGAGTTGTCTACCAGAAGTATAGGGGGGTTCATGCCAACGCTTACTCTGACTTTCTCTGGGGTCATCGTGACCTGCATTCGCATTTTAGAATTAAAGAAGCATCTGAATATGACTACCACTATCTTCTGCAAAGTAAACAAGTGATGTGTGCAACCAAATATTTTAAACATAGCATATATATATATATATATATATATATATTTTTTTGAGCAATTACTATATATAAGGGAGGATCCGATGACAACATATTAAATAAATATATATATATAAAGAACAAGGGAGTTTATATGCTAGCATAAAAGAAAGAATGAGACAAATTTACTAACAGACTCCAGCCACGTGGAAAAAATGCTACTCCAAATGTCCCGTCAACATTTATATTGGATGGACAAAGGTGATGTGTGTGACTTAAATTGAAAATACATTCATAATGTTAAATTTCAATCCATTTGGAAATGTAGCTCAACAGAATTTTGTGGCAAAATTGGTGTCTCGGAGACTGTGGCAAAGGACCAAATACCTCACACTATTGTCCACTAGTCCATCGACCCATGCCGTTGCATGGGCACTAAGAGATATAGGTGTTAGAATTTTGCACAAGTTTTGGGCTCATAGCTAACATTGCTTATCTTTGCTCTCTCTTATCTGCTCATAATCTAAAACAATACTTATGAAAATACTTTCTTATTTTTATATGGATGTGATGGAGTTTAGTTTACCAGTTGCTATATACACTTTTTCATTCCAATTCGTAGTTGTTCCTTTAGCATTGCATGTCCATGCGTGTTTGACATGTATTTAGTTAAATTCCACTCAAGTGTTCATATTCTAACACAACAATCATATAGGTACTTTCTTAGATTTATCCAGATGAGATAAACTTTAGCTACTAATTAATTTATATACCTTTTCATCCTTATTCATATTTTTTTGCCTTTTCATCATGCCTCTATTTGTGTTTGACATGTGTTTAGTTAAATTATTAGATTCAGATATGTATTTGGCATGGAAATTTATATGCTCATCGCTTCTTGCATATATGTATACATGGTCTAAATGGTAACGCACATCATGTATGTATATCTTAAATTAGTTTTTTTTCTGTATTAACAATGGAAGAAGTGAGAAATTTACACTACTACAGATTTGATATCTTGTCCCGTTAGAACTGGTTTTAGTCCCGTTTCCCAACCGGGACTAGCGATCCGAGACTAAAATCCGAGACTAAAGTGTTGTTCTTTAGTCCCGGTTTGCTACAACCGACTAAAGATCCTCCCGCTTTAAAAAAATAATGCCTCCCACACCGCTGCCCTCGAGATTCGAACCTAAGACCTCATGCACGCTTTGCATGCTGAGCTTACCACCCCACCTACACAACACATCATACAATGGATGGGATGCTTTCCTTTTGAACTAACCTATCGGAGGACCTTTATTCCTGGTTGGTGTTACCAACCGGGACTAAAGGGTCCTTTAGTCTGGGTTGGTGTTACAAACCGGGACTAAAGGGTCTACCTTTAGTCTGGGTTGGTATTACCAACCGGGACTAAAGGTTGGAGGACTTTTTAGTCCCGGTTGGTGGCTCCAACCGGGAATAAAGGAACATTTAGTCCCGGTTGGTATTATTAACCGGGACTAATGATCCTTTAGTCTCGGGAGCAAAAAATGCCGAGGCTAATGCTAAATTGAGACATCGTTCTAAAGTCTGTTCTCTAGTAGTGTTAGAAGCATATACAAAGTACTTTGTGATATTTTTTTTGCCTTTACAGACATAGTCCATTTAGATCAGATTTTAGAGGTTAGTTTATTTGGGTTATTTTAAAAACCTGTGAAGGTGCATAATTTAGATGCAAATTTAGGGGTAATTTAAGTGAAGATTAATGGATTACTTTAGGTTAATTCTAATAATGGCAGTAGTGAGTAATTTAGAAAAAAAATTAGGAGGTTACTTTAGACTATGTTCATAATGACAACGGTGGATAATTTTTTTAAAAAAAATAGAATAGATGCAATAGCTAGTATTATCATTATTTATTACAGTCGAACTGATGGCTGGGTGTTTTTTTTTTAATTTTTTGAGAAATTCTTAGCGTATCTCATGAGGATTAATGTGGAGTTCAAAAAGGAAGTCCAATTAGTAATAGTAAGAAAAGTAACTAATTGATTACATAATATAAACAACGAGTAGTGCTGCTGTATTGGCTGCCAGTTTCAACTTACAAATGAAAAAGGTATATTTTACAAAAAAAAAAATCAAGTAAATAATTTTTTTGGTTTCAGAAAGTCTGAATTGTTTGTTAGGTCTGAATAGCTAAAAAACCACAGCAATTTCTGCAACAAATTAAAGATTAGGGAACAGGGAAGAACAGGATTCTAAGAGTTCTACAAAATGGAACCGCTATAGAGACAATGTAGTACTATCTTTAGTCCAAAATAGATTTTGTCATACTAGAATGTATGCAACCGAAGTTTTAAAAATTTAGTCATCATTAAAAGTTTAACCACTATTGTCCATCAAAAAGTACTTTTGTTGTATGAGAATGGGCTGGAAATTTCAACATTAAAAGTATAATAATAATTTTATTGCTTTTTAATACATTTAAAAGATTGTAATGCAACCGGCAGGTATATAATAACTATACTTTCATTGTGGAAGAAATGGGAGACGACTGGAGTAGTGGTGGAAAATGGGTAGCAGTAATCCAAAGTATCCAGTACATGTATCCGCATTAGTTTGTAAAATAGATAATAAAATGGACATATCTAAATTAATTTTGATTTGTTTTTAGTATCTAATTCGGATCCATATTTGTTATAAATGTGGATATGGATATATATAAAACAGTCTTCATTGTGAAGAATAAATTACTTCTTGATACTATGCTCTGGTCTCTAACTTGACTTTAATCTCTTGAGTGTGGATCCAGGTGGCAGGCCCACTATTCATGCACTATAAATGTATATCATTTTAATAATTTTGAAACTATCTAAAATAACCGCATTCAACTTAAAAAGTTTACACTATTTAATGACGAATGACATTGATTTTAATATGACCAATAATGTATAAATATTAATTTAGCATGTCTAATTATATTAATTTTAGTATTACTAATGATATTAATTTTAATTAATATGTCTAATGATATATAATTTAACGGTCAAATGGCCCCTATTCAACTTTTAAAAGTTGAAAACATTTAAAAGTTGTATATATTACTAATGACAACAATTTATGTGGGCCAATTCCACGTGAAGAGCTGGTTGTAATCTGTGTATATAGTTGTAGGTCTGGTTGTGTACGGGTAGTATGAGTGAGGTGTGTGTGGTGTTGGTGTGTGTATGTATACGAACACGTGCTACGGCTGTATCCAGATGGGAAGCGTAAAAAAAAAAAAAGAACTGCCTCCGTTGCTGCACGCAAGGAATCAAGCGCTTTAGTAAAAGCATGCGTAAAGTCTAAGCTAGGACAAATTTTGACTTTGGCATCTCCTTGGTAACTAATGTACCGCTAGTGGATCGGAGGGGCCAAAGGAACAGAATGCACCAGCGTCGTCTGTGACTCGTGTGAACGCTAGGCCATGGCTTTGTGAATTTTTTTTAGAAAAAGATGGCTATGTGAATGGATTTAATAATATTTATTTACTTGAGTCCCACCGTTTTACTGCCCCTTGCCTGGCGGTCTGCACCTGAATTAGGATACAGTAGAAATCCTGCGGTGGTGACACCAACCCGCACTTCCTATGAATAAATATAAATATAAAAGCATACGCTACAAAGGCATATTATATATTTATCGATGTAGCGCATGCCCAATTACACATGAATTTAGCAATAATATGTACCTGCTTTCCGAATATGGCAGGTAACAGCGACAGGAGGAGATGATCCGCCCACCTTGATTGGCTCAAGAAGACTGAAAATCAACGGAGGGAACCAAGGGTCTTTGGATCTTATCTGAAGCACAGCTCTGGTGGAGTTTCTTGTTTTGAGGACCTGGAATTAATTTGATGCGGTATTATCGGGTAGTGAGGAGGAAGCAAGAAGTAACAATTAGATCGACTAAGTTAAGCAGTGAAGGAGTTTGTCCCTTGCATCAGCCTTATATATATGCAACCCGAAGCACTAGAACAACATCTGGAAAAACCAAAAGAATCAGTAGATCAGGATGCTTGAGTCTCTCGGGCAAGCAAAGGCGAGAAGCATAAACCAGTTGAGACTCAATGAAGAAAGGTATATTCTCAGGTGAGCGTGAAGGAAAGCACGTACTTTTTTTTTAAATAAAGGAATAAACATCTTACTTCATCTAGGGATGAAAACGAACAAAAAAAATCCTGTCCCGACCCTCCCATTTTCCACTTTTGTCCCGCCGTTTCCATATTTGCAGGGGTAAGTTAAAGAATATTTATATGATAAGTGAATAACAATTCAGACAAAGAGATAGATACTCATGAATGTAGTATAGCTAAATTAAGTAATATTCAAGAGAGTAAGATTTCTAAGTTACTTCTAATCACAAGTTAAAACATATACATTATATAGCAATAATTAACTCTCCATCTATGCATAAGGGACATCTCTAAGCAGGAGTATATAATAATATACTTCTCCGTCGTGACACAGGTCCTGCTAGTTCTACAGATGGGGGTGGAATACAGAGGATCTACAAAGCTGTCACCCAAATAGATCTACCACACCCGAAATGGAGGGTGCATTTATAGGCAAAATAATGTATAAGCACCGTGCATCTATAATAATATGCTTGAGTCTCTCGGGCAAGCAAAGGTGAGAAGCATAAATCAGCTGAGACTCAATGAAGAAAGGCATATTCTCAGGTGAGCGTGAAGGAAAGCACATACTATTTTTAAATAATAAAGGAATAAACATCTGACTTCATCTAGGGATGAAAATGAACGGAAAAAATCCCGTCCTGACCCTCCCATTTTCTACTTTTGTCCCGTCCGTTTCTATATTTGCAGGATCTCGTTTTCGTATTTACGGAAACCGGAGAGGAGATTTCTAGCACAGTGACAAAATTGTAAGATTCACTCCTTGTTTTCTTCTTGCCTTTGTGATAGTGCCCTGTAACCAGTGCATTCCCCCTGAACAAAACCTGCAAAAAGTTTTCAAGTGCTATTATCAAACACCATTTCGTTTCTTGCAAGTAATATTGTCCAATAAATGGCGGCACCTTGTAACACCCTTAAAATTTGACTCTTTTGAAAATAGGTTTAAAATGGTTTATTTATGAATTTTGTGCTCATAACAATGTAGGAAATAAAACTTTTTGTTAAATTAAAATTCATCATAAGGTAGCAACATGTTTGAGCATACATGCCCTTGCATTTGATTTATTTGGTTGAGTGGTTTTGATTGAAAATTTAAAATAGTTTAAATTTCTTTTGGAAAAGAAAATTTGGAAATAAAAGAATTTAAAAAGGTTGTAAAATTTATTTTTGAGAACTTACCAAAAATTTCTTATTAAGTTGAAAAGTATATTCAAAACTCTATTTGAATTTGATGTGGATCATATTTGCATTTGGATTGAAAAAAAGAAAATGACCAAAAGAATTTCTTTACTCCTCTCTCATTCTCTCTCTATTTTTAGCCCAGCAGGCCATTGGCCCATCTTTTCTTTTTTCTTCTCCCATGCAGCTCTGTGCTCCACCTGCTCGGCCTCGCTTCCCACGGGCAAGCTGGCCCATGTGCTGTTCTCAGCTTTTCCCCATGAGCCCGCTCCCGCTCCCGGCCCATCTCCTCTTCCGGTCCAGCAGTGCATCTCCGCTCCCGTCCCTAGTAGCTGTTCCCGAGCAGCCCAAGTCGTGGCCCAAAGACCGGGCCATTCCCATCTCTCTCTCCAGGCACCGATCAGGGCCCTAGCTGTCGGTCGTCCTTACCTCCAACCATGCCAGACTCACTTGACTCAGGTCCGTGCCGCGCTCTCGACTCTCCCTTGCCGTGCGCCACGCCACGAGCCACCCCATATAAGGCGAGCTCACACTGCCGCCTCCCTCCTCTCGAGAACGCAAGCCAGCGCTGCTATCGAGTCACGCCAAATCCTTGCCCTAGCGAGCTCATGTCGTCGTCCGCCATCGCCCAGCCAAGCCGCTCGTCGTCTCCGTGCCTCCTCTACCGTCGAGAACCCCCTAGGTGCGTTCGCCATCTCCTTCTCCTTATCCCTGTGTTCCTACACTACTGGAAACTCGAATATTTCTATGGGTGATAAATTTTTACAGTATGCTTTTTTTTTTACACACGGAAAAAATTGTAATTTTCTGCCGGTTCCAAAATATACCCGACAGAAAAATACAAAACCCACAGGGTAATTATATCATTTTTCTGTGCGTGAGAGTACACACAGAAAAAATGCAATTATTCTGTGAGCATTTTTAAAACGCATAGAAAAACAATGCACACACACAGAAAAATTGTAATTTTTCTGTAGGTTTCTATATTACCCACAGATTAAAATTACGTACTCACAGAAAAATAATCCGAAACTTAAATTGCCACAACCCCACTGAAGCCTCTTATCCTCTAGTCCGCATTCACCATGCAACCCTCCTCCACCCATCCATCCATGACTCTCTTCTCATCGCCCTTCACTCCATTGCCCCTCTCCCGACCCTCGGATGCAGCCCTCTCGTCAGGCGGCCGACGCAGCAGGTGCAGCCCTCTGCGCGCCCGTCCCTCTCCCAAGCGTGGCCCTCTCAGGGCGTGGGGCCCTCCCAAAGGTGGCTCTCTGGCGCCTCCCCTAGCGCACCGCCCCTCCCGTGAGATGGCCCTCTTGGGCGTGTCCCTCACGGTCGCCGCCCCCCCCGAGCACAGCCATCATCACGTGTGCAGGCCCTCCCGAGCATGGTGGATCTGGAGCCCGTTCTCACCCGACGTCCAGATCCATGGCTCCAACGCAACCACATCGAGGCGATTGCTTGCTACAGAGTGTAGCCTCCTTCCAAAGGCCGAGGTGAGCCTTTGCCAATGACAAGCACCCACAACACAAGCCAGGTATGCATGTTCCTTCTCTTCCCTTTGTGTGCAAATTTGAGAAAGAACCCTAATTTAAGCTATTTGGTTATGTGTATTCAGAACAGATCTGATCTAATCCCATGTGTATGATGTAGGATGTGGATTGAATTTTGTTAATATAACTAGTACTGATTTTTTTACCAGAGCAATACATGTTGAAAAATCTGTACTATCCTATTTTCAATATTTGACTAATACATTTTTTTTATCAGAGCACCTGCCTTGATGTTAGTCCTTATTTTTTTTGTATGTCATTGTTGATAAAAAAACAGACATACCCTGTTATGCTTAAGGAAGATGAAAGTGACATGTAAGATTACTCTGTGCACTTCATTTTTGCTCTTAGTTGATGTTCATGCTGTTTTGTCTTCTCTATTTTAAGTGCCTACTAGGTGCAATATTAAATTATTTTTGTAGTCAACAATCTATAGGCAACCGATAGAGCACACTATGTGATTGTAGTCAACAAAGATGGTATTGGTGAACCCAGCCAGACATACTAGGCATTCAGGGAATTTGCCAATATGAGATGACCCAAATGATTTAAGTGAATAGCTCTATCTTGAGTTGGTATTTGCTATCAGACACTATCTTGAGTTGGTAGCATCTGAATTGCCCACTGGTGTTGCAGCCAGATTACCCCAGGAGTCTTCTACGGCAGATTACTCCATGTGTCCGATTCTTTTGGGACTTTCAGATGCTCATCAGACTCCATCTTATCTTTCTCACCCCAACTGGATCCTGCATTAGTCTTGGCATTTGGTCTTCCTAGTCACCAGAATCATTTCGTAGTACTAGCATTTTGTTCCCAACTTGAGTTCATTGTTGTGCCATTTTCCCATGAGCTGCCTTTCTGAATATTTTGCTCTCCAACTTAAGTATTATACAACACCTCATAATATTTAATTAACCCAATCAAACTAGAATAGACACTGATCCTAAACAAGGCAAGATCTACCAATCCCTCGAAGTCCTTGGGTGGGAATAAATGTCCTCATAGGTGTTGCCGCAGTCAAAACCTGCCGACTTAACCATTAATATTAAAACATACTTGATTGACAAACCTGCACAACTTGATTGAAGGCACATGAGATGCCAATAAGTTCCCTCACTTGCTGAATGCCATATGGAATAGACCTCCATGTGTCAATGAGGTCAAGTACAGGTAAGCAAGCATCAATTGTTTTCAGTCCTTGTTACCAGAATCAGTTGTCTCTTTCCATTGAGCAGTACCTCGTGAGTTCTCAGCAGGCACAACATTCCGGCCATCCCAAGAATCTGATACACAAGTCATTTCGGACTATGTACGTTATTTCCTCCACCAACACATGTAAGTTTGTTCTTCATACACAACCTAACATTAATCACTCATTTGATAAATGAATATATTGAATGATACTTAACTTTGATAAATATGATGGTATACAATTACTTGAGATATTTGACATGCAAGGTAGCTGATGCTAAAGTTACCCTTCAGTGCAGAATCCAGCTTGGACAACCAGCTATCGTTAAAGTTCCAGCCAACTTGATTAGGTTGCTAGCTTATCGAACAAGGTATGTTCTATAGCATTCCAAAGATTTCGCTAAAACATTCTTTTACTTTCCTCATTGATAAGCACTGTGTCGAATTTGATGTTAAACTCTTGTTGAACTACAAAATGAATGTTTGTTATTAATATCCGTAACATGTTGCAAGTTGGCATGATTGTTGGAGGATGGGATAAGTATGAGGGAGGCCAAATTTTCCCAGTTCCTCTTGGTGGAACGATCTTGAAGCGACCATTTGCAATTGGAGGTTGCTAGTGGAGGGTTGTCCGTCTGATTACTATAAGTTCTCTCTATTTTTGTGCAATTTTCATGCTCGGTTCCTCTAGAAACTGAAATGTAGCAATCACCTGAACTAGTTGGGTGTCATGGATTGTCTTATGTTGGTTTTGACACTTATATCTAGCATGATGCTTTTGATAGCTTTCGAGTGAAACTCAATCAGTCAGAATCGAAAATCATAACTTTTGATGATTTAACTTCTTGTGTGGTGCTGTACATTCTTCTATCAATTAATAAAATGGATTGGAATGATTGTACCAAAATGAATTAGAACAAAGGTACAAGATCAATTGGAATGCACCTTATCTCAATGTCGCTAGACTCCATGTTGTTTACTCTTACATTACTTGATTCATTCACTTGCTTACCACATCCACTCAGTGAATTCTATCCATTTGCTCAGTTTTTGTCTCTCTATAATGGTTGGCAACGTGGCAAAGCTCCCTCAAATGATGTATTGATGTCATACAAGCCTGTGCTGGCTTGGGTGCATAATTCAGTTGAATATATGCAATTTGGCAAATGATGTGGATGTGGCTTCTTATTCAATGGGTGTGAAATGTAGCAATCACCTGAACTAGTTGGGTGTCATGGATTTATTCTTTGTATTAGTAAATAAATTATTAGTTTTTGGAATGATGAGCTTGCTTCTATCTTCTATCTAATTTGAAGCCTTGTGACTTTCAGATTCATGGGTAATGGTAGGAGATTGAACCTGTCCACCTGGCCAGAAGAACTAGAGTTGTACTTACATGACTCATACAATAGTGTGTGCTGATGGGCTTTCTTTCTTTTCCCTGGCTGTATTGAGCTGCTCTGTTATAGCAGAATCACCTTCAACGGTGTGGTTAAACACATTTGTTGTTGAGAAACTGTGATCAATCTTTAACATAGTTCGATTATATGTTTTGATATTAAGTAGTTTGATATATGAAATTTGAATGCTGGATGCATTGTTAGACCACCCTTATTTTGTGCGTTAATCGAGATCGACAGAAAAATAAAAAATTTCCTGTGAGTGTGCCTCTACGACTCTATCGGGACAACATCGACAGAAAAATGATTCCGAACGTAGTGCCTGTATGATTCCGAACACTTCAGTGGCCCCGTGGTTTTAAAATCATAGGGGTCGAGCCCTACGAAGGAAGGATGAACCCAACGCAGTGGCTACAAGCTTACGCCACTACTGTCCGTGCCACCGGAGGAGACAGCAGTGTCATGGCAAACTATCTTCCCATCATGCTCATGCCAACCGCCATGAATTGGTTCACAAGCCTTGCCTCGGACTCCATCGGATCCTGGGAAGAGCTAAAAAAAGTCTTCACCGACAATTATATGGCTACGTGTACTCGGTCGGGCACCAAACATGATCTCAACCGCATTAACCAAAAGCCATCTGAGCTCCTCCATAGCTACATCAGACGCTTTTTCGAGATGAGAAATTCTATTCCGAACATCACGAAAGCGGAGGTCATCACCGCCTTCATCAGAGGACTCCATCACCGCGAGCTTCGCTCCAAGTTCAACCGCAAGCCGCCTACAAGGATTGGCGAGATGATCACGACTGCCAACCAGTATGCCAATGCCAAGGAAGCCGAGGTGCGCTTCAACGAGGATGCGGGCACTCATCCCCCAACACGCCACTACAACGACCACCCCGACGACCGATGCCACAACGACGACCGCAGTTACCATCGTGACAGCGGCCGTGATCGGCCAGAAGGACCCAAGTCTGGTCAAAATCGCCGCCATCGCGCCACATTATTACTGCGCCATTCAATGAACCTCGCGCCAAGCGCAATTACGATAAAGCAATACAAGAAGATCCTCAATGGTCTGTGCCCTCTACACAAGAATGTCAGACATAAGATGAAGAACTGCCTCAGCTTGGCTAAGGTGTTCCAGGACAAAAAGCTAGACGACGACACCAACGGGGCAATAACAATGTTTTCAGACCACGACATGGTGGTCGCCACCATCTTTAGGGGCCTTGCCCCACCGAGTAGAAGAGAACGGAAGCTTGCCACCCGGCGAGTGCTGCGTCGTCACTACAGAAGACGCCGCCGCCAACCCCAAATTTATCGCCCATGGTCCGAGGTCCCCATCACCTTCAAAGCAGGGCGACAATGGGCGCACTCTCCTACACTAGGCGCTTCCCCTTGTCCTCAACGCAACCATCCGTAAAGTGCTTTTTAGAAAAGTGCTCATTGATGGTGGGAGCGCTGAATCTCCTCTTCACGGAGCCCTAAAGGAGTTGGGCCTCGGGATAATAGATCTCACACCCTTAGACTCCTCCTTCTAGGGTGTGGTACACAACAGGCATCCAAACTGCTTGGAGAGATCACCCTACCAAAGACAGTTTGGCACGACAAGCAACTACCATGTCGAGCACATCAACTTCTACATCATGATTTTAACACCACCTACCATGCCATACTTGGTCGGTCAGCTCTGCAAAGTTCATGGTTGTACCAAGACTATGCTTATCTCGGGTGTTGAAGATGCCTTTGCCTCAGGAGTCCTGGCCTTGTGGGCCAACCTCTCCATCGCCACGCTGCGAGAGACAGAGAGTCTCGCTCGTCAAGCCACCGTCCTCTCCATCTAGATGGCCATGTGGTCACTAACGCCAAGACGGTGCCCACCGACGCGATCTAGAGATCCCGTCGCCGAGCCTCCTCGCGCCTCCGCTAAGTCCAAGGGAACCAAGGAGGTCGGCCTCGGCCTCGGCTCGACCCCACCAAGACCGTGGAAGATTGGGGCTCACCTCGACCCCAAATAGGAAAGCGCTATCATCTCCTCCCCTACGTGCCAACGCCGACATGTTTGCTTAGAAACTCAGAGACATGCCGGGGGTACCATGCCATGAAGATCGAGCACTCCTCGAATGTCTCACCCGACCGCCAAACCGATCAAGCGAAACTCCACCGATTCACGCCAAACAAGGATGCTATTAGGGTAGAAATAAAATGGCTACTAGTCGCCAGATTCATAAAAGAAGTGTATCATCCCGAGTGGTTAGCGAACCTTGTTCTCGTTCAAAAAAAGAATAAAGAATGGAGAATGTGTGTTGATTACATTGATCTTAACAAACATTGCCCTAAAGACACCTTCGGTCTGCCTCGAGATATAGATAAGGTTGTAGATTCCACACCGTCATGAATCGCTCTCCTTCCTCGATTGTTACTCGGCTATCACCAGATCTCCTCAATAAAGAAGACCAGATCAAGACGTCGTTCATCATGCCCTTCGGTGCGTACTGCTACACCACCATGTCCTTTGGACTCAAGAACGACGGGGTGACTTATCAAAGGGCCATCCAGATGTGCCTCGATCAACAGATCGGCCACAACATCGAAGCTTACATCGACAATGTGGTCAAGTCTAAGACCACCAACAATCTTATCACTGACCTCGAGGAAACGTTCGCCAACCTAAAAAGGTACCAATTGAAGCTGAACCCCTCAAAGTGCATCTTTGGAGTTCCATATGGTATACTCCTAGGCTACATCATCAGTGCACGTGGCATCGAGCCCAACCCCGACAAGGTCTCCGTCATCACCAACATGAAACGGCCAAGATGCATCAAGGATATACAGAAGCTTACAGGCTGCATGGCTGCTTTAAACCGCTTCATATCGCGCCTCGGCAAAAAAGGGCTACTGTTCTTCAAACTCCTCAAGGCCTCCGAGTGCTTTTCCTGGTCGGAGGAGGCAGACATAGCTTTCGAGCAGCTCAAGTTGTTCCTAACAAAGCCTCCGATCATGATGGCACCACGACCAGATGAAACTCTCCTGATCTACATCGCCGCTACTTCTTGTGTTGTCAGCACAGCCATTGTGGTCAAATGCGAGGAGGCCAGGCACGCCTATAAGTTGCAATGTCCAATATACTTCATCAGCGAGGTTCTCAACGAGTCCAAGACTCGTTATCCTTAGGTCCAGAAGCTGCTATACGCTATCCTGATTATGTCGCGCAAGCTCCGCCACTACTTCGAGTATTACAAGATCGCTGTGGTCATCGAGTTCCCTCTAGGGGACAATCTCCACAACAAAGAGGCCAATGGTCGTATCATCAAGTGGGTTGTCGAGCTCGGAACTTACTCCATCGAATTCAGAAGCAGGCCTCCCATCAAGTCTTAGGCGCTTACTGATTTCATCGCAGAGTGGACTGAGATTCAAGAGCCCATCGCCGCTACCTGCCCTGAGCACTAGGTGATGTACTTTGATGGGGCTCTCAACATCAACAGTGCTGGTGTAGGCATTCTGTTCATCACGCCGACCAAGGATAAGCTCCGATATGTTCTCCGGATACATTTTTTGGCCTCCAACAACGCCACCGAATATGAAGCATGTCTCCATGGACTCCGTATAGCCGTTGAGCTCAGCGTTAAACGCATCATAGTATATGGGGACTCCACGCTGGTCATCAACCAGCTCAATAAAGACTGGTCCTGCTCCAGTGAGAAGATGGATGCATACTGCACCAAAATTAGGAAGCTTGAAGAGAAGTTCTACGGTATCGAGTACCACCACGTGGTATGCGATCAAAATCAGCTCGCCGACCACCTATCCAAGTTAGGCTCCTCTCGCGCCGTGACTCCACCAGGGGTCTTCATTCAAGATCTTCTGGCGCCATCCATTAAGATAAGGAAGTTCAAGAAGTTCCTCCCACCGAGCAGCTGGTACTTACGGTACCTTCGCCGGCTACCGATTGGAGGGAACGGTTCATCAAGTACCTCACCAGCGCCGAAGTACCCGCCGATAAGACCGAAACTGAATGCCTAATCCGTTGAAGCAAGCATTATGTGCTGGTGGACGGCAACTTGATGAGGAAAAGTGCCAAGGAAGGGTTACTGCAAAAATGCATCACCCAAGAAGAGGAAGTGAAGCTACTTTTCGAAATTCACTCTGGTTTTCCAAGTTGGTTTTTACTGGCCCACGACCATATCTGATGCAGAAGACCTTGTCTGACGTTGTGAAGGATGTCAATTTTTCGCCAAGCAAATACATGTGCCGGCACAAGAGCTGTAGACCATCCCAGCTTCCTAGCCCTTTGCATGCTGGGGACTGGATATCATTGGGCCTTTCAAGCCAGCGCCAGGTGGTTTTCGGTACGTATATGTCGTCATCGACAAGTTCTCCAAGTGGATCGAGTATAAACAACTCGTCTCGGCTACTGCAAAGAAAGCAATCGAGCTCTTCGAAGAAATCATCCATAGATTTGGTCTCCTGAACAGCATTATCACCGACCTCAGAACTACATTTACTGGCCATCACTTTTGGGACTTCCACGAAGACCGGTGCATCTCCATAAAATACGTATCTGTTGCCCATCCTAGAGCCAACGGCCAGGTCGAATGGGTGAACGGCATGATCCTTGATGCCCTCAAAAAGAGGCTATATCAGAAAGAAGAAAAGCATCCGGGCAGATGGCTCAAAGAGCTGCTAGCTATGGTCTGGGGACTATGCACTCAAGCTAGTCATAGCACTGGTGTGTCTCCATATTTCTTGGTCTATGGCTCAGAAGCCATACTACCAGCGGATATTGCCTTCCGAGCACCTAGGGTGAAAAATTACGATGAAGAGCAAGCCGTAGCTGTTCGGACAGAGGACGTCGATAGGGCCGAGGAAGAACGCCTAATCACCTGTGTCCGCATAGCCAAGTGTCTAGAAGGCCTATGGAGGTACTACAACCGCAACATCAAAGGTCGTTCATTTGCTGTCAGCGACCTTGTTCTCCGCAGAAAACAAAAAACCGAAAAGATGCACAAGCTCTCCTCCCCCTAGGAAGGGCCTTACATCGTCAAAGAGGTTACCCAACCAGGGTCTTATCGCCTATGTGACTTAGACGGAATCAATGTCCCAAACTCATGGCACATCGAGCACCTTATATATTTCTATTCTTGAAACGCTCTAGATATGTACTCTCCACTTTATGATGAATAAAGTTTTAATCTCCATAATTTGTCTCCATTTTTTCTCCATTACGATTTAATCTCCACTTACGGTCACCGAGCTCTAAGCTACTCCTCAACGAACTCCAATATGAGATCGCCATAACTGCTCCGCCATGTTTCTCCAAATCTCCAATGTTTTTGCTGAACAAGTTTCTCCAAATCGCCGACCACGTTTCTCCAAATCACCAACGTATTTCGCCGAACAAGTTCTCCAAATCGCCGACCACGTTTCTCCAAATCACCAACGTATTTCACCAAACAAGTTCTCCAAATTGCTGACAACGTTTCTCCAAATGTCCAACGTATTCCGCCAAACAGGTTTCTCCAAATCGCCGAATACATTTCTCCAAATCTCCAAGATGTTTCACCGATCTCCGAGCAGCACATGTTCTGTCTTGTTCTCTATGGAGAAGACCTAGTCTCCGATCTCTCCCTACACATGCTATGGGCTCCACGCTCTGCGTTATGGGTGGTCGGCTGCGGTTGCTTGGTCACGCCTGTTCCTCCTACATGTGCACGGGCTTTGTGCTCGACGTTATGGACTATGGGCTAGCTAAGGCCGAGAGCTCAGTAAAGAACTAACTGCTCAGACGCCATTTATACTATGTTTATCTCCAAGTTATTTCGCCAACCACCGAGCAGCACACGTTCCGCTCTGTGCTCTATGGAGAAGACCCAGTCTGATCTCTCCCTACACGTGCTATGGGCTCCACGCTCTGCGTTATGGGTGGTCGGCTGCGGTTCCTTGGTGACGCCTATTCCTCCTACATGTGCACAAGCTTCGCGCTCGACGTAACGAACTAACTACTCGGGCGCTACTTATACTACACATAATTGCGTTAGGATTATTACTACAACCATTTTTTCACCACAAATACCAGCAAGCTGCATAAACATGCACTTTATAATAGTTATACAAATATATAAATGTTTTCTACGCTCTCGCACGCTCTAACTACCCTCTCCAGATGTTCCAGATAATATTCTTCGAGAAGATCACCGAGCTTCGCTATTGCCATCCGTCTCGCCAAACAGGTCGATGTCGCTAGCCAGCTTCTTCGCCGCGTCCTCCAACTCATCCTTCAGCTGCTGGGTCTCCACCTTGCCCATCCCTTCGGCGAATTCGGTCCCTATCGCCTATAGGTCAACGGATGGATAGTGGGACCAAACCACCGCAAGAGCATGAGTAATGGTAGTAACAACAAGGTCATGGTTGAAGCTCTTGAAGCTCTCCCACATCGTCTTGCACCTTTCGATGATGGTGTCCGGACACGGCAGCCTGCCGTCGGACTGAGAAGCCACCTCCAGGTCGACGCAGTTGAGCACCGGTTTGACTCCGGCAACTATGGCATCAAACTTGTCCCTCTAGGTCCGGGTATCCTGCTCCAACACATCAAACTATGCCTTAACCCTTCGACGATAATCTGCGGGCATCACAAGAATCCATTGAGCCCAGATATTACTCCAGCAATAACTATGATCACGAAGTATTTCACCTTTTAGCTCCTCGGTCAGCTTTCTCCGCTCTCGACTCCTTCGTCTTCTCCTCTCGGAGTTGCCCGATGGCTTGGCATAGCTGGCTAAGTTCATAATCTTGCTCTACAAGGAAAACAGTCATCACCAAAGATATGGTTGTTCAACAATACAAAGCATATTCGTTGATATGCCGTACCTGCTTTCTGCTCAGATATGTTCCTGAGCTCCTCGGATTTCTGCTCTAGCTGCTCGGAGACAGTGGCTAGCTGCTCAGACTTGCCATGCAGTTTCTCGGACACGGTCACCAGCTCCTCGGACAGGACGCCCTTCTGGTACTCCAGGTCCCGCACGTTGGACTCAGTAAGGTCTCGCTCGCGCTGGGCCCTCTAGATGTTCTTCTCCATAAGGTCATCTCCTCCTTGAGTTTTTCATTTTCCTCAGCAAGGGGCTCCATCCTCTTTATCAGCTGGCACTACTGCTCAGTAGTCCTAGTTATTCCCTGCAAAAACGCCAAGATTATGAAGAACTTCGGTCTCCAACGTCAAAGGGGAGCATTCTAGACGCAGTACTGACCTTGATCTGTTTCATCACCCCGGCAAGGGCGGACTCCAATCTCCTAAGCTCCCTGGTGGTGTCCTCCTCCTCGACAATCACCACCTCATCGCCGCATTTTCGGAGGATTCGGACAGCTTGGGGTCGAGGTTCATTACGCTAGATCTCCTCCACCTCGTCCTCCTCCACCGTAGCTGGAGGCACCACCTAGGGGCTCGATGGCCGAATAGCGTGTCCGACCATGCCCTCTGATGCCTCATGGAGCACCGTCTGCTCCTCCGGCACTGCAGGCTTCTCCGCTCCAGATTTCGACGTGACACCTGAACTAGCCTCTGCTTCCAAGGACCCGGCGGTTCCCGCCATTGCCTTGGGCGCTGCCGCCGATCCGTCCGCCGTCGACGCCAACCGCTCGTCATGCCAAGTCCAAGAGAAGGGCGTTTGACTCCTCCACAGGCTGTCGGGCACCTAGGGACTCTGGGATGGGGTCCACCGACATCTCCTCCACCCCAGGGCCGGCCTTCGGCTGCTTGTTATCCGCCCCGGGGCCAGCCTTCGGCTGCTCGCTAGTCTAGACGGGTGGGGTAGGATCCTTCATATGCCTCGCCTGCATCGAGATCAGCTCGTCAATTACCAAAAAGGATAAGAAACAACGGCAAAAGTAACTCCTGTGCAAGGATACTTACGGTTTGGTCTACTGTACAATTTCTTAAACCGGCGTTGCCTACTCGAGCCCCAAGGCATGGTCGTGGGGTCGACTCTCGTGCTCCAGGATGGAGGTCCCACCTTCTCCATCATCGGCCTCTCCTCCGCCAGCCGTTCTGGGACTTCCTTCGCCCGCTGCTCTGGGATTCCCTTTGCCTGCTGCTTGGGGACTCCCGTCGCGATGTCGCTTTCGGGACTTCTTCGCCTATCATTGATCGTACCTCCACGCTGCGTGTTGCGTGGAGGCGTCTTCATGCTTTCGGTGGAGGAGCCACCGACACTTCGTCGTCATCCAACCACTCGAATGTACCGCGGCGCTCGTCCGAGTGGTTCGATCCACCGCCAAGCGAGATGTCGCTCGGCTTAAGGGGAGTGTCACCCACCATTTTTCTCTTCTTCTAGGCTGGCTCGTCTGCGCGCCCCTCTTCCCCTGACCATCTCTCGACACTAGGGGAGAACTCTCCGTCCGACCAGCGTCTGCCTTCTTGACTCGACGAGGCGCCTGGCACGTCATCTTCTTCGATCCGAGCCGGGTGACCGAGCGTCTACTCCCTCGGCCAATCACCACTCGGCATTCCTGAGAAGTACACTGCTTTTTCCTATGAATGGATCTTTGCATAAGTAAATCAGTTCACTGCTCGGCAATGCTATAGGATTCAAAGTATCGGGAACAAACAATCAAGATGGATACTTGAGGGGGCGGATTCGCATGCGCTTAAAGGTCTCATCCGCCTGACACCGGAAGGAGGCCAATGGAGCGAATAGCTCTATGGCCCGCTCTACAACCTCGCCTCTTTTGACAAATATCTCGACCTCTCTCGGGTGCCATCGGTGTCTCCCTTAAAGTCAAAGCCCACATGGGCCCTCTCCTTGTAGGGTTGGATGCGGCGCATTATGAAACTCACCGCTACTAGTCCACCATTGGTCTTCACGCCCTTTATTAGGCCAAGGAGCTCCCTCACTTGCTCCATATCAGCACTGTTTGGCCTCCCCGACCAGCTTTTCTGGCTCTTTGGGATGTGGATGGCGTCGCAAATGGATGGCGTGGATGGCTCGCTTCATGTAGAACCACCTAGCGTTCCACCCTTTCAGCGACATGTTTAGCGGCACAAGAAGGTACTCACCCGCCATTCCATCATGTCTGAAGATATACTCCACCGACCACCTTGGAACCGCTGCCACCCTTCTTCTTTAGCCAGAACAGGTGTCAGAAGAGGTTGAAGTGTGGAAGAATCCCCAAATACGCTTCGCAGAAGTGAATAAAAATTGAGATGTGCAAGATGGTGTTTGGGTGGAGATTGCACAGACTAAGTGCCTAGGACTCCAACAGATCCCTCGAAAAAGGATGAACAGAAATCCCAATCCTCGCCGTAAATAATCCTCAAACACCACTATTTCATCAGCAGAGGCATTGGGAAGGGCTCACCACTGGCTGGCCGCCATCTGGCGGTGACGCGGTCAGGAAGAACGTCCGCCTCCACCAATCTTCGTTACGGCTGGCTTCGGCATTCGCCATCTTTGGGCTCACTTTCTTTGGGTTCACAGCTCCCCTCTTCGGCTCCATCTCTCAGATTTGGATGGGGATTGGCGGCGGAAGCATGCGTGGTTGTGAATCTAGAATTGCGAGGGTTAAGGAAGTAGATGAAAGTGGCAAAGGTGGGAGCGCGGGGTTCGTGCGCAGATTATAAAGCACTTCCCACCTTTTCGCATTCGGGTTTTTGGGAAACCGCTCCCACGATCTCGCTTCTCTGAATTCTCCGCGAATCAAGGTGGCGTTACACGGCCTTCGTGCAACCCCGCCCGTATCACTGATTTATCTCCACAATTTGTTACGGCTTCGGCGAATATTCGCTGACATCTCCGCTAACCGCTTACGGCTCAAGAATTACTACTTTGTGTACCAAGTTACTCTCGGTTTTCTCCATGATTCTATTTTCTCAAGTTGATTGTTTGTTTCGACACGGCACCACGTGACCATGTCACCTACTGTTAGGCTCGGAGACTAAGTGGGCACACTTCACCGTGCGGTGAATGTGCTTTTTGGGGCTACGCAATCTAACATATTCGCATTTAGCCCATGCACCAGTGTAGTCAGTGTTTGTTTCCTGCCGCCTGGTGTGCAAATCGAATCCTTCCATGAGGTAGCCCTTGCCACATTTTTTCTCATGTCTTACTCAGATAAACATAGCAAAGGGCAAAACACAATTTGTCAGCTCTTAAGGCTCGCCACACTTGGGGTAAATTAAGGAACCAGCAATCACTGTTAAGCCAAGCACCAGGCATGTGAAGTTGCCAAACATAGCTTTACATTGGTAACAATACACTATGCCGGACTTACCATAAAATGAGGCCACCGCTACTAGCATTGTATGTGCCTTTGGTGTGGTTAAACTGCACTCTAACATGCTTGTTTAATAAAAAGTATTTCTTATTTTTGTCGGATAAGAATTTATTTGTTTTGATGTGTTTACCTTTCTTTGACACTGTTTCACTTTTGAAAATAATTTGCAGGAGGTGCTAGTATCTCTTTGTCCTACATAGCTTCTGAAAGGACAATTCCTGGGTAAATATTTCTTTATTGATTTCACAGCTAAGCCATCAGAGCTCATTACTTATGATTGTTTTGGTGATTGCTTTGTAGATATGGTGGTGGTATGAGTTCAGCCAAAGGAGCACTTGAGAGTGAAACAAGAGTACACACTTTTCTGAGATCGCTCATGCCTTGCATTGTGATGTCCAGTAGTGCTTCCCCATGCATATAGTTACAAGCCTTTTTTCTGTTCAGGTTCTTGCTTATGAAGCAGGTCGAAAAGGCAAAATCCGAGTGAACACCATATCAGCAGGTAACTATTATTTTCTTCTTTTCCTTTCCCAAGAAAGTAAACAAGTCCACTTCAGGAGATCTTGCTGAACAGAATTTGCATTTGGGAACAGTAAACGAGTCCACTTTGGTTTATAATGGTTTTGCAGGATCTGAAGAACAGCCGTTATACTCAATGTAGTTACAGCTTATGTACTGTTAAAAGTCTTCTATGTTGCTGCTCATCTATTATTACAAATCTTCTAGGCTGCAGCTCCTCGAGCATATGCTTTGTAGATAAGTTGTATCTGAAGTTTGTAAAGAATTTGATGCTAAAATGGATGAAATATGTGTAATGCATAAAGGACTATCTGAAGTTTGTAAAGAATTTGATTGCTGAGATGGATGAAATATGTGTAAGGCATGCTGGAGAATTTTCCTTTTTTGTTTTTATAAATTGTCATTGGTGACGCGTTTAACCAAGACATGTCGCTGATAAGATCCACATCAGTGACGTGTTTTGGCTAGACGCGTTGCTCGCGTCTTGGCGGAACGCGTCGCTGCTGAAAGTCATTAGTGACGCGTCTTGGCGGAACGCGTCGCTGCTGAAAGTCATTAGTGACGCGTTTTTATACGTCACTGATGTGTTCACATCAGAGATGCAATATAAGTGACGTGTTTTTTTCCGCGTCACTAATAACTGTCTAGACACGTCTCTAATGTGAAAATCTGACATAGTGACAAATTTATACTGGTTCACGTACGGGGTGCTCTACGTCCAGTGGAGAATAGCTCTTTATCTCGTATGCTTGGTGTTTATAGGGGCGCTGATAGCTATGAGTCTAATTGCTAGGGTTGCAATCAGGTATGAGCAGATACCGATCGAGGCCTCCCTACCTCACCTTATATAGTCCGGGAGGTAGGGTTATCGTTCGAGTCCCGATCGGTTTACAGTAAGGTTTCCTTGTCGTTTACAAGGAAATCTATTGTGTAGAATCTATTATCTTAGGCATATCTTGATCTCCAAGCTTCCCTTCGGTTGGTTGTTTGTCCACCAAGGCCGATGATGTGCCCTGTCTCGGTTGGGCCTCGTATTAACATCCTCAGCCCACCCTGCTTTTAGTGGGCTCATATGTGGGCGGTGAGGTACCCTGGGTCTATATCACTGATATGACTTGTTGAATACGTTAAGTACTACTAATGGTGAAGATGAAGATCAGGTTATTCGAACCCTAACTTGCATGTGGGCTAGGTACCTATGCCGTGCCTTGATGTCATGTTAACGGCCTTTTGTTGCCTCTATGAAACAAGGGTGTATAACACCAGGTAAATTCTCTTTCATATAAATTCCTGTATAACTATGACAAATGGTGTGCACTAGAGCATTCAGTGAAGCTGAGTAACCATGAGTGTGTTTGAATTTCATTTCAACTCAACGGACAGTCTGGTGTTCGATATGAAGCATTCAGTGAGTACAGGTCAACTGAGTTCAAGTCATTCAAACCTCTTTAGACTTTTGCTCTGGTCGAAGCATCCGGTTTTGCACCTGAGCATCTCTTGATCGTTGGCTGCCAACTCAATACCACGGAGGGTTTGCCCGGTGAGGCATCCGGAGAGAACAAGGGAGCATCCGGTAAGCAGAGTTGCTTCTGAGTTTTGTTTTGGGTGATCTGGGAAAAATAAATCTTGTGACATCATCCAGTGGTGCTCCGTAGCATCCGCTATTATTGTTTAGGCTTTGCTCTTGCTGAGTCTCTGCTTTCACCAGAGCTTCCGGTGCTCAGATCAAGCATCCGGCCGGTGGAATGGCGAGCACAGTGTGAGCCCGTTTTCTTTAGGTTATTTGTAGTGTTCGTTCTGCTTTGTTTCCATGCTTTCCTAACCTCTTGTTTCTAGGGTCCATAGGTCCTTTGTGACAATGTGACCTTGACGAAAGCTAGAAGAGATACTTGCAAACAATTTCGGGATATAGGCTGCCTTAGGTTGGGTGGTCACCATTCAGTCCGGTCCTTCACGGTGGTTCCTTGATGTTGGGCACTTGTTCTTGCTTTCTTGAGGTCTTATTTGGATGTCCATGTATTTACCTAAACCCACTTGTGTTGAAGTGGATTTGAGTGAAAATTAAACTAAAATCCATTCCAATCCATTCCAACACAAGAGGATTAAGGTAGATACATGTGTATTCCAATCCACTCCAACACAAGAGGATTGAGGTAGATACATGTGCATCCAAACAAGATCTGATGTAGAGTGTATGCATTTATAGTCCAAAAACACATCCAGACAGTAGAGTTCGTAACACATGGCACCGTACAACAGAGTTGACTGACGCATACATATGGTCTTTTATTAATAAAAAAGAAAATAAAAGTTACATTACAGCTTAGTCCGGAACTGATCAGGACTAGTAATTAGAGAATAACAGTAGTGAACATACGGGAGATCAAATGACCAATATAATGGCAATGAGGAGGACAGTACGTAAGCACAAATATTATTCTCAGGATTGGAGGGAGCTAGTCGGAGGCGCTGGTGCCACGGCCTCTCGCTTATTAAATTTATTTATTTAATTATATGGTATGTCTGAGTCTTCATCGACAGACAGAACGCCACTCACGCTGGGTTCCGGGGCTTCTGGTGGCTGCCAGTTGCCTCATCATGCGCCTACTTGTCCGGCCCATGGCCATGCGTCTTCTCCACGGATGCGAGGAAACTGCGCCATTGCTTGATCGCGTCATCGGCAGCCTGCGTCCAAGACAAACCCAGAATAATGGGACCTTAATGAAATCAGATCCATAGATGTTGGTGCGTATAGCCATACTACAGCAACCATGTACATACGTACCAGGTATATGTCATGCTGCCTCGCTCGGTTGATGTCCCCACGTAGGACGGCGGTGATGTCGCGGGACTCATGGCCTTCTTCCTGGTGCGATGGCGGTTGGTTAGTGCGCGGCAAGTCATGGTCCAGCTTGCACCAGAGGTCGAATCGTTTGTTGACCCCGTCCAGAAGCTCGGCGGCGCGCTTGCAGACAATTGACGTCCCCGCATCTTGGGCGGATGCTTCCTTGGCCAGCTGCCTATGGGCCTCCTGTGCTAGTCTAGGATCTCAATTACGCGCTGTATGTGGATTGGATCAAACAAGAATTGAAGATGAACACAAGCTTTTTCAGGAGGACGACAGGGTGACAGCCCCCCTTTGGCTTATGATAATTTTTGAGTACAATGCACCTAACCGGCTAACTAAGTGTTTTTTTCACACCTCAATGACCCAGCTACATATACCTGCAACTAGAGCCACGCAACTCTGAGCAACAACCGCTCAATCACACGCTAAACTTAGGGAAAAACAAACAATGCAGATAAACCGGAACGTGGGCGCGGCCATCGCGCCCAGCAACTGCCTCCCCGCGATCACCGCGTCCAGCATCCGCTCCTTCCTTATTTAGCCGCGTCATGCCACGTCCCAATCCATGTTGGTGCTCCTTGTGTCCAGGATTACGCCAACATACTCCCCCCCTAAGCCTGGCACACACCGAGGTCTCTGACACCGATCAGGTGACTCATGATGCCTAGCTTAACTGCTGGCATTGCCTTAGTCAGCACGTCGGCCTTCTGCTCCTCAGTTCCCACTCTCTTCACCACAATCTGCCCCCTCTCAATACATTCCCTGATGAAGTGATACTTCAAATCAATATGTTTACTTCTTCCATGGAACACAGGGTTTTTCATAAGGGCAATGGCAGACTTGTTATCAACATAGAGAGTTACTGCCTTTGGCTCCTTCCCAGTGATTTCACTAATCAAGTTTCTCAGCCACAAAGCTTGCTTTGCTGCAGCTGTGGCAGACACAAACTCAGATTCACAGGAAGACAGGGTTACTGCTTTCAGTTTCTGTGAACACCAGGTGATCAGATTCTCATTCAAGTAGAATGCCATCCCTCCTGTGCTTCTCCTTTCCACTGAATCCCCAGCATGATCGCTATCACTGTATCCCTCTAACTTATCTGCACTCCCACCCTGGGCATACACCAGCCCAAAGTTCAATGTGCCTCTCAAGTATCTCAGGATCTGCTTTACTGCCTTTGCATGCATAACTGTGGGCTTCTCCATGAATCTACTGCAGACTCCAACTGAATAAGCTAGGTCTGGTCTGCTGTGCAGCAAGTACCTCAAGCACCCAATAACTTTTCTGTACTCTGTTGCATTCACCAGCTTTCCTCCCTCATCTTTGTTCAGAATACTACCAGGTTCCATAGGGAACTTGGTTGGATTGCAGTCACCCAACCCAAATTGCATCAAGACTTTCTTTGCATAGCCACTTTGTTTTACAGTGATGTGATCAGAATTCTGCTCTACCTCTATGCCAAGGTAGTAGCTCAAGAACCCAAGGTCTGACATCTCAAACTCTGACATCATCTGCCTTTTGAAGGCATCTATCTGATCTGCATTTCCCCCAGTCACAATGAGATCATCAACATACACTCCTATGATGACAGTGTCTGACCCTGTTCCTCTAGTGTATACTGCTTGCTCACTCAAGCATCTTCTGAAATTCAGCTTCTTCAGGCTTTTATCAAGCTTGATATTCCAAGCCCTGGGAGCTTGCCTAAGTCCATAAAGAGCCTTACTCAATTTTAACACATGCTGCTCTTTACCCTTGACTGCATAGCCTTCTGGTTGAGAAACATAGACTTCCTCCTCCAATTCCCCATGCAGAAAGGCTGACTTGACATCTAAGTGGTGGATTTTCCATCCATTGTTTGCTGCATAAGCCAATAGTAGCCTGACAGTGTCCAGCCTGGCAACAGGTGCAAAAACCTCCTCAAAATCAATGCCTTCCTTCTGAACATATCCCTTTGCTACTAGTCTAGCCTTATGCTTAACCACTTCTCCCTCTGAATTTCTTTTCAATTTATAGACCCACTTTAAGCCAATGGGTTTCTTCCCTGCAGGTAGCTTGACCAGCTCCCATGTCTCATTTTTGATAATGGACTGCATCTCCTTGTCCATTGCATCAACCCAATCTTGATGACTTACAGCTTCTCTGTAGCAAGTTGGCTCACCTGTTTCTACTAACAGAGCCTCAACATCAGAATCAACTAATTCAACCTCAGTTGTATTATCATACAAATCATCAAGTGTTCTGAATCTCATTGGTTCACTACTCTGAACTGTTGAAGGTGTGGAACCATTGAGCATAGGTATTGAGTGATGTGGAGTAGTAAACCCAGCTGCTAGAATTTCTCCCTGACTGCCTGTCTGATTTGAAACTGCAGCTGGTGACTGTGCCCAGTCTGTCACTCCATCATTCTGAACTTGTTCATTTGCAGCAGCCTGTTCAGTTGGAACTGACTGCTCCTGCTGAAACTCCTCATCTCCATAGTCACTCACATATCCCGTTTCTAGCTCAACATCAAAATCAGTTCTGATTTCACCATCAAACACTGATTCCCAGTTCCATTTTTCTTTTTCTTCAAACACTACATCCCTGCTCACAATAATCTTCTTTGTTTCAGGATTGTAGAGTCTGCATGCTTTGCTCCCTTCTTCAGCACCAAAATAAACCAATGGTTTGCTCCTGTCATCGAGCTTCTTTGGGTGTGGTGTGGCTACTCTGGCATGAGCTACACAGCCAAACACCTTCAGATGTCCAAGACTTGGTCTTCTACCATTCCAAGCCTCATAAGGAGTTTTATCTCCCATAACTTTGGTAGGCAGTCTGTTAAGAAGGTACACAGAGTGTCTGACAGCTTCACCCCAGAACTCTCCTGGCAACATCATACTCTTCAGCAATGCTCTAGTCATATCCAGGACAGTTCTATTTCTTCTCTCAACTACTCCATTCTGCTGTGGAGTGTATGGAGCTGTGAACTGTCTCTTAATCCCAGCTTGTTCACATACACCTGCAAACACACCAGCTAGGAACTCTCCTCCTCTATCAGACCTGAGTGTCTTGATCCTGCACCCAGTGAAGTTTTCCACTTCTGCCTTAAACTTGACAAACATGTCACATGCCTGATCCTTGTTCTTCAGGAAATACACCTGCATCCATCTTGAGCAGTCATCAACCAACAGCATGAAATACCTATTTCCTCCAGCTGTTGGTGGGGTGATTGGTCCACACAGATCAACATAAACTAAGTTAAGCTTCTCATCTGATTGCCACTTTGCAGCTTTGGGAAATGCAGCTCTAGTCTGTTTAGCCGACAGACAGTCACTGCATACCTGTTCTGGATGCCTAATATCTGGCACACCAGTGGCCATCTCCTTACTAACTAACTGTTTCATTGATCTGAAATTGACATGTCCAAGTCTGCCATGCCAAAGCCATGCCTGATCATCTATCTTTGCCATCAGACATTCTGGTTCCACAGTAGTCAATTCTATCTTGTACATTCTATTCAAGGTTCTAGGTACCTTCATGATCAACCTAGCAGATTGCTTATCTACTACTTCCAGCATATCATCATCAAGTAAAATTCTGTGACCCATCTCAGTCAACTGACCTAGACTCACAAGATTACTTCTAAGCTTAGGTATGTAGTAAACATTAGATAGCACCCACTGATCACCTAGTTTACCTTGAAACACAATTGTACCTCTACCAAGAATTTCAACAGTGGAATCATCACCAAACCTCACCTTGCCATGAACTGCTCTGTCAAGATCTCTGAACTTCTGCAGATCACCTGTCATGTGATTGCTAGCACCATTGTCAAGATACCACCATTTGCCTGTTGATTCATTCCCTTCAGACAAAAGCAACTCAGGAACAACTCTGGCCTCATTCAGATATATCCTCTGAACTTTATTTGCCTGACAGCACTGTAGCTCGTCCGACAATACAGTTTCTGCCAGCAAAACTGCCTGTTCCTTCTCATCTCCTTTCTGTCCTTCTCCCTTCTTCTCTCCAGGACATCGATTGGCATAATGCCCATACTGGTGACATTTGAAACACTTGATGTGACTCTTGTCACTCTTCCCGGTGTCTCCTCTACCAGCACCACCACGGCCGCTGCTTCCACCGCCACGACCTCGGCCACGACCTCTCCCGCCGTTGCCTCCTCTCCCTTTCCCAGAAGAGTCACCACCAGCTCCCCGCTGTCTAGCTTCCCACTCCGCCTGCGTGAGCAACACCTGCTGATCTGCCTTCGCACCACGGTTAGACCGCCGTGTGCGCTCCTCAAACGCCTTCAGACGCCCCACCGCCTCATCAAACGCCAACGTCTTCAGATCGTAGAATTGCTCGATGCCTGCCACCACGGTGAGGAACCGATCTGGCACAATGTCGAACAATTTCTTCACCAACGCCGCATCATCAAGGCTCCCCCCCAAGCTGTTGTACTTAACTGACAATGTTGACAGCTTCCCAACAACTTGGTCCAGCGGATCTGCGTCCTTCATCTCGAGCGCATCAAATTCGCTCTTCAACGTCTGTAGCCGCGCGTCCTTGACTCGATCAGCACCCACGAATCTGGCCTTCAGTGAGTCCCAGACCTCTTTGCCGGTTTTCTTCTTGGCCACCTGCATCAGGATGTCATCAGGGATACACTGAAGCAGGTTGGCCTTGATCTTCCTATCCTTCGCCTTGATCTTCTCCGCCTCGGCCTCGGACGGCGCCGCCGCATCCGGATCTGGCTCCACAACCTCCCACTCCTCCCGATCTTCCATGATCGCCTGAACACGAATGCACCAACTGGTGTAATTCGTGTTCGTCAGAGATGGATACACCTGACGCGCTTCCCCGCCGCCGCGCGCACCATCCCCGCTCCCGCCGCCGCTTCCTCCGACGACAAGCGCCATGGACCTAATCTATGAGTGGCTCCGCGTGTAATCAAGGCTTTGATACCAGATGCTAGTCTAGGATCTCAATTACGCGCTGTATGTGGATTGGATCAAACAAGAATTGAAGATGAACACAAGCTTTTTCAGGAGGACGACAGGGTGACAGCCCCCCCCTTTTGGCTTATGATAATTTTTGAGTACAATGCACCTAACCGGCTAACTAAGTGTTTTTTTCACACCTCAATGACCCAGCTACATATACCTGCAACTAGAGCCACGCAACTCTGAGCAACAACCGCTCAATCACACGCTAAACTTAGGGAAAAACAAACAATGCAGATAAACCGGAACGTGGGCGCGGCCATCGCGCCCAGCAACTGCCTCCCCGCGATCACCGCGTCCAGCATCCGCTCCTTCCTTATTTAGCCGCGTCATGCCACGTCCCAATCCATGTTGGTGCTCCTTGTGTCCAGGATTACGCCAACATCCTGCACCATTGCGTCCATCGCTGGCGTGCGGAATTGGCCGGTTGCAACCATGTGAGCTCCTGGCAAGCCTGTAGTTGTCGCGCGCTGCATCTGATAGCTCGATAGCCATGAGTAGATGCATCCAACACCCAAGCCCTGCTTCAGGATACCCACCATGGCGTTGATGTCCTTGTCGATGCCTCCCAGGTCAAGGAAGTTCCTCGGGGCTTCTTTCCAGGATTCATCGGACTGCTTGAACTCCTTCCACTTCCTCTCCAGCAAGCTCGCTGCGATGGCCTGCAAGACCGGGTCATCTCCTTCCTTCCCATGGACAGCACCTGCAGCCTCCTCCTTCAAGACCTGGAATTCCTTCAGAACGCTTATAAGAAAGTCTAGCACCTTGAACCGGACCATCTGCTGCAGGACCAAGGGGTAGGGTGGGCAGGGATTTGCAGGAGCAGTTGCAGTATCGGTCACGTGAACTGGGAGTGACACTGAGCAAGAGTCAGTGGCGGTCGACTGCCTGCCCGGCGCTTCCTTGTACGTGACACTAGCAGCAATCCCATTCAAAGTTGTATTGTAACCCTGCGACCAAATCCCGGTACGATAAGAAAAGTAGACAATGAAGTCCTTCACCTCCCTAGCATAGAGCGTGCCAACCAAGATGCCTCCGGAACTCCCCCGGAGTATGTAACCCCCAGAGTCGATCCTTGTTATCAGCAAACCGCCTGGCCGGATGTCAACGCAGGCGTCGACAGCTACTACGGTCTTGAACCCAGCTAAGCAGATGGCGAGTGCCTCTATGATCTTGCTGTTGAGGTTGTCGGTGATGGAGGAATAGATTCCGTAGGATATGTTAGAAATGTAGTGCAGTGCCTTTGGGTCGTGAGCCTTGCCCAAACCGAAGGTGTGGACTGGGTACTTTCGGAGGAGGCCTCGGATGGGATCCGTGGGGGCGATACTATCATCGCCCCATTTGAACTGGCTGTCTAGACCATCCGAAATTAGAACGATGAAGCCTGCTCGCTTCTTATCCGCTCGGTCGTCCAGGAGCTGTAATATTTGGTACATATAAATTAAAAGAATAAAAAGGTGAAATCCAAATTTAATCAATGTTTTTACGAAGAAAAGGAGACCAACTCAGCCACAGTTGAAATAATACGTGAAATTTGACATAAAGATTGAATACAATACTTCATCCGACGACAGATGTAGGTCCATCTAGGTTTGTACCAACTCAAACTACTCTAGCTAATTTTGTCTGGCAGCATCCATAAAAATATTTTATATTCAGTGAAAGGAGTTATATATTATAAAAGTTGTTTTCACAATGAATTTAGTAATGTCAACCTTGTATTGTCAATCTAGGTAAAATTTTAGTTGTGGATGGTAAAAGCTAAAAAGGTTTGGCTGAGGACAAACCTAGAAGAAACTAATCTAGGTATAACTATTTTATAAGTAGCTTCTTCATGGACTAAGTATAAATATTTTAAGAATTTTTAATACCTCACTACAAATTCATGGAATAAACACTCGTTTTTGCTGCTTCATGGCAGACTAAATTAATCTTTGCTTATATGATCATTGCATCATGTAATTACTGCCTTTAGAGTTTGATCTTTTATCTGACCTCTATGGCTCTATACCATCATCTGATTGTGTTATTATTACCATTAGAGTTGGCACTAGTTAACCACTTCATATACCATCATCTGATTGTGTCATTGTTGGGATGAAGCAAGAACAATCAGAGGTTGTTGCTTCTTGCGCTTCTCTATCTCGCCCTCACTCTCGGCTCGTGACCACGGCGCTGCCCAAGTGCCGAGGCTTCCAGCCCCGACCAGCCATCATCCACTACTACACGCTAAGATCCACCGGACCTATCAACCTTATATCAGAGATTCTAGGATCTAATGACGGCGATGGTGCTGTAGCATCAGCCAACTCCCAGGCCATGGACGCCCTCACCAAGCTCATGCAGAATCTTCAGCGCTAGAAGCGTGATGTTGATGTGCAAATGTCCCTATCTGGCCATCTAACTAAGGTGGAGAAGCGGCCTGCCGAAGTGCCGCGATTTCCCTACGGCATGCCCTGGTATAGCATCGCCGGCACGTCCACTCTTCCGCCGCCCACCGCCAGCATTCCTCCACTCATCATTGCACTTGGGAGCAAGGGTAAGAAACTTCACCGGCGGAGTGTCCGCCCATAGAGTTGTGCCCAATGTAGGGGTACAACGGCTCTATTTCGTAGGGGCTTCTATTTAAGCCCCATGACCAGCTCTAGCTCACTCTCTTGGCCATTTGCATTGACAAAGCAACCTTGTGAGCTTAGCCAAAGCCCTCCCACTCATCTCCATCATTGATTCATCATCTTTATGAGATTGGAAGAGAATCCAAATGCATTGCTTAAGTGTTTGCATCTAGAGGCACTTGGTGTTCGGGTTTCGCTGCGGGATTCGCTTGTTACTCTTGGAGGTTGCTGCCACCTAGATGGCTTGGAGCAGCGAGGATCATCAAGCAGAGGTTGCTGATTGTCTCCGGCTCCGATCGTTGTGATTGTGAGGGGTTCTTGACCTTTCCCCGGTGGAGAGCCAAAAGGTACTCTAGTGAATTGCTCATGGATTGTGTGATCCTCATCTTGTGTTGATTGTGCGGCACCCTATTGAGGGTTTGGCTTGTGATGCCAATTAGCGCGTGAACCTTCAAGTTTGTGAATCGCCACAACGAGGAGTACCATGTCGACAAGCAAGTGAACCTCGGTAAAAAATCATTGTGTTCATCATTTGATTCCGAGGTGATTGATATTCATTGGTATTCATTATTGTGATTGATTGGTTCATTCCTCGACTCAACGGTATAACCATCTTGCTCTCTCTTTACATTACCGCAAACTAATTGTCAAGCTCTTTAGTGTAGCTAGTCGTGAGAGCTTGCTAGTTTGGTTAGTTTGACTCTTTAGTTAGCTTTTGAGAGCACACTAACTTAGTGTAGTGACATAGCCATTGTGTGGATAGAGACTATAGAAACTAGAATTGTGGTAGGTGGCTTGCATTTTTAGTAGGCTAGCGCAACACTCGCTTCGCCTCATATTTGTCTAACCAGTTTGTTAAGTGTTGTTGTAGAAATTTTTAATAGGCTATTCACCCCCCTCTATCCATTAGGACCCTTCACCACTGACGGGTTCACAACCGCTCTAGGGCACCATTGGAGTGAGGGGTGGAAAGGGATGGGCCCGCTAGCGGCTAGTACCCGGGCGCACGAGCGCCACAGGCATCCCGGCCTACGTTCTAGTCTCGGTCGGTTTACAATCCATGGTTTTTCCTTGAAGAAAGACAGAGAGCCCTTAGGACTGGTCGAATGGACACGAGAACTATATGGATTGGGCCTAAGAATATAGAGTCGGTCACCAGCTGACCCAAACCGGACCCCCATGAATGGGAAGCCAGGGCCCCACTCGTACTAGCCCGTTAACAGCTCACGAGCACCATGTTTCGTCCATCGAGGAAAAACATGGCATGTCTCAGCCCCTCCGTTTTATCAAAAAATGTTTGAGCAATGACAATCACAAAGACAAGCTGACCCCTCGATCGGACCCCTGCAATGCATGGGGGCTCGAGGAATGTTGGACTCGCAAGGAAACCGAATACGTGGTCGCAGGACGATGGCTCGGATCCTAGGGAGGTGTCGAAATCAAGAGAAATATTTTCCGACCCCCCCGAATCCTACGGTAACATGCCCCCAAGAAATCCGATCACGACAAAAGGGAATCGCCGTTCTACCAGGACATGCCGTGGGCTACAAAAGAAGGCCAAGGACCTTAGAGTCCTCGCGTCTAGAAAAGCCTCCAAAAAATTATTCTACTCCTCCGTAGGCTCGGGGGCTACTGTCGGGCATCAATATTAGGGATACCCAAAGCAAGAAAGTTAGTGCCCACGTTAACTTCCCCGGATGGCTCGAGACGTATCAAAAGGTCTCACCCGACCTCAAGGCCACGGGCTCCGTCTCACCCGACCTCGAGGCCGCAGGCTTCGTCTTGCCCGACCATGAGGCCGCGGGCTCCGTCTTGCCCGACCACAAGGCCATAGGCTTCGTCTTGCCAGACCCCTTGGGTGCGGGCTCCGTCTCGCCTGACCTCGAGGCACGCGGCCTCTGTCTCGTCCGACCTCGAGGGCGCGTGCTCCGTCTCGCCTGACCCCTTAGGCAAAGGGCCCATGCCGCCTGACCCCGTGGGAGCCGTTTCTACCTCGCCCGACGGGGACCCATACTGCCGCCAACCACTCTAGGTCCAAGCGTATGTGCCTAGGTCAAAACTCTGACACCAGGGAAGAAGCGGGCATGCCTCGATGTAACCCGTAGCCATGATGGGCCATACCTGGGGGTTCACGTCAAGAACAGTGCCGGGCGTGCTGGTGCTGTTCTGCCTAATCCTCATACGGATGTTGACAGACGCGTGAATTCACTGGGCCATCCGTCGAGACGGAGTGGAATGCCATGATTGGCAGATGACGTCTACGCATGGCTCCAGTGATGAATAGGGCCGCGACGTGGAGCTGTCCCTATTGACATCTACAGGATCGACGGGACCCGCATGAAGGCGAAGAAGGACCCAGCGACCCTGGAAGCCTTCTTCTCCCTCTTGTTTTTCTCCTTTTCCTCCTCTATAACCTACACTTTCCCTTGGCCTATAAAAGGGGAAGCGGTGCACCCCGTGAAAAGGGAGGCCGAGGCACATCTTTAAACAACAGCACAACACGAACATATGAGCACATGGCTGAGCGGCAAGCGAGCTCCAGCTCCCAATTCACTCCTTCCACCAGAGACTTCGGACCCTCTCCCTCTCTCGCCTGTTTGTAACCCCTACTGCAAACCTAGTGCCGGTAACACGAGCAGCAGCAAACTGGACGTAGGAACGTTTCGCCCGAACCAGTATAAACCCTTGTGTACTCCGAGCACACCATTTGAGCCAGACGCGCAAATAAAAATTTACTCGTCGGTGGTCCAAAACACCGACACCTCTCTACCGCACCAGTGCTACAGCTGCCCGCGTTTGACCATGCCTTCATCGTCGACTGCGATGCGTCAAGCACTGCCTTTGATGCGGTCCTTCATCAAGATACGGGACACCTGGCGTTCTTCAGCTAGCCATTTGCGGTGCGCCTTCACAAACTCATCGCAGATGAGCATGAGCTAATCAGCCTTGTCCAAGCAGTTAGGCACTGGCATCTGTACTTATGGGGATGCCGCTTCGTCATGCCCATCAACCACTTCAGCTTGAAGTTCCTGGTGGATCAGTGGCTGTCCACCATCCCGCAGAACCAGTGGATCAGCAAGATATTTAGCTTTGATTTCGCAGAGGAATACCGCTGGGGCTATCTCAACACAGTGGCTAACGCACTCGCGCAATGGGACATGAAGGAGATTGCCATCCATACTCCCTGCACACCGACATTTGCACTCTTCGACGACATTAAGAAGGAGCTCAACTCGCTACCAAAGGCGACCCACATCCATGACCAGCTTCTGCATGGCGATCTGGCCTTCCCCTGGTGCCTGCACAATGGCCTCATCCTCTTCGGCAAATTGTCTACGTGGCACCATCGTCCGCCACCCTGCCTCAAATTCTCTAGCTCGCCCATGTGCTGGGCCACGAAGGCATTCAGAAGATGCTACAGTACTCTAACTAGACATCATCCCTACACTAGCACCTCTATGTCTAGCTTATGTGCCCTACTTCTAATACTTTCACTAGTACGCAATGATGTTTAATCATGTTTAACCATAACATTTAGAGCATCGCTCTCATCCATTCATGGCATGTTCAATTAACCATGCATCATTCGCAAATGAGAAGCCAGATAAAGTGAAAGTTTCGACCCAAATATATGGTCTAAGCATGGTGGACTACATTGCCATGATATTCGTCCCAATGTGGCTTGTTGAAGCAGCGACCGAGCCACACTACCTCCTTGCAAGGGGCACTTCAACGGATATGGCTATCCAAGTGGTGGCTTACATGGCCATGGCACTTCTCCAAGCCAGGTGGGGGTGTTGGAGATGTGGCCTTTCCACCACTTTCCTAAGCAAAGTGTGCAACAAGATGTGATTGAGTTTGAGATTGTTCTGACAGACCTCAACTCGTATGAAAGGTGCATGGTGGAGTTGGTTGTGCCTCTAGATCGAATGATCCATTACCTCACCCACTTGCTCGAAGATACTCAACATCGCTTCAACAATCTGCAGCACTCGCTTGAGCCATACCTATGGATGGACCAGGTGGCCTTGGCCAAGCTATTAAGAGAAGTAGTAGGAGCAGATGTGACCACACATGACCTGATCCGGAGAAACAGACGATTGCAGTCACATGCAGTCCCTAATGCAGTGACTATAATAGATCCACTTCTAGGACTGTGTAAGGTAATGACGCTGCTAATGAACTCCTGACGCCCAGAGCTTTGATAACAGTGCATACAATGAGATTGAAAAGCAAATATGACATCGTATAAGGGTGCAGGAGGCAGGTGCCCACCGAGCACCAACCAAAGAACACCAAAATTAAAATAGCCATTGAGAAGAGTATGAAGCAATGCACCACCTTGCCAATGATCTCATTGACCTGTTGTGGACTACCAAACGAACCTTCTGGCACTTTGTGTGCATAAGTGCTCGAGTGCTCGAGTAGTAAGGGTGCAATCAGGTAAGAAAACTTCTTATTGCTATATGGTTTACTGCAACCAGGATTAATTTCATGTATGCAGCAAATGACTTATTTATTGCTGTTTTGTTCAAAACTTATCTATAATCACCAGATGCGTGCATGTTGAATTGAGCAGTTAAGGGCCTATGCAACGTTGGTGTCTAGAGAAGAATTTATACTTTGCACCTCTCACCGTTAACACTTAACTTCAATAATCTTTTAAAATGCATTAATTATTTAGAATTAAAGGAGATCAAATAGAAAACATGGATATGGATTTAACTAAATAGGATGATATTTGAGAAACAGAAAGCAAGTTAAATGAAAAAGAGATAGCTAGCCCAGCAGTTTGCAAGGGCGACTTGCTAGTTAACACTTCCACGTTAAAGTACAGCCAGGGTGCTATGTGTCGCCATGCGTATGTGGACCGTCTTGGTGGGTTGGGCCTTAAATGATTTTGGAATGCAGGATGTTGCAATTGTATTACATCAATTATTGTATTGTCTTTTTTTTATTTACCGTAAGCTCCACAAGTGTTTGAGGAGTGGTAGTTTATGAACTAGTATTTAATCCTTATGCGCAAACCTAAATAAATTCATATTGAGAATCAAATAGAGTAGCTAAGTTCAGCACATACCTTCACAGCATGCTCCAAGCTTGGTTTAAAAGCAGTGTCACCCTTAGCCACAAGCCCATCCACCTTTTTCTCGATAGCCATCCGACCAATGTCGGATATTTCTAAAATGCCAGTGGTATACTCTTTGATGACCTGATCGTTGAATGCTACAATGGCTAGGTGGTCGTCATCACCAAGCTGCCTTATTATGAACTTCATGGCATTTTTCAGCAGATCCAACCTAGATGACATCTCTGTTTGCGATGCTGCTGGCCAGCTCATGCTTTGGTTAATATTGATAAGTGTGACTAGGTCAATGGGGGCATGGTTCTTCATAGATGAGGGTGCTTCAACGCGCACCACTGCTGCCCCATTTAATGTTAATGCGCGTGAGTAGTCTATCAGAAGTATAGGGGGGCTCATGGAAATGCTTACTCTGACTTTCTCCGGGGTCATCTTGACCTGCATTCACAATTTAGAATTAGAGAAGCATCTGAATTTCACTACCACTACCTTCTGTAAAGTAAACAAGTGATGTGTGCAACCACATATTTTAAACATAGCATACATATATAATTTTTGAGGGATAACCATATATAAGGGAGGATCTGAGGACAACATATTAAATAAATAAATACATAAAGAACAAGGCAGTTTATATTCTAGCATTAAAGAAAGAATGAGAGAAATTTACTAACAGAGTCCAGCCATGTGGAAAAATGCTGCTTCAACTCTCCCGTCACCATTTATATTGGATGGACAAAAAAATGCTGATTCAACTCTCCGGTCACCATTTATATTGGATGGACAAAGGTGATGTGTGTAGACTTAAATTGAAAAATACTTTCATAATGTTAAAATTTCAATCCATTAGAAAATGTAGCTCAACAGAATTTTGTGGCCAAATTGGTGTCTCGGAGATTGTAGCAAGAACCAAATATCTCACACTGTTGTCCACTAGTCCACCGACCCATGCTGTTGCATGGGCACTTAGAGAGATATATGTGTTAAAAATTTGTGGAAAAGTTTTAGGCTCATAACTACCCAAAATTGCTTATCTTTGGTCTCTCTTATTTGCTCATATTCTAAAACAATACTTATGCAAATACTTTCTTATTTTTATATGGATGTGATGGAGTTTAGTTTACCAGTTGCTATATACACTTTTTCAATTCAAATTCATAGTTGTTCCCTTAGCATTGCATATCCATGCGTGTTTGACATGTATTTAGTTAAATTCCCACTCAAGTGTTCATATTCTAACACAACAATCATATAGGAACTTTCTTATTTTTATCCAGATGAGATAAACTTTAGCTACCAATTAATTTATATACCTTTTCATCCTTGTTCATATTTTATGCCTTTTCACCATGCCTCTATGTGTGTTTGACATGTATTTAGTTAAATTATTAGATTCAGCTATGTACTTGGCATGGAAATCTCTATGCTTATCGCTTCTTGCATATATGTATACATGGTCTGTATGGTAATGCACATATACTAACAGTGGAAGAAGTGAGTAATTCAGAAGCATATACAAAGTACTTTGTGATATTTTTTGCCTTGTTAGACATAGGTCATTTAGATCAGATTTTTTAGGTTAGTTTATTTGCATTATTTTGAAAAACCTGCGAAGGTGGATAATTTAGATGCAAATTTAGGGGGTAATAAGTGAAGATTAGGGGATTACTTTAGGTTGTTTCTAATAATGGCAGTAGTGAGTAATTTAGAGCAAACTTTAGGAGGTTAATTTAGACTATGTTCGTAATGACAGCAGTAGATAATTTTTTTTTTAAAATAGAATAGATCCAATGGCTTGTATTATCAATAACGACTACAGTCTATGAACTGAAGGCTGGGTGTGTTTTTTTATTTTTTGAGAACTTCTTAGCTTATCTCATGAGGATTAATGTGGAGTTTCACAGGAAGTCTCCAATTAATAATAGTAAGGAAAGTAACTAATTGATTACATACTATAAACAACGAGTAGTGCTAGCTGTATTGGCTGACAGTTTCAACATACAAATGAATAAGGTACATTTTACAAAAAAATTAATCAAGTAAATAATTTTTTGGTTTCAGAAAGTCTGAATTGTTTGTTAGGTCTGAATAGCTAGAAAACCACAGCGATTTCTTCATTAAATTAAAGATGAGGGAAGAGGGAAGAACAGGATTCTAACAGTTCTACAAAATGGACCGGTTATAGAGACAAAGTAGTACTATCTTTAGTCCAAAATAGATTTTGTCGTAGTAGAATGTCTGCAATCAAAATTTTAAAAACTTAGTCATTATTAAACATTTAACCACTATTGTCCATCAAAAAGTACTTTTGTTGTATGAGATGGGCTGGAAGTTTCAACATTAAAGGTATTGTATAATAATAATTTTATTGTTTTTAATACATTTAAAAAATTGTAATGCAACCAGCGGATATAATAACTATACTTTCATTGTGGAAGAAATGGGAGACCTCTTGAATAATGGTGGAAAATGGGTAACAGTAATCCAAACTATCGGGTACCTGTATCCGCATTACTTTCTAAAATATATACTAAAATGGACGTATCTCAATTAATTTTTAATTGTTTTTAGTATCTAATTCAGATCCATATCTGTTATAAATGTGGATATGGATATATATAAAACAGTCTGTATTGTGAAGAATAAATTACTTGTTGAGACTATGCTCTGGTCTCTAGACTTGACTTTAATCTCTTGAATGTGGATCCAGGTGGCAGGACCACTATTTTTGAAACTATCTAAAAATAACCCGCATTCAACTTAAAAGTTTAAACTTTTTGATGACCAATGATATTGATTTTAATATGACCAATAATATATAAATATTAATTTATTATGACTAATTATATTAATTTTAGTGTTACTAATGATATTAATTTTAATTAATATGTCTAATGATATATAATTTAACTATACAATGGCCCATATTCAAGTTGTAAAAGTTGAAAAACATTAAAAAGTTGTATATATGACTAATGACAACAATTTATGCGGGCCTGTTCTACATGCTCCATGTGAGTAGGTGAGCCGTAAGCAGATTTTGGACATAGCAAGGGATTACAGATGGTATTCAGAGTATCGACCCTCACTGCATGTGCATGTGTTGTAATGTACATTGCCTGAGGAGGGGTACAATGCACACACTCTTACATTGCCCGTGCAGGGTAAGAGTAGCACAACCATGTACCGAGGGGTGATTTTGTTATCGTAGTTGGTGAGTTTAGTATCACCTTGGATGTTTAGGAGTGTGAGAGCCAGCTTATAACTCTTGTTGTTCCAAACCTAGCACCTTTAGGTTAACTCTTTTACACGAAGCGAGAATGAAAGTGTAAGAGAGGTACTATGCATTTGCAGGCTCATTACACATGAGGAGATAAGCAGATTTTTAACGTTAGATCAATTATTCAAATTGTATATAGAGAAAAGGATTGTAGGTTTTATTGCTTTGGTCATGGAATTCATTATCTGCAACATTACTTTAGATATATATTTTTCACTCACTGTACCATTTGCTTTGCCAGCCTTTATCATGATGTCCCATATTATCTATTTACCAAAATAATATTCTCTCACGTCTTTTTTGTAAGGCAATATCCCTCCGCTTAGTTTCTGAGAGCATATATATTTTTTTTTTGGCTGGCCGGTTTGGTTTATTACGTCAACTAGTCTAGCTGCATGTCTTGCGAATGAATGTTCGCCGCACTTTAAAAGGTGCACACAGTTATATCAACGCCACTAATGTAACACTATAACCCTCATAAATCTCGACATGCGCACAGGGGATATGCATATAGAGCCTGACTACTAACACAGCCAATACTAGCTCCATCTTATTGTCATATGGTCTCCAGCCAATTTAATGGCTCACCCGTATAACAGTTAGCTATAGATACATATTACACCACTAAAACCTATCACACCTCTGTCCTCTCATTCTCGCACCATGCTTGTTGAAGCCCGTGCTGCAGCTAGCTATAGATCTGCAACCCGCTTCCTCTTCTTTTTCCTCTAACACAGCACAAATCTGATGTGCTAATTTCTATAGCTCGCTTACACTACCTTACTATACTTGCTCATTCGCATACAGAAGCAAGTAACTGCCTACGTTACTCCACGCAAGGAAGCCAAGCGCTGAAGTAAAAGCGTTACTGCACGCAAGGAATCAAGCGCTGAAGTAAAATCAACAAAAAGGGAAATGTTAACGTCCACTGACAGCACCCCAGCACTCCAAAATCTACGGTATTTTTTTTCCTTCCAAGGAAAATAGAACAAATCACAGGAAAACAAAACAACAATCAAATCCTGATGCCATCTATGTGCATCTCTATCCACAACCACGTCTCCGGTCAGCTATCACAGATCACAAACGAAGAGGGGTTAGTCAAAGAACTTAGGTTATGCTTTACTTCGACAAAGAATAGAAGACGAGTACCCCATTTTTTTTCTGCTCATCAAACTTATTGAATAGAATCAAATAGAAAGACCATCAAAGCTTCTGAATTTTAGAATGAATCTAAGGTATTCGATTTTATTAGGTTTTATTTACTGCCAAGAAGACTGAAAAGAGGTATGATTATTTATTGCATAAGCAAATAAAATTTTCTTTGTATGATAATCTTTTAGAATACATGTTTTATATTATAGAACTAAAACATACGAATTGTCAACATCTACCTAGTAGGACCAAAACACTCATGCGATCCATAACTATCTCTACAACTAAAACATACGGCTTGTCAACATCTACTCGGCAGGACCAAAACATTCATGCGATCCATGACTATCCGTCATAAAAAACATCTCAATCAATTTATGTTGCACCCGTTGCAACGCACGGGCACTCATCTAGTTTTTAGAAAAAGATGGCTTTGTGAATGGATTTATTAATATTTATTTCTTGGGTCCCACCGTTTTACTGCCCCTTGCCTGGCGGTCTGCACCTGAATTAGGATACAGTAGAAATCATGCGGTGGTGACACCAACCCGCACTTCCTGGCTCGTATGAATAAATATAAATATAAGCATACGCTACAAAGGCATATTATATATTTATCGATGTAGCGCCATCCCAATTGCACATGAATTTGGAATTAAGGAAATTCATAAATCAATAATATGTACCTGCTTTCAGAATATGGCAGTTAACAGCGACAGGGGGAGATGATCCGCCCACCTTGATTGGCTCAAGAAGACTGAAAATCAACGGAGGGAACCAAGGGTCTTTGGATCTTATCTGAAGCACAGCTCTGGTGGAGTTTCTTGTTTTGAGGACCTGGAATTAATTTGATGCGGTATTATCGGGTAGTGAGGAGGAAGCAAGAAGTAACAATTAGATCGACAAGTTAAGCAGTGAAGGAGTTTGTCCCTTGCATCAGCCTTATATATATGCAACCCGAAGCACTAGCACAACATCTGGAAAAACCAAAGAATCAGTAGATCAGGATGCTTGAGCCTCTCGGGCAAGCAAAGGTGAGAAGCATAAATCAGCTGAGACTCATGAAGAAAGGCATATTCTCAGGTGAGCGTGAAGGAAAGCACATACTTTTTTTTAAATAATAAAGGAATAAACATCTGACTTCATCTAGGGATGAAAATGAACGGAAAAAATCCTGTCCTGACCCTCCCGTTTTCTACTTTTGTCCCGTCCGTTTCTATATTTGCAGGATCCCGTTTTCGTATTTACGGAAACAGGAGGGGAGATTTCTAGTACAGTGACAAAATTGTAAGATTCACTCCTTGTTTTCTTCTTGCCATTGTGATAGTGCCCTGTAACCAGTGCATTCCCCCTGAACAAGACCTGCAAAAAAGTTTTCGGCGGCAATTATCAAACACCATTTCGTTTCTTGCAAGTCATATTGTCCAATAAATGGCAGCACCTCCTTTTAATAGCAATGGTATTGTTTGATTTGGCCCCTGTTTGTACCATCTATGAAAAAGATCAAGCATGTTCGTGGGAGGTCCTAAACCTAGAACCAAATAAACAGCTCGCCAAAGGAATTTAGCGTAGGTGCAATCAAAGAAGAGGTGTCCAGTTGTTTCATCTTTACAACAAAACACGCACGATTTGTTACCGCTCCAATTCCTTCCTGCTAAGTTATCTTTGGTTAGTATCACCCCCGGAACACAAAAAAAAATCCAGTGGTATTTTGAAACGCCAAATGTTCTATGAGACTATGATGCGGGTATTGACAAGGTATTTGTACATGAAATTTACTATAAAGGAACCATTATTTTTCAAAAGCCAAAAAAAGTATCCCTTTCATCTTGTAAATTATTGTTCACAATTCTTGCTATGATATTTTTCCACTAACAGTTTATTCCTATTAATGCCCGTCTGAAGGAAACATTAAGAGGAACAGTACTAAGTATTGAAGCCACTATAGCTTGTTTTCGTCGAGCAATATTATAAAGATTTGGGTATTGTGCTTTTAGCGGATGTCTCCCTAACTAGGTATCCTCCTAGAACCTGAATTGAGAACCATCAGCAGCTTAAATTTTCCTAGCTTTTTGAATTGGTCGTTTACCCCAATTCACTACCGGAATCAGGCGATTTGCCGAGTGCCTAATGCACTCGGCAAAGGCTACTTTGCCCTCGGCAAAGCCTTTGCCGAGTGCAGCACTCGGCAAAGAGCCTCCGGTAAAAAACCCGTCGGCAAAGAATTCTTTGTCGAGTGCCTTTTGTCGGGCACTCGGCAAAGTCTTTGCCGAGTGCCCGACACTCGACAAAGTTGGAACCGAAAAAAAACCCGAAAAAATGGGGAAAAATGGAATTTTTTTTAATCGATGGAGGCCCCCACCGGCCAGCGCCCGCCCATGACGGGATTCGAACCTGCGACCTCCCGCTGCGCGCGAACCTCTTCTACCACTACACCATACTGTCACTTGTGTCTGGATTCCGTTTTAGTTCCCAACATATTATACTAAACCGAGTGTAAATTGCTTGTTTGAGGCCCTAAACGAAGTCAAATAAAAAAGTTGTAAACTACAAAGTTTCATAACTTTTCGAGATCTACACTTTTAGTTTAGGAAGTTTTTCCATCCGAGGTCGTTTACAAAATTTGAATTTCAAAATTTTAAAATTCAAACGCAGTTTTGCATGACAAGATGATTTCAAATCAAAAAGTTGTTAACTACAATGTTTCATAACTTTTCGAGATCTACAGAGTTTATTTTGGTTGTTTTTCCATCCGAGGTCATTTGAAAAGTTCGAATTTTAAATTTTTAAAATTCAAACACAGTTTTGCATGACAAGATGATTTTAAATCAAAAAGTTGCCGACTACAATGTTTCATAACTTTTCGAGATCTACAGAGTTTATTTTGGTTGTTTTTCCATCCGAGGTCATTTGAAAAGTTCGAATTTTAAATTTTTCAAATTCAAACACAGTTTTGCATGACAAGATGATTTCAAATTAAAAAGTTGTCAATTACAAAGTTTCACAACTTTTCGAGATATACAAAGTTTATTTTGGTTGTTTAGTCATCTATTTATCCGACATGATCGTTCTAACATTATTCACAAATCTTATATATCTCTCTTGTAGTTTCATAAACTACAAGAGAGATATGTTAGATTTATGAACAAATTTACTTTCACTTTGTCATATGAAGATAAGACCAAAACAAACATTGTACATCTTGATGAGTTATACAACTTTGTAATTGAAAACTTTTTCATTTGAATTAATTTACTGCTTCAAAACGTGCTTTGAAATTTTCTTTGCCGAGTGTAAAAAAAACACTCGGCAAAGAGCTTCTTTGCCGAGCGTAAAAAAAAACACTCGGCAAAGGCGTCTTTGCCGAGTGGCCGAAAAACAACACTCGGCAAACCACTTGACACTCGGCAAAGAGCCGGTCTCCGGTAGTGATTAAACTGATCATCTATAAATGAGAATCACCGGCCCTTTTGAAAACCCATGTTAAGGTCTTGTCTTTAATGAATTTATTACGGATAAGTTGTTGCCATACTTTATCTTCGTTACACAACTTAAACAACCATTTATTTAATAAACACTTATTTTGAATGTCTACGTTTTGAATACCTAAACCTCCAAGATTCACTCCTTATTTCTTCTTGCCATTATGATAGTGCCCTGTAACCAGTGCATTCCCCCCCTAAACAAGACCTGCAAAAAAGTTTTCGGCAGCTATTATCAAACACCATTTCGTTTCTTGCTGTTTACACCAAAATTTGGAGAGGAGAACGCGGGAATTCGAAGGCTTCCAAAATTGTGCTCATCAAGGAATCGATTGAATAAGGATCGATATCAGCTGATTCAGATACGACTCTGGAATCGGATCTCTTTGGATGACGTCAGCAGATAGCGATGATGAGCTACGGTTGGCACCAGAAAATTGCATATCGGACTATACAAAAAGGGAAATATTAGGGTCCAAGTTATCTTAAATTAGAAATATTTTCTTCTACGCCGAAGATTGTAACGAGTCATGCTCAAGTAGGATTTATGTTTGGACTCCGGGTATAAATATCGGACCGCGGCTATTGTAAAAAGACACACAATCAATCCAATACAATTTACTTACTTTTTTACTCCGGCCACCCCTTAGGAGTAGGAGTAGAGTAGATCTCGGCGAGTTCTTCAGCGAGCAGGGCTGCATCGGTCCGGCCGACCTCCGGCTTGTCTATAAGTACCATCAAGGCTTATACTTCTATTCGTACGGCTGCATCGATCCGGTCGACCTCCACTGCAACTCTGGTATAAGCTAGTTATCGACTCTTGTTTAGTTCAAGTACGGCTGCATCGATTCGGTCAACCTCCACTGCTCGAACTAGATTAAGATCAAGTTATTGGCTCTATCTAAGGATGGCATCCTTCGGATAGATTCATTAAGTTACTGATATTGCTTATTGCTTCCATTATTTATTTGATTATAGCAATATCACTTCGGCCAATTGGGATTGATCTAGATCGGCCTTATATCCTGTTTAACCCATCATTTACTAATCTAAAATTGATCTAATCTGCACTTTAAAAGATGAGTTATATTTTATCGGCTATTTTATGTCAATCTTAATCGTGCATAGTGTGCGGTTAAGACGTGTCTGGTCTTGAATAGATCTATTGGCTAACGAAAACCATTTCATAGCCCGTTATCCCGGCCTGTGTGAATCTGCCTCACACCCCACTGTTAGCACCGTGAAGTGGAGATCGTTATTTGGTAGATCTATTCCTGATAGGGCATGACCTTAACTGTGCGCTATGCCTGAATCGGCTGTTTTAGCCGATATCGAGTGTTTTCACATATGCAGTTCACGTCACGAGACCGTTGAAGTAAAGATAGATTGAAAGATGTGTTAGCCCCATGATCTAATTATTGTACAATGTTTCTTTAAAGATAGATCTCCAACCGGCATGTTCTTCATAGCATCCCTCAACGGTTCATCGCCTACATCATCAAGATTCTCATGTGCTCCTTGGGAGCCGTTAGATCCATCAAATTCCACATCATATGTTTCTTTAAACAAGCCGGTGGTATGATTAAATACTCTATATGCTTTGGACTTTGATGAGTAACCAACAACAAAACCAATATCACAACGTCTTTGAAACTTTCCTAGGTGTTGCCGCTTCTTATAGATGTAGCATTTGCAACCAAACACCCTAAAGAAGGAGACGTCCGGCTTTTTCCCATTGAGCAACTCATAAGGTGTCTTGCCAAGGAACTTTTGAAGGAATAGGTGGTTGGATACATAGCATGCGGTGTTGATAGCTTCCGCCCATAGAGCTTCGGGGGTGTTGTACTCATCAAGCATTGTTCTTGTAAGAGTGAGCAATGTCCGGTTCTTCCTCTCAACTGCACCATTTTGTTGAGGGGTATATGTTGCGGAGACCTCATGTTTGATTCCAACTTCATCACAATAGGCTTCTATGTTTGTGTTGTCAAATTCTTTCCCATTGTCACTTCTACTCTTTTTGAGCTTCACTTCAAATTCATTTTGTGCTCTCTTGGCAAACTTCTTGAAGCAAGATGCAACTTCGGATTTGTCATGAAGGAAGAATACCCATGTATACCTTGAATAGTCATCAACAATCACAAGACAATAAAGATTTCCTCCTAAACTCTTGTATATTGTTGGTCCAAATAAATCCATGTGAAGTAGTTCTAGCACTCTTGTGGTTGACATGAAAGCTTTGATTGGATGAGTATTTGCAACTTGCTTGCCGGCTTGACATGCACTACAAAGTTTTCCTTCTCAAACTTCACATCCTTCAACCCTCTCACCAAATCATTCTTCATTAGTTTTTTGAGTGAGCTCATCCCAACATGAGCAAGTCTTCTATGCCATAGCCACCCAAGTATTGTTTTGGTGAATAAGCAAGTCTTCAAGTTTGCATCTTCGGAGGTGAAGTCCACTAGATATAGGTTGTTGTATCCAAATCATTTGAATATCACTTGATCATCATCCTTCTTAGATATAACAACTTCCTTCTCGGTAAATAAACATTGGAAGCCAAGATCACACAATTGTCCAACGGATAGCAAATTGAAGTTCAATGAAGCAACATATAGCACATTTGAGATTGAATGATCATTTGATATTGCCACTTTGCCCAATCCTTTGACCTTGCCCTTTGAATTATCCCCAAATGTGATTCTTTCTTGTCCATCTACTTCTTCATCTAGTGAGGTGAACATACGAGGATCACCGGTCATATGTTGTGTGCAACCACTATCAATAACCCAATGACTTCCACCGGTCTTGTAGTTCACCTACACACAAGAGATCAAGCTTTAGAAACCCAAACTTGTTGAGGGCCCTTCACTTTCTCAATAAGTGACTTTGCAACCTAAATTTTCTTAGGTCTATTCTTATTTGGAGGTCCTAAGAACATCACTTTCATCTTTCCACTAGAATCCTTTCTAAGCATGTAGTGAGCATTGAAGGCAAATGGTCTAGCATGCTTGGGCAAGGGTTATGGTGGTGGAGTTTGGCACTCATGAGCAAAGTGGCCTTCTTGTCCACACTCAAAATATCTCTTTGGCTTTGGCTTTTGTTGTTGTTGAGCTTGAGCCTTCTTCTCTTTGTTTGCCATGTACCCAATGCCACTTCTATCCATCTTCATGATGGTGTTCATAAGTAGTTCACTTTGAAGATACTTGCCTCTAGTGAACTTGCTCAATCCAATCTTGAAATGTTCTTTCTCCAACTTGAGCTTCTTGTTTTCTTCCTTAAGAGCATCATTGTTTTTCTCTTGCTTGAGCTTTTTGTTTTCTTCTTTGAGCTTCTCATTCTCAAGCATCAACTCACCATCATGATCAAGAGTCTCTAGCACAATAGTGTTGTGGCTTTTGAACACTTCAAACTCTTTCTTAAGCTTTTCATTCTCTTGCTTGAGCTTGACATACTCATCATAATCATTGCACTCAACCACTTGCTTGCCTTTGCCACTAGATCCTTGCTCAATGCTCTCATCAATTAAGTCATCACATTATGTAGCTATATCAATCTTAACAACATGGTTAGTAGCATCATGTGGCTCATTGGGTAAAAATTCTTGAACAATGACAAGACTATTATGATTAATCTTAAGGGTAGTATATTCTTCTTTTATCTTATTGTGGCTAGTGATGATCTCTTTGTGCACATACTCAAGTTTATCATGTTTATCTTTAAGCTCTTTCTTAGAAGATTTGAGCTCCTTGAGTTTGGATGACATAGCATCATTTGCTTCTCTAAGCTCAACATTAGCCTTTTCCATTACATCACATTTGGCTAAAAGAGAATCATTCTTAGCTTCTAGTTTTTCATTTTTAGCTCTATCCTTTCTAATGATCTTAGTGTATTGATTAAGCAATTTAACAAGATCATCATAAGAAGATGATTCATATTCATCATCATCGCTATCACTATCACTATCATCATTATGAGCATGATCATCACCACTACTATCATCATCATGTGATACCTTTCGTTCACCTTTGGCCATAAGGCATAGGTGTGTAGAGGATGATGGCGGTGATGGCGGTGAAGATGATGAGTCAATAACAATGGCGGCCACCTTCTCATTGTCACTATCATCATCGGATGATCCACTAGATGAATCAATGTCCATGAGCCAATCACCGATGATGTAAGCCTTTCCACTCTTCTTCTTTTTCTTATGGAAGTCCTTTTTCTTGCCATCTCTCTTCTTGTATGGCTTGTTCTTTTTCTTCTCATCTTCATCTTCATTGCTTGAGTCATCTTTCTTGCCCTTGTTCTTGTTCTTGAACTTGTCTTTCTTAGGCTTTGTGCATTGGTGAGGTAGATGACCAAGTTCTCCACAATTGTAGCAATCCATCTCGGAGATTGGCTTCCTTCTAGAGCTTGTGAAGAACTTCTTCTTCTTGCCATCGAACTTGATGCCACTCTTGTTGAGCTTCTTTAGCATCTTGGCGGTTTTCTTCACAATGAGAGCAAGGCTTTCATCATCAACCTCATCATCACTTGAGCTCTCATATTCAAGCCTTGCTTTGCCCTTCTCTTGGCTAGCTTTGAATGCTAAATCTTTTTCTTTCTTCTTTGTAGAGGATGAGCCATCTTGTGAAGTGTTGTGCATGTACATCTCATAAGCATTGATCTTTCCTAAGATTTGCGTCGGTGTAGCGGTGGAAAGATCACCTTGGTGTAGCATGGTCACAATATGCCCATATTTGTCAATAGAGAGGACACTCAAGATTTTTCATACAACATCAGATGGTTGCATTTGAGTGAGTCCAAGCCCATTGACTTCCTCTACAAGAACATTTAAACGTAAATACATTTCATTAGCATATTCTTTAGGAAGCATTTCAAAAGAGTTGAGCTTTTTTATGACAAGATGATAGCGTTCCTCACGCTCAATCTTTGTTCCCTCATGGAGCACACAAACGTCCGACCATAGTGCATGGGCGTTTTTGTGGTTCCTCATCCGGTTGAACATATCTTTACAAAGGCCTCTAAATATGGTGTTTCTAGCCTTTGCATTCCATTTTTTATAGTTCAACTCATCCCCTTGTGGGTGTGCGGCATCCTGAGGTTTTGGAAAACCTTGTGAGACGGCTCTAAATATTCCAACGTCTAGAGCTTCTAGGTACGCCTCCATGTGGATTTTCCAATAAGGAAAATCATCCCCCTTAAAGATAGGAGGAGGTCCATCCCCGTGAGACATCTTTTACTAGGCGGTTAAGCCTAAATACGTGAGCATGAGGCTCCGATACCAATTGAAAGGGTCAAGATACCCAAGAGGGGGGGGTGAATTGGGCTAATTCTAAATTTCTTTGCAATGATTAAGTCCTATGTTTAGCCTAGTTAACCCCTTGTGCCTAGAGGGTGTTTCTAATTGTTCTACCGCACAAATGACTTGCAACCTAAGTTCTAATCCTACTCTAGCATGGCAATTCTATGAATGTAAAAGCAAGAATTGAATTGCTCAAAGTAAATGCTCAAAGTAAATAGAGAAGGAGGAACGTAAAGATGTTTTGCCTTGGTATCGGAGAGTCGCCACTCCCCACTAGTCCTCGTTGGAGCACCCGTGCAAGGGTGTAGCTCCCCCTTGATCTGTGCAAGGATCAAGTGCTCTCTACGGGTTGATTCTTTGACACTCCGTCACGATGAATCACCCACAACCGCTCACAACATGAGTTGGGTCATCCACAAGCTCTCCAGATGATCACCAAGCTCACAATCACCACCAAGCCGTCTAGGTGATGGCGATCATCAAGAGTAACAAGCACGAACTCTCACTTGACCACGACAAGCCTAGGGAGAAGGGTGGATGCACACTTTGCTACTCTTGATCTTGCTAATGAGGGCTCTCTTTGGGATTCTCAAATCTCAATCACCTCACTAGGACCTTGCTCTTCTTGGCACTCTCTAAGGTGTGTTTCAGCTGTTGGAATGAGCAAAAGTCACCCCACACACGAGTGAAGCTTCTATTTATAACATGGGCTGAAAAACGAACCGTTATGTGCCACTGCGGGGTGACCGGACGCTCCGGTCATGTTGATCGGACGCTCTGGTCAGTTCTCCCCGAGTTCCAGTTTTTATAGAGTGACCGGACGCGTCCGGTCACGATTTTCCCTCTCTAGAACCTTACTGTAAACGACCCGCCAGCGTCCGGTCGCACCGAACGCAAGCTCCTCGGTCAAATGAACTGACCGGACTCCGCGTCAGCGTCCGGTCGCACCGAAGCCAGCGTCCAGTCAGTATTTGACCCTTCATTCACTTCCAACTCCCGATCATATGTGAATGAAGTTTGCTCCATTGGATCTTAGGCATATGTAGGAGCTACCTAGCGCTAGTTTTAACAAGTGTGCACCACACCTAACTCACTAGGCTCACCTAGGTCAAGCTACCCGTCCATACCCCCTTAATAGTACGGCCAAAGGAAAAACAAAGTCCTAAACTACTCTAAGTGTCTCTCCAACTCCAATCGACACTTAGAACTAGTTCATCCTTAACCTTGTCGTCCATCCTTTGAAAACCGAAACAATTTCCATCGTAGGGGTATGACCACCATTGATTGCCCAATCGATCTCCATTACCATGACCTAACTTAATTGTCTCTGCAAAACACACATTAGTCACAATAATCTTATATTGTCATTAATCACCGAAATCCAATTAGGGGCCTAGATGCTTTCAGTTTGACTTGGTGAGAAACTCTGTAGTAGTAGGTAGGTATTAATGTTTTTCAGGTCTTGTACGTGTAGGCATTCTGAAACAATGGATTAAATGTTTCATATATCATTGGTTTTCTACAAATGGCTACAATGTATGTGCTGTTCCTTTTCACTGAAAAGGATCTAATTACATGCCTAATAGAGATAAGCTTACGTGGAAAGATGCATGTACCCTTTATTAAGACTTTTAAAGGTTTATAACTATGAGATTAGTAGTGAGTAAACTTTTACTTCTTGCTTGCCTTAGTTTGTCGTTTTTTGCTGGCTATTTTCTGAACTTATGTTCTTTCTCATACTCACACTATGTATTTGATTATTTTCAGGTTTGCAGTACTAATAATTTTTGTTCATTGGTCCATGGGTGGAGTAGCACCGGTGAAACCCTTGGCTAAGGTGGACAATCTTACTACTCACAGTATGTATTTGTATGTCATGTTCACCTTACAATTTTCAGTTTTGAACAAGCAATGATTTGGTTCATGTATCTGACCCTGTACGGAGCAGGCTACTAGCAGTAGCACTAGAACCTTACTAAGCAAACATGTCTACCTGATGGATCTCTTGCTAAAGTATATCCACTGGACGCAGTTTATGACACCCCCTAGGATGTTCCTGAAGATGTAATGCTCATCATTTATGATGTTTCCGTTATCATTTTTCTTTCATGCCTTATGAACCTTTTGTCCCTGTTGCAGGTTAAAGTAAACAAAAGATATGCTGGAGCTTCAAACTGGACTGTTAAGGTTAGTTGCAAATGCAATGTGCCTTTGCACCCATCAATCAGCATCAGTGCCGTGCTTGATTCCTATGTCTTTAAAATCTGGTAGGAAGATGCTGAGACTGTAAAGAATGATTTTGGTAGCATTGACATCCTTGTACACTCTCTCGCCAATGGTCCTGAGGTTAATTTGCCATCAAAATCTTTATATGTGTTGTTTCATTGCCACCATCAGGAGCATTTAGTTGACCTTTTCTTTTATCATCACAAAGGTAACAAAGACACTGCTGGAGACATCAAGGAGAGGATACCTTGCTGCAATTTCAGCATCTAGTTATTCCTATGTTTGTTTACTTCAACACTTCCTTCCCATAATGAATCCAGGTAATATTCCATACTGATATGCTGTGCCAATTTTCTCTTCTGTTCCTATGTGTTGACTCTGATTTGGGTGATCCCCTTTTTGCTGTCAACACTATGCACTATGATATTGGCTTAGGACTTTATTTTTGGGCAACTACTCAGCTGCTCAAGGTATCATTATATTTAAAGTGAGCAAGGTTTTAGTACTATGTTTAACTAGTGTACATGTACATTGGAAAAGGTTGATTACTCCAGCAGCATACTTTACCTTGTGCTATGTGAATTATGAGCCCTCTTAGGTTAGTGTCGCAATCTAACATATTCACATTTAGCCCATGCACCAGTGTAGTCAGTGTTTGTTTCCTGCCGCACTGGTGTGCAACAAATCCTTCCATGAGGTAGCCCCTTGCCACATTTTTCTGTTTCTTACTCGTATAAATATAGCAAAGGGCAAAACACAATTTGTCAGCTCTTAAGGCTCGCCACACTTGGGGTAAATTAAGGAACCAGCAATCACTGTTAAGCCAAGCACCAGGCATCTGAAGTTGCCAAACATAGCTTTACATTGGTAACAATACACTATGCCAGACTTACCATAAAATGAGGCCACCGCTACTAGCATTGTATGTGCCTTGGTGTGGTTAAACTGCACTCTAACATGCTTGTTTAATAAAAAGTATTTCTTATTTTCGTCGGATAAGAATTTATTTGTTTTGATGTGTTTACCTTTCTTTGACACTGTTTCACTTTTGAAAATAATTTGCAGGAGGTGCTAGTATCTCTTTGTCCTACATAGCTTCTGAAAGGACAATTCCTGGGTAAATATTTCTTTATTGATTTCACAGCTAAGCCATCAGAGCTCATTACTTATGATTGTTTTGGTGATTGCTTTGTAGATATGGTGGTGGTATGAGTTCAGCAAAAGGAGCACTTGAGAGTGAAACAAGAGTACACACTTTTCTGAGATCTCTCATGCCTTGCATTGTGATGTCCAGTAGTGCTTCCCCATGCATATAGTTACAAGCCTTTTTTCTGTTCAGGTTCTTGCTTATGAAGCAGGTCGAAAAGGCAAAATCCGAGTGAACACCATATCAGCAGGTAACTATTATTTTCTTCTTTTCCTTTCCCAAGAAAGTAAACAAGTCCACTTCAGGAGATCTTGCTGAACAGAATTTGCATTTGGGAACAGTAAACGAGTCCACTTTGGTTTATAATGGTTTTGCAGGATCTGAAGAACAGCCGTTATACTCAATGTAGTTACAGCTTATGTACTGTTAAAAGTCTTCTATGTTGCTGCTCATCTATTATTACAAATCTTCTAGGCTGCAGCTCCTCGAGCATATGCTTTGTAGATAAGTTGTATCTGAAGTTTGTAAAGAATTTGATGCTAAAATGGATGAAATATGTGTAATGCATAAAGGACTATCTGAAGTTTGTAAAGAATTTGATTGCTGAGATGGATGAAATATGTGTAAGGCATGCTGGAGAATTTTCCTTTTTTGTTTTTATAAATTGTCATTGGTGACGCGTTTAACCAAGACATGTCGCTGATAAGATCCACATCAGTGACTTGTTTTGGCTAGACGAGTTGCTCGCGGCTTGGCGGAACGCGTCGCTGCTGAAAGTCATTAGTGACGCGTCTTGGGGGAACGCGTCGCTGCTGAAAGTCATTAGTGACACGTTTTTATACGTCACTGATGTGTTCACATCAGAGATGCAATATAAGTGACGTGTTTTTTTTCCGCGTCACTAATAACTGTCTAGACACGTCTCTAATGTGAAAATTTGACATAGTGACAAATTTATATTGGTTCACGTACGGGGTGCTCTACGTCCAGTGGAGAATAGCTCTTTATCTCGTATGCTTGGTGTTTATAGGGGCACTGATAGCTATGAGTCTAATTGCTAGGGTTGCAATCAGGTATGAGCAGATACCGATCGAGGCCTCCCTACCTCACCTTATATAGTCCGGGAGGTAGGGTTATCGTTCGAGTCCCAATCGGTTTACAGTAAGGTTTCCTTGTCGTTTACAAGGAAATCTATCGTGTAGAATCTATTATCTTAGGCATATCTTGATCTCCAAGCTTCCCTTCGGTTGCTTGTTTGTCCACCAAGGCCGATGATGTACCCTGTCTCGGTTGGGCCTCGTATTAACATCCTCAGCCCACCCTGCTTGAGTGGGCTCATATGTGGGCGGTGAGGTACACTGGGTCTATATCACTAATATGACTTGTTGAATACGTTAAGTACTATTGACGGTGAAGATGAAGATCAGGTTATTCGAACCCTAACTTGCATGTGGGCTAGGTACCTATGCCGTGCCTGGATGTCATGTTAACGGCCTTTTGTTGCCTCTATGAAACAAGGGTGTATAACACCAGGTAAATTCTCTTTCATATAAATTCCTGTATAATTATGACAAATGGTGTGCACTAGAGCATTCAGTGAAGCTGAGTAACCATGAGTGTGTTTGAATTTCATTTCAACTCAACGGACAGTCTGGTGTTCGATATGAAGCATTCAGTGAGTACAGGTCAACTGAGTTCAAGTCATTCAAACCTCTTTAGACTTTTGCTCTGGTCGAAGCATCCGGTTTTGCACCTGAGCATCTCTTGATCGTTGGCTGCCAACTCAATACCACGGAGGGTTTGCCCGGTGAGGCATCCGGAGAGAACAAGGGAGCATCCGGTAAGCAGAGTTGCTTCTGAGTTTTGTTTTGGGTGATCTGGGAAAAATACATCTTGTGACATCATCCAGTGGTGCTCCGTAGCATCCGCTATTATTGTTTAGACTTTGCTCTTGCTGAGTCGCTGCTTTCACCAGAGCTTCCGGTGCTCAGATCAAGCATCCGGTGGAATGGCGAGCACAGTGTGAGCCCGTTTTCTTTAGGTTATTTGTAGTGTTCGTTCTGCTTTGTTTGCATGCTTTCCTAACCTCTTGTTTCTAGGGTCAATAGGTCCCTTGTGACAATGTGATCTTGACGAAAGCTAGAAGAGAGACTTGCAAACAATTTCGGGATATAGGCTGCCTTAAGGCCGGTTGGGTGGTCACCATTCAGTCCGGTCCTTCACGGTGGTTCCTTGATGTTGGGCACTTGTTCTTGCTTCCTAGAGGCACTTGGTGTTCGGGTTTCGCTGCGGGATTCGCTTGTTACTCTTGGAGGTTGCTGCCACCTAGATGGCTTGGAGCAGCGAGGATCATCAAGCAGAGGTTGCTGATTGTCTCCGGCTCCGATCGTTGTGATTGTGAGGGGTTCTTGACCTTTCCCCGGTGGAGAGCCAAAAGGTACTCTAGTGAATTGCTCATGGATTGTGTGATCCTCATCTTGTGTTGATTGTGCGGCACCCTATTAAGGGTTTGGCTTGTGATGCCAATTAGCGCGTGAACCTCCAAGTTTGTGAATCGCCACAACGAGGAGTACCTTGCCGGCAAGCAAGTGAACCTCGGTAAAAAATCATTGTGTTCATCATTTGATTCCGAGGTGATTGATATTCATTGGTATTCATTATTATGATTGATTGGTTCATTCCTCGACTCAACGGTATAACCATCTTGCTCTCTCTTTACATTACCGCAAACTAATTGTCAAGCTCTTTAGTGTAGCTAGTCGTGAGAGCTTGTTAGTTTGGTTCTTTAGTTAGCTTTTGAGAGCACACTAACTTAGTGTAGTGACATAGCCATTGTGTGGATAGAGACTATAGAAACTAGAATTGTGGTAGGTGGCTTGCATTTTTAGTAGGCTAGCGCAACACTCGCTTCGCCTCATATTTGTCTAACCGGTTTGTTAAGTGTTGTTGTAGAAATTTTTAATAGGCTATTCACCCCCCCTCTAGCCATTAGGACCCTTCACCACTGACGGGTTCACTACCGCTCTAGGGCACCATTGGAGTGAGGGGTGGAAAGGGATGGGCCCGCTAGCGGCTAGTACCCGGGCGTACGAGCGCCACAGGCATCCCGGCCTACGTTCTAGTCTCGGTCGGTTTACAATCCATGGTTTTTCCTTGAAGAAAGACAGAGAGCCCTTAGGACTGGTCAAATGGACACGAGAACTATATGGATTGGGCCTAAGAATATAGAGTCGGTCACCAGCTGACCCAAACCGGACCCCCATGAATGGGAAGCCAGGGCCCCACTCGGACTAGCCCGTTAACAGCTCACGAGCAACATGTTTCGGCCATCGAGGAAAAACATGGCATGTCTCAGCCCCTCCGTTTTATCAAAAAATGTTTGAGCAATGACAATCACAAAGACAAGCTGACCCCTCGATCGGACCCCTGCAATGCGTGGGGGCTCGAGGGAAGTTGGACTCGCAAGGAGACCGAATACATGGTCGCAGGACGATGGCTCGGATCCTAGGGAGGTGTCGAAATCAAGAGAAATATTTTCCGACCCCCCGAATACTACGGTAACATGCCCCCAAGAAATCCGATCACGACAAAAGGGAATCGCCGTTCTACCAGGACATGCCGTGGGCTACAAAAGAAGGCCAAGGACCTTAGAGTCCTCGTGTCCAGAAAAGCCTCCAAAGGAGTATTCTACTCCTCCGTAGGCTCAGGGGCTACTGTCGGGCATCAATATTAGGGATACCCAAAGCAAGGAAGTTAGTGCCCATGTTAACTTCCCCGGATGGCTCGAGACGTATCAAAAGGTCTCACCTGACCTCAAGTCCACGGGCTCCGTTTTGCCCGACCCCTTGGGTGCGGGCTCCATCTCACCCGACCTCGAGGCCGCAGGCTTCGTCTTGCCCGACCATGAGGCCGCGGGCTCCGTCTTGCCCAACCCCAAGGCCATAGGCTTCGTCTTGCCTGACCTCGAGGCACGCGGCCTCTGTCTCGTCCGACCTCGAGGGCGCGTGCTCCGTCTCGCCTGACCCCTTAGGCAAAGGGCCCATGCCGCCTGACCCCGTGGGCGCCATTTCTGCCTCGCCCGACGGGGACCCATACTGCCGCCAACCACTCTAGGTCCAAGCGTATGTGCCTAGGTCAAAACTCTGACACCAGGGAAGAAGCGGGCACGCCTCGATGTAACCCGTAGCCATGATGGGACAAACCTGGGGGTTCACGTCAAGAACAGTGCCGGGCGTGCTGGTGCTATTCTGCCTAATCCTCATACGGACGCTGACAGGCGCGTGAATTCACCGGGCCATCCGTCGGGACGGAGTGGAATGCCATGATCGGCAGATGACATCTACACATGGCTCTAGTGATGAATAGGGCCGTGACGTGGAGCTGTCCCTATTGATATCTATAGGATCGACGGGACCCGCATGAAGGCGAAGAAGGACCCAGCGACCCTGGAAGCCTTCTTCTCCCTCTTGTTTTTCTCCTTTTCCTCCTCTATAACCTACACTTTCCCTTGGCCTATAAAAGGGGAAGCGATGCACCCCGTGAAAAGGGAGGCCGAGGCACATCTTTAAACAACAGCACAACACGAACATATGAGCACATGGCTGAGCGGCAAGCGAGCTCCAGCTCTCAATTCACTCCTTCCACCAGTGACTTCGGACCCTCTCCCTCTCTCGCCTGTTTGTAACCCCTACTGCAAACCTAGTGTCGGTAACACGAGCAGCAGCTAACTGGACGTAGGGACGTTTCGCCCGAACTAGTATAAACCCTTGTGTACTCCGAGCACACCATCTGAGCCAGACGCGCAAATAAAAATTTACTCGTCGGTGGTCCAAAACACCGACACCTCTCTACCGCACCGGTGCTACAGCTGCCCGCGTTTGACCATGCCTTCATCGTCGACTGCGATGCGTCAAGCACTGCCTTTGATGCGGTCCTTCATCAAGATACGGGACACCTGGCGTTCTTCAGCTAGCCATTTGCGGTGCGCCTTCACAAACTCATCACAGATGAGCATGAGCTAATCAGCCTTGTCCAGGCAGTTAGGCACTGGCATCTGTACTTATGGGGATGCCGTTTCGTCATGCCCATCAACCACTTCAGCTTGAAGTTCCTGGTGGATCAGTGGCTGTCCACCATCCCGCAGAACTAGTGGATCAGCAAGATATTTAGCTTTGATTTCGCAGAGGAATACCACTGGGGCTATCTCAACACAGTGGCTAACGCACTCGCGTGACGGGACATGAAGGAGATTGCCATCCATACTCCCTGCACACCGACATTTGCACTCTTCGACGACATTAAGAAGGAGCTCAACTCGCTACCAAAGGCGCACCCACATCCATGACCAGCTTCGTGATGGCGATCTGGCCTTCCCCAGTGCTCGCACAATGGCCTCATCCTCTTGACAAATTGTCTACGTGGCACCATCGTCCGCCACCCTGCCTCAAATTCTCTAGCTCGCCCATGCGCCGGCCACGAAGGCATTCAAGATGCTACAAGATTTAACTAGACATCATCCCTACACTAGCACCTCTATGTCTAGCTTATGTGCCCTACTTCTAATACTTTCACTAGTACGCAATGATGTTTAATCATGTTTAACCATAACATTTAGAGCATCGCTCTCATCCATTCATGGCATGTTCAATTAACCATGCATCATTCGCAAATGAGAAGCCAGATAAAGTGAAAGTTTCGACCCAAATATATGGTCTAAGCATGGTGGACTACATTGCCATGATATTCGTCCCAATGTGGCTTGTTGAAGCAGCGACCGAGCCACACTACCTCCTTGCAAGGGGCACTTCAACGGATATGGCTATCCAAGTGGTGGCTTACATGGCCATGGCACTTCTCCAAGCCAGGTGGGGGTGTTGGAGATGTGGCCTTTCCACCACTTTCCTAAGCAAAGTGTGCAACAAGATGTGATTGAGTTTGAGATTGTTCTGACAGACCTCAACTCGTATGAAAGGTGCATGGTGGAGTTGGTTGTGCCTCTAGATCGAATGATCCATTACCTCACCCCCTTGCTCGAAGATACTCAACATCGCTTCAACAATCTGCAGCACTCGCTTGAGCCATACCTATGGATGGACCAGGTGGCCTTGGCCAAGCTATTAAGAGAAGTAGTAGGAGCAGATGTGACCACACATGACCTGATCCGGAGAAACAGACGATTGCAGTCACATGCAGTCCCTAATGCAGTGACTATAATAGATCCACTTCTAGGACTGTGTAAGGTAATGACGCTGCTAATGAACTCCTGACGCCCAGAGCTTTGATAACAGTGCATACAATGAGATTGAAAAGCAAATATGACATCGTATAAGGGTGCAGGAGGCAGGTGCCCACCGAGCACCAACCAAAGAACACCAAAATTAAAATAGCCATTGAGAAGAGTATGAAGCAATGCACCACCTTGCCAATGATCTCATTGACCTGTTGTGGACTACCAAACGAACCTTCTGGCACTTTGTGTGCTTAAGTGCTCAAGTGTTCGAGTAGTAAGGGTGCAATCAGGTAAGAAAACTTCTTATTGCTATATGGTTTACTGCAACCAGGATTAATTTCATGTATGCAGCAAATGACTTATTTATTGCTGTTTTGTTCAAAACTTATCTACAATCACCAGATGCGTGCATGTTGAATTGAGCAGTTGAGGGCCTATGCAACGTTGGTGTCTAGAGAAGAATTTATACTTTGCACCTCTCACCGTTAACACTTAACTTCAATAATCTTTTAAAATGCATTAATTATTTAGAATTAAAGGAGATCAAATAGAAAACATGGATATGGATTTAACTAAATAGGATGATATTTGAGAAACAGAAAGCAAGTTAAATGAAAAAGAGATAGCTAGCCCAGCAGTTTGCAAGGGCGACTTGCTAGTTAACACTTCCACGTTAAAGTACAGCCAGGGTGTTATGTGTCGCCATGCGTATGTGGACCGTCTTGGTGGGTTGGGCCTTAAATGATTTTGGAATGCAGGATGTTGCAACTGTATTACATCAATTATTGTATTGTCTTTTTTTTATTTACCGTAAGCTCCACAAGTGTTTGAGGAGTGGTAGTTTATGAACTAGTATTTAATTCTTATGCGCAAACCTAAATAAATTCATATTGAGAATCGAATAGAGTAGCTAAGTTCAGCACATACCTTCACAGCATGCTCCAAGCTTGGTTTAAAAGCAGTGTCACCCTTAGCCACAAGCCCATCCACCTTTTTCTCGATAGCCATCCGACCAATGTCGGATATTTCTAAAATGCCAGTGGTATACTCTTTGATGACCTGATCGTTGAATGCTACAATGGCTAGGCGGTCGTCATCACCAAGCTGCCTTATTATGAACTTCATGGCATTTTTCAGCAGATCCAACCTAGATGACATCTCTGTTTGCGATGCTGCTGGCCAGCTCATGCTTTGGTTAATATTGATAAGTGTGACTAGGTCAATGGGGGCATGGTTCTTCATAGATGAGGGTGCTTCAACGCGCACCACTGCTGCCCCATTTAATGTTAATGCGCGTGAGTAGTCTATCAGAAGTATAGGGGGGCTCATGGAAATGCTTACTCTGACTTTCTCCGGGGTCATCTTGATCTGCATTCACAATTTAGAATTAGAGAAGCATCTGAATTTCACTACCACTACCTTCTGTAAAGTAAACAAGTGATGTGTGCAACCACATATTTTAAACATAGCATACATATATAATTTTTGAGCGATAACCATATATAAGGGAGGATCTGAGGACAACATATTAAATAAATAAATAAATACATAAAGAACAAGGCAGTTTATATTCTAGCATTAAAGAAAGAATGAGAGAAATTTACTAACAGAGTCCAGCCACGTGGAAAAATGCTGCTTCAACTCTCCCGTCACCATTTATATTGGATGGACAAAAAAATGCTGATTCAACTCTCCGGTCACCATTTATATTGGATGGACAAAGGTGATATGTGTAGATTTAAATTGAAAATACTTTCATAATGTTAAAATTTCATTCCATTAGAAAATGTAGCTCAACGGAATTTGGTAGCCAAATTGGTGTCTCGGAGATTGTAGCAAGAACCAAATATCTCACACTGTTGTCCACTAGTCCACCGACCCATGCTGTTGCATGGGCACTTAGAGAGATATATATGTTAAAAATTTGTGGAAAAGTTTTAGGCTCATAACTACCCAAAATTTCTTATCTTTGGTCTCTCTTATTTGCTCATATTCTAAAACAATACTTATGCAAATACTTTCTTATTTTTATATGGATGTGATGGAGTTTAGTTTACCAGTTGCTATATACACTTTTTCAATTCAAATTCATAGTTGTTCCCTTAGCATTGCATATCCATGCGTGTTTGACATGTATTTAGTTAAATTCCCACTCAAGTGTTCATATTCTAACACAACAATCATATAGGAACTTTCTTATTTTTATCCAGATGAGATAAACTTTAGCTACCAATTAATTTATATACCTTTTCATCCTTGTTCATATTTTATTCCTTTTCACCATGCCTCTATGTGTGTTTGACATGTATTTAGTTAAATTATTAGATTCAGCTATGTACTTGGCATGGAAATCTCTATGCTTATCGCTTCTTGCATATATGTATACATGGTCTGTATGGTAATGCACATATACTAACAGTGGAAGAAGTGAGTAATTCAGAAGCATATACAAAGTACTTTGTGATATTTTTTGCCTTGTTAGACATAGGTCATTTAGATCAGATTTTTTAGGTTAGTTTATTTGCATTATTTTGAAAAACCTGCGAAGGTGGATAATTTAGATGCAAATTTAGGGGGTAATAAGTGAAGATTAGGGGATTACTTTAGGTTGTTTCTAATAATGGCAGTAGTGAGTAATTTAGAACAAACTTTAGGAGGTTAATTTAGACTATGTTCGTAATGACAGCAGTAGATAATTTTTTTTAAAAAAATAGAATAGATCCAATGGCTTGTATTATCAATAATGACTACAGTCTATGAACTGAAGGCTGGGTGTTTTTATTTTTATTTTTTGAGAACTTCTTAGCTTATCTCATGAGGATTAATGTGGAGTTTCACAGGAAGTCTCCAATTAATAATAGTAAGGAAAGTAACTAATTGATTACATACTATAAACAACGAGTAGTGCTAGCTGTATTGGCTGACAGTTTCAACATACAAATGAATAAGGTACATTTTACAAAAAAATTAATCAAGTAAATAATTTTTTGGTTTCAGAAAGTCTGAATTGTTTGTTAGGTCTGAATAGCTAGAAAACCACAGCGATTTATTCATTAAATTAAAGATGAGGGAAGAGGGAAGAACAGGATTCTAACAGTTCTACAAAATGGACCGGTTATAGAGACAAAGTAGTACTATCTTTAGTCCAAAATAGATTTTGTCGTAGTAGAATGTCTGCAATCAAAATTTTAAAAACTTAGTCATTATTAAACATTTAACCACTATTGTCCATCAAAAAGTACTTTTGTTGTATGAGATGGGCTGGAAGTTTCAACATTAAAGGTATTGCATAATAATAATTTTATTGTTTTTAATACATTTAAAAAATTGTAATGCAACCAGCGGATATAATAACTATACTTTCATTGTGGAAGAAATGGGAGACCTCTTGAATAATGGTGGAAAATGGGTAACAGTAATCCAAACTATCGGGTACCTGTATCCGCATTACTTTCTAAAATATATACTAAAATGGACGTATCTCAATTAATTTTTAATTGTTTTTAGTATCTAATTCGGATCCATATCTGTTATAAATGTGGATATGGATATATATAAAACAGTCTGTATTGTGAAGAATAAATTACTTGTTGAGACTATGCTCTGGTCTCTAGACTTGACTTTAATCTCTTGAATGTGGATCCAGGTGGCTGGACCACTATTTTTGAAACTATCTAAAAATAACCCGCATTCAACTTAAAAGTTTAAACTTTTTGATGACCAATGATATTGATTTTAATATGACCAATAATATATAAATATTAATTTATTATGACTAATTATATTAATTTTAGTGTTACTAATGATATTAATTTTAATTAATATGTCTAATGATATATAATTTAACTATACAATGGCCCATATTCAAGTTGTAAAAGTTGAAAAACATTAAAAAGTTGTATATATGACTAATGACAACAAGTTCTACATGCTCCATGTGAGTAGGTGAGCCGTAAGCAGATTTTGGACATAGCAAGGGATTACAGATGGTATTCAGAGTATCGACCCTCACTGCATGTGCATGTGTTGTAATGTACATTGCCTGAGGAGGGGTACAATGCACACACTCTTACATTGCCCGTGCAGGGTAAGAGTAGCACAACCATGTATCGAGGGGTGATTTTGTTATTGTAGTTGGTGAGTTTAGTATCACCTTGGATGTTTAGGAGTGTGAGAGCCAGCTTATAACTCTTGTTGTTCCAAACCTAGCACCTCTAGGTTAACTCTTTTACACGAAGCGAGAATGAAAATGTAAGAGAGGTACTATGCATTTGCAGGCTCATTTCACATGAGGAGATAAGCAGAATTTTAACGCAGGGTGTTACGTTAGATCAATTATTCAAATTGTATATACAGAATAGGATTGTAGGTTTTATTGCTTTGGTCATGGAATTCATTATCTGTAACATTACTTTAGATATATATTTTTCACTCACTGTACCATTTGCTTTGTCAGCCTTTATCATGATGTCCCATATTATCTATTTACCAAATTAATATTCTCTCACGTCTTTTTTGTAAGGCAATGTCCCTCCGCTTAGTTTCTGAGAGCATATATATATATATATATATATATATATATATATATTGGCTGGCCGGTTTGGTTTATTACGTCAACTAGCCTAGCTGCATGTCTTGCGAATGAATGTTCGCCGCACTTTAGAAGGTGCACACAGTTATATCAACGCCACTAATGTAACACTATAACCCTCATAAATCTCGACATGCGCATGCCCTTTAATCCCTCTCTTAGCTTTCCAAGCGTTTTTTACTTCGCGATATTCATGCGCACAGGGGATATGCATATAGAGCTCCATCTTATTGTCATATGGTCTCCAGGCAATTTAATAGCTCACCCATATAACAGTTAGCTATAGATACATATTACACCACTAAAACCTATCACACCTCTGTCCTCTCATTCTCGCACCATGCTTGTTGAAGCCCGTGCTGCAGCTAGCTATAGATCTGCAACCCGCTTCCTCTTCTTTTTCCTCTAACACAGCACAAATCTGATGTGCTAATTTCTATAGCTCGCTTACACTACCTTACTATACTTGCTCATTCGCATACAGCAGCAAGTAACTGCCTACGTTACTCCACGCAAGGAAGCCAAGCGCTGAAGTAAAAGCGTTACTGCACGCAAGGAATCAAGCGCTGAAGTAAAATCAACAAAAAGGGAAATGTTAACGTCCACTGACAGCACCCCAGCACTCCAAAATCTACGGTATTTTTTTTCCTTTCAAGGAAAATAGAACAAATCACAGGAAAACAAAACAACAATCAAATCCTGATGCCATCTATGTGCATCTCTATCCACAACCACGTCTCCGGTCAGCTATCACAGATCACAAACGAAGAGGGGTTAGTCAAAGAACTTAGGTTATGCTTTACTTCGACAAAGAATAGAAGGCGAGTACCCCATTTTTTCTGCTCATCAAACTTATTGAATAGAATCAAATAGAAAGACCATTTTTTCTGCTCATCAAACTTATTCTGAATTTTAGAATGAATCTAAGGTATTCGATTTTATTAGGTTTTATTTCCTGCCAAGAAGACTGAAAAGAGGTATGATTATTTATTGCATAAGCAAATAAAATTTTCTTTGTATGATAATCTTTTAGAATACATGTTTTATATTATACAACTAAAACATACGAATTGTCAACATCTACCTGGTAGGACCAAAACACTCATGCGATCCATGACTATCTCTACAACTAAAGCATACGGCTTGTCAACATGTACCCGGCAGGACCAAAATATTCATGCGATCCATTGACTATCCGGCATAAAAAACATCTCAATCAATTTATGTTGCACCCGTTGCAACGCACGGGCACTCATCTAGTTTTTAGAAAAAGATGACTATTGTGAATGGATTTATTAATATTTATTTCTTGGGTCCCACCGTTTTACTGCCCCTTGCCTGGCGGTCTGCGCCTGAATTAGGATACAGTAGAAATATATCATGCGGTGGTGACACCAACCCGCACTTCCTGGCTCGTATGAATAAATATAAATATAAGCATACGCTACAAAGGCATATTATATATTTATCGATGTAGCGCCATCCCAATTGCACATGAATTTGGAATTAAGGAAATTCATAAATCAATAATATGTACCTGCTTTCAGAATATGGCAGTTAACAGAGACAGGGGGAGATGATCCGATCACCTTGATTGGCTCAAGAAGACTGAAAATCAACGGAGGGAACCAAGGGTCTTTGGATCTTATCTGAAGCACAGCTCTGGTGGAGTTTCTTGTTTTGAGGACCTGGAATTAATTTGATGCGGTAGTATCGGTTAGTGAGGAGGAAGCAAGAAGTAACAATTAGATCGACAAGTTAAGCAGTGAAGGAGTTTGTCCCTTGCATCAGCCTTATATATATGCAACCCGAAGCACTAGAACAACATCTGGAAAAACCAAAGAATCAGTAGATCAGGATGCTTGAGCCTCTCGGGCAAGCAAAGGTGAGAAGCATAAATCAGCTGAGACTCAATGAAGAAAGGCATATTCTCAGGTGAGCGTGAAGGAAAGCACATACTTTTTTTAAATAATAAAGGAATAAACATCTGACTTCATCTAGGGATGAAAATGAACGGAAAAAATCCCATCCTGACCCTCCCGTTTTCTACTTTTGTCCCGTCCGTTTCTATATTTGCAGGATCCCGTTTTCGTATGTACGGAAACCGGAGAGGAGATTTCTAGCACAGTGACAAAATTGTAAGATTCACTCCTTGTTTTCTTCTTGCCAGTGTGATAGTGCCCTGTAACCAGTGCATTCCCCCTGAACAAGACCTGCAAAAAAGTTTTCGGTGGCTATTATCAAACACCATTTAGTTTCTTGCAAGTAATATTGTCCAATAAATGGCAGCACCTCCTTGTCACACCCAATTTTAAGGATAAAATTGAATGCACTAAACTCATGTGTGCCCAGGGATCAGTCACACACATAAGTTGACAAATCACAATAAAAAGTATCATCACGGTGTATCTTACATAACGAATAATAGCATCACATTGACTTACATAACACAGCGGAAGATAAAAAGATAACTCTCTCGTGGAACTCCATCACGGTGACGGGTCGACTTGGTTGACCACAAGCCTAATAATCCTCGTGAAACTCCTTATATCCGTTGTCATCTGTTACCCATCCGGGATTTTTATCCAAATATTGAAAATTAAACAAGCGTAAATCGTCCCGTCCTCAACAAGATAACATGGGGTTCATGAGGCTCAAAAAAGGATGACACTGGTTTATCGCAGCGGTTAGCACTTTTAGTAGATTCAAGATTTTATCCTCATCTATTATTAAGTTATGCTTAAGCTCCCTTTTAAACCCACGTGATCATATATCCGATCCAATAGAGTCATGTGACATCATCATAATCATCTCGTATAAACAACATTATAAGTAGCCATCTATTCTGTGAGTTTTTCGGGCGCTGTCGAATGTGAGCACGGTACTGTTATAACAGCTTTGTTACCCTCTCGCAGAGGTGGTGCACATTCACCATGAGTCGTGATCCCCATATGCCCGGGTTAATTACTCCCATGTCACTTCCAAGGTGAGCGGGCAGGGGTACACTATGAAGCCATTTCATAGGTTTCCCTAACAAGTTAGGGCCGCTAGGTTTCCTTGCGAGCGGATGTAGGAACCCCTTTTCCTATGGCACATATCCATCGCGGCTATACACATAGGAACAGAGGCGGTCCTATACCCAACGTGGCAAGCCCCATTTGCGCCATAAAAGGTAACCTCTAACAAGCTAGAAAAGATCCTATTATCGAGCTAAAGTCGAGCCATATGACCCTCACGGTTGCCTTTGTCAGGTCCCCAGCTTTTTGCCGACAGATAAGTCCTTATGGAGGGCCGAGAGCAACATGAACAAAGGTCATTTGCACTTTCGCCCTATGGAACAGTTGTTATAAATCATGTTACTCACTTTGTTCCATAGTATCCTTCATCAACATGTATGTCAAGTTCAGTTAGAGCACTAGCAATCTACCCATATGCATTTAACCCATAGGAGACAAGGAACAGGATAAACAATCACTAGGATATCCTTACGGGTATCCAAATTAGACACATGCAAATGAGTAATTGATTAAGGTGAATAGGACATCAAGGAAGGCCCATGCTATACTTGCCTTGGTTCACAAACTCGTGCTGGTCCTGCTGTTCGTCGAAGAAATCTTGGTCTCCAACGTTTTCCTCACCGTCTGAACGCGACCAACACGGCAACATACAACATTCCAAAAGCATCCATGCAAAGCAAACATTCCTATCATTAGAACAGTACACCAACAGTATTGAAAACAAGATAAAATATTTGTAAACATATTCTACGTCTCGCTACGATCACGTCAACGCGAAGTTCACGAAAAACGGAGCTAAAATGCGAAAGTTATGATTTAAACGGGTTTTCCTATAGCCATATATTTAATTAAATCTAATCATGAAATTAAAAAGTTCCAAACTTGACTAACAGTAGTTCTAACATGTAGCTTATGAAATTACGAAGCTAACGCGATTTGAACGGATCAATTCGGAGCTAAAACGTAGTTTTTATGAGCAAAACAATTCTAGTGGCATTTCTGTAAATACTGAAAACGTATTTTGAACTAAAACAGTGAAATTTACGCTTTCCAAACGAGAGAGCGTACTCGGGGAAATGCGCTAAGGACGGCGGGTTCGATTACATGAAAACAGAGGGTCTCTTTAGCAAAGTTACACGCGAAAGGGTATCTTCTAATCCTGGCCGCAGATCTGGAGATGGACGGCTAGAATCGGCTTGGGGAAGGAAGGCCGGCCGGAACAGGGACTCCGGCGAGGCTAGCCATGGCCGGCGGCAAAGAACACGCCGGCGAGCTCGGATAGGGGGGCTAGGGTCCGCCAAACGGGGAACCGAGGGCACCCGAGAGCTCGGGGGAAGAAGGGGGGTCGTGCACGGGTCGAGAAGACGGCCGGAGGGGAAAGCCGGGGCGCGGGCGCCATGGCCGGCGGCATGGAGCTCACGGCGCACGCGGATTGGGCGCTATAAGCCATGAAACGCGAAATGAAACGCATGGGGAGATAGAGGGGACCACGGCGAGCTCACCACGGGCGAAAATCGGAGGCGGAGACGGCTCGGAGACGGCTGCGACGGTGACGACGAGGACGGTGGTCGGCGGGGCTCCTCCGTGCGGCAGTTGCGGCCGAGACGAGGCGAAAATGGAGCGGGGGCAGCAGGGGGCGCGCGAGGGGGGGGCTCGGCTGCCTTTTAACGAGGCCAAGGGGCGCGAGGACGCTCCCACGACGCGCGTCGTGGCGGCGGTTCCGCCTTGACCGGGAGCGGGCGCTGGACGCGGGAGGTTGGGGGCGGCGTCGACAGGGGGGCCAGGCCATGTTGGTAGCATGCGAAGCGGTTGCAAGAATGCGGGTAACGCCGAGGCGCTGTGGTCATTGGCTTTAATACGGGCTCAAGGCTGGTTGTGGCAAGCTGGTCACCGAAAGGAAAGGGGTGGGTCAAGCAAGGCATTGTAGTCTTTGGCAGCATGGAAAAGAAATGGCCATGGGGCCGAATGAGAGGAAGGGGAGGAATGGAAGGAATTTTCCCTTTTTCTTTTTATAAATAAAATTTTCAAACTCATTTTCAAAAGGTTTTTAAAATCTTTTAGCATTTGAACAAAACCACCCGTCACAGAAATAAATATGCAATAGCATGAATGCATCAACATGTTTCTATTCTTGTATTTTCTTTTAATTTCATAAAAGAAATATTATTTCCTAAATTTGAAATGCACATATAATTGCATATTTAAATCAAATTTACTATTTTAAAAAGAATGTCATTTTTAGGGTGTTACAATTCTACCCCCCTTAAGATGAATCTCGTCCTCGAGATTCGGGTGATTGCTTACTCAAACAGTTGGGGATAAGTCTTTCTCAGATCCTCTTCTCTTTCCCAAGTAGCCTCATCCTCTGTATACCAATTCTCTTCAAAATATCCACCTTCCGAAGAAGTCCTGACGAATCTTTTGGTCAGAAGAAAATTATTCTACCAATCTTCAAAACATTAATGTTTCTGGCTAAGTTGCTCGAACTGGAGATATAACTCTTAATCCTTGGTGTCACCCGAACCTTCTTAGCATAATTCTCCGTTGCTAAGGGCATCGGCCATGACTTTGCTCCTTAAAGTAATAGCACTTGTCCAAGTCGTAATCTATTTCATTCCAACTAGGATTTCACAAGCTCAAGTCCAACTTGGTGAAGATGTCCTGTAGATTCTTGTCATTCTCATAGATGTCACTTGTACTTCCAAGAAGATAGTACTTTCATGCTCATAATGAGTAACTTCAGATACTTGTTAGGTAGTTCAACTCACGCTTCCTTAGTTTACTTAATGAACAAGCCACTTCTTTGGGTACCACCACGCCATCAAGCAAGAACTAGAACGTCGCTACTTCATCTTACTGATTCTTCAACTTGACTACCCCCTTAAGAAAAAAAGATAAACCAGGGGGACACCAAAGTATAGCTTACATCTACTTCTTTATAGAACACTTTTCCAAATTCTTGCAGTTAACTTGGTCGAAAAACAAAGACACAACACAAACTACTCCAGATTCCAAACAGCAGCACAGATGCATCACCTTGTGATTCTCGTATTCCATAACCAACATAGATATCAAGTTGATTCTTGCGCTCAGAGAAAGATATTGAAGTGTACTAGTGTCCAGAATTTGCCCACGATTTTGATCATCCAAAATCAGAGATATAAGCCAAGAGCGCAGAGCTGCTCCGAAAAGATAGGATAGGAAAAAACAGACGAAAACCAAGACCCGACTATTTATTTCATTAATCCTTATGCCTTAGGCCTATTACTATCTGAAATTGTGGGAACACCCAACAAGATCATTGCAATCATTACAAAGATTCAAAACGACCATAAGCATAATGACAACTCAACAAACAATAAAGATGCACAATTCAATCATTAACTCATCTTGCGATACTATCGTTCTCATTGCTCCAGGGATAACAATCCTAAGACTTATATTCAGAGAACGTAAGAAGGTGGTGAGGAGTAGTTCTAAAAGCATATCAAATCAAGGAGTGAAGATGAGAACAAAGACTTCATAATAAGCACCAAGGTACAGATGAATAGCAAGGGTAGAGATATAGTAGAGAAGAAAATATCAAGATTCAAAGAACAAGGATTTTTATAACAACATCTAAACCTTAAAACGACCAGTTTCTAACTAGGCTTGCGTCCTACAGTCAACACTGCATTGATACCATTTTGTCACACCCAATTTTAAGGATAAAATTGAATGCACTAAACTCATGTGTGCCCAGGGATCAGTCACACACATAAGTTGACAAATCACAATAAAAAGTATCATCACGGTGTATCTTACATAACGAATAATAGCATCACATTGACTTACATAACACAAATGGAAGATAAAAGATAACTCTCTCGTGGAACTCCATCACGGGAGGACGGTCGATTGGTTGACCACAAGCCTAATAATCCTCGGGAAACTCCTTATATCCGTTGTCATCTGTTACCCATCCGGGATTTTTATCCAAATATTGAAAATTAAACAAGCGTAAGTACGTCCCGTCCTCAACAAGATAACATGGGGTTCATGAGGCTCAAAAAGGATGACACTGGTTTACTGCAGTTAGCACTTTTAGTAGATTCAAGATTTTATCCTCATCTATTATTAAGTTATGCTTAAGCTCCCTTTTAAACCCACGTGATCATATATCCGATCCAATAGAGTCATGTGACATCATCATAATCATCTCGTATAAACAACATTATAAGTAGCCATCTATTCAGTGAGTTTTTCGGCAGCCAGAATCGTAACCAGTGAGCACGGTTGTTATAATGCTTTGTTACCCTCTGCAGAGGTGGTGCACATTCACCATGAGTCGTGATCCCCATATGCCCGGGTTAATTACTCCCATGTCACTTCCAAGGTGAGCGGTGGGTACACTATGAAGCCATTTCATAGGTTTCCCTAACAAGTTAGGGCCGCTAGGTTTCCTTGGCGTGTGCATGTAGGAACCCCCCTTTCCTATGGCACATATCCATCATGCGGCTATACACATAGGAACAGAGGCGGTCCTATACCCAACGTGGCAAGCCCCATTTATGCCATAAAGGTAACCTCTAACAAGCTAGAAAAGATCCTATTATCTGAGCTAAAGTCGAGCCATATGACCCTCACGGTTGCAATTTGTCACCCCACTTTTTGCCGACAGATAAGTCCTTATGGAGGGCCGAGAGCAACATGAACAAAGGTCATTTGCACTTTTCGCCCTATGGAACAGTTGTTATAAATCATGTTACTCACTTTGTTCCATAGTATCCTTCATCAACATGTATGTCAAGTTCAGTTAGAGCACTAGCAATCTACCCATATGCATTTAACCCATAGGAGACAAGGAACAGGATAAACAATCACTAGGATATCCTTACGGGTATCCAAATTAGACACATGCAAATGAGTAATTGATTAAGGTGAATAGGACATCAAGGAAGGCCCATGCTATACTTGCCTTGGTTCACAAACTCGTGCTGGTCCTGCTGTTCGTCGAAGAAATCTTGGTCTCCAACGCTTTCCTCACCGTCTAACGCGCGACCAACACGGCAACAACATAACATTCCAAAAGCATCCATGCAAAGCAAACATTCCTATCATTAGAACAGTACACCAACAGTATTGAAAACAAGATAAAATATTTGTAAACATATTCTACGTCTCGCTACGATCACGTCAACGCGAAGTTCACGAAAAACGGAGCTAAAATGCGAAAGTTATGATTTAAACGGGTTTTCCTATAGCCATATATTTAATTAAATCTAATCATGAAATTAAAAAGTTCCAAACTTGACTAACAGTAGTTCTAACATGTAGCTTATGAAATTACGAAGCTAACGCGATTTGAACGGATCAATTCGGAGCTAAAACGTAGTTTTTATGAGCAAAACAATTCTAGTGGCATTTCTGTAAATACTGAAAACGTATTTTGAACTAAAACAGTGAAATTTACGCTTTCCAAACGAGAGAGCGTACTCGGGGAAATGCGCTAAGGACGGCGGGTTCGATTACATGAAAACAGAGGGTCTCTTTAGCAAAGTTACACGCGAAAGGGTATCTTCTAATCTCGGCGCAGATCCGGAGATGGACGGCTAGAATCGGCTTGGGAAGGAAGGCCACGGAGCAGGGGACTCCGGCGAGGCTAGCCATGGCCCGGCGGCAAAGAACACGCCGGCGAGCTCGGATAGGGGGCTAGGGTCCGCCAAACGGGAATCGAGGGCACCCGAGAGCTCGAGGAAGAAGGGGGTGTGCAGGTCGAGAAGACGGCCGGAGGGGAAAGCCGGGGCGCGGGCGCCATGGCCGGCGGCATGGAGCTCACGGCGCACGCGGATTGGGCGCTATAAGCCACGAAACGCGAAATGAAACGCATGGGGAGAGAGAGGGGACCACGGCGAGCTCACCACGGGCGAAAATCGGAGGCGGAGACGGCTCGGAGACGGCTGCGACGCGGACGACGAGGACGGTGGTCGGCGGGGCTCCTCCGTGCGGCAGTTGCGGCCGGGACGAGGCGAAAATGGAGCGGGGGCAGCAGGGGGCGCGCGAGGGGGGGGCTCGGCTGCCTTTTAACGAGGCCGAGGGGCGCGAGGACGCTCCCACGACGCGCGTCGTGGCGGCGGTTCCGCCTTGACCGGGAGCGGGCGCTGGACGTGGGAGGTTGGGGGCGGCGTCGACAGGTGGGGCCAGGCGTCGTGATTTAAGTATGGGCGGTTGCCGGTGCGGGTAACGCCGAGGCGCTGTTCTTTTGGCTGGCTAAGCAATTGGCTAGCTCTTGGCCAAGGGGCAAAGCCAGGAAAGGGGAAAGGGTTGAAGGTAAGGCCAAGCGTCTTCTTTGGGCAGCAGGGAAAGAAATGGCCATGGGGCCGAATGAGAGGAAGGGGAGGAATGGAAGGAATTTTCCCTTTTTCTTTTTATAAATAAAATTTTCAAACTCATTTTCAAAAGGTTTTTAAAATCTTTTAGCATTTGAACAAAACCACCCGTCACAGAAATAAATATGCAATAGCATGAATGCATCAACATGTTTCTATTCTTGTATTTTCTTTTAATTTCATAAAAGAAATATTATTTCCTAAATTTGAAATGCACATATAATTGCATATTTAAATCAAATTTACTATTTTAAAAAGAATGTCATTTTTAGGGTGTTACAATCCTATTAATAGCAAAGGTATTGTTTGATTTGGCCCCTGTTTGTACCATATATGAAAAAGATCAAGAATGTTCATGGGAGGTCCTAGACCTAGAACCAAATAAACAGCTCGCCAAAGGAATTTAGCGTAGGCGCAATCAAAGAAGAGGTGTCTAGTTGTTTCATCTCTACAACAAAACCCGCACGATTTGTTACCGCTCAAATTCCTTCTTGCTAAGTTATCTTTGGTTGGTATCACCCCCTGACCACAAAAAAATTAATTTCCAGTGGTATCTTGGAACGAGATTGTTCCACTCTAATAGTTTATTCCTATTAGTGCCCGTCTGAAGGAAACATTAAGAGGAATAGTACTAAGTATTGAAGCCACTGTAGCTTGTTTTTGTAGAAGAATATTATAAAGATTTGGGTATTGTGCTTTTAGAGGATGTCTTCCCAACCAGGTATCCTCCTAGAACCTGAATTGAGAACAATCACCCAGCTTAAATTTTCCGAGCTTTATGAATTGGTCCTTTACCACCATTAAACTCATCTATAAATGAGAATCACTGGTCCTTTTGGAAACCCATGTTAAGGTCTTGTCTTTAATGTATTTATTCCAGATAAGTTGTTGCCATATTCTATCTTCATTACACAACTTAAACAACCACTTATTTAATAAACACTTATTTTGAATGTCTATGTTTTGAATACCTAAACCTCTATGCTCTTTGGAATGGCAAATGATGGACCACTTTGCCGGTCAGTATTTATTTTTATGTTAATCGTACTACCAGAAAAACCATGATCTATAGTACTCTATTTTCATTAGCACTTCTCTAGGGATCTTGAAAAAAGATAGTATAAACATAGATAAACTAGATAGTACTAAATTAATTAATACGAATCTACCACCCTAAGAAAGCATTTTTCCTTTCCAACTATACAACCTCTTTTCTATCCTTTCTTCAACTGTTTTTGAGTCTTTGTTGTTATTCGTTCTGTAGTGCATTGGTATCCCCAGGTAACGGAAGGGGTATGTTCCTAATTTGCTGCCAAATAATTGTGAATATTGCATCTCACTATGATTAGCTTGCCCAAAACAAAAGATTTCACTTTTATGGAAGTTTATTTTTAGACATGATAATTGCTCAAAAGTGGTTAAAAGCAACTTCATATTCATTGCTTGTTCAATATCATGATCTAAAAAACACCGTGTCATCTGCATATTGTAAAATAGATCATCCATCTTCTACTAAATGTGGTACGACCTCTTTCACCTGTCCATTCTCTTTGGCTTTTGAAATGATAATGGCCAACATATCCACCACAATGTTAAATAAAATCGGGGACAACAGCTCACTTTGTCTTAAGCCTTTTTGTTTGAAAATACGGACCAATCTAGTCATTCACTTTAAAGCCTAAACTTCCACCCTAAACAAAAGTCTGAACCCAGCTACACCTGGTTCACTACAACACATGTCGCCTTCTGTGATGTTTTGTTTCGATCATAATACATCAAATTTTTGTCATAGGTCAACGTTTGTGACGTTTATGTGATGAAAATATATATGTCACCTATCATGCGTCGTTAACAATGTTCTGTGACAAAAACATGTTTTTGCATCACTAATCTATTGCATTACTTGTTTCGTCATAAAGATTTATGACATTACTTGTTTCGTCATAAAGATTTATGATGTTTTTTGTCATAGGATTAAAAACGTCACAAATATTTACATTACGCTGCGTGGCAAAACTTCAAAACGTCATAAAATAAATTGTGGCCTGTTAAAGCACATATAGCATACAACCAGTTCAAGGGCCAATCCCAATTATCGGGTATTAGTTTTGGCCCAGCCCATTTAAGGCACATATATTGAAATATCAATTTGGCCCATTTGTATTTTATCCATTTCCATTTTATCACAAATTTTAGCTGGGCAAAGCCCATTTGAACACCCCATACAGAACAGATAAGCCTAGCCCATTTAACACGCTGAGGACCAAATCAAATGGTCAAAATACATCATTATCCATATCCAGTTGCATTTCACTAATGGCCAAATTCAAAGTAACAACAAATAGATGATCATATTCTATGCAGCAGTCTTCATCCTTCCATCCTTTAGAGCACATGAACCAACACATCAAGGTTGGCATAATCTAGTTTTTTTATTTCCTTGAAATTAGGTCCTAAAAACATCATAAAAAAGTACAAAAGTCACTAACGAAAGATAATGATAGCATGGTAAATCAACAAGCTAGCCAATGAGCTAGTAGTGGCTCATGCAAACACATATAACTGTACTTCAAATTGAAGTTAACTTAAGAGTTGAAGCGAAACTAATTTGAAATGATGATAGAAAAAACACTTATCGATATTTGAGTCAGGTCAGGTCAGAACATATCATAAATTATAGCTATCTTCTTTTCTCTGACATGCTCTATGTCAACATAGAAAAAATAACACATATTGATCTAACAAATGCATTGTTGTTGTGATATAAATTATTTAACAAATGCTCCAACTCAGCAAACTGTTAGCGTTCGGTAATCGGCGTCTATGCAAAACTCTCATGTGAAAATTTTATTGTGGAAACAATAGAAAGGTCAATAGTAAGTATGCATGCTAGTTCCCAAGAAAACTTACTACTTCAAGTATTAGCTGAATTTTTACTCAGCTCTAAGTATCAACTTGCATGTTTGTTAATCAGAAATGAGCATGTAACTCATGAGGAGCTTAGCAGGGGCAGCAACCCACTCGGTTGTGGACAGGGTGCTCACATCGTGGGGGATTCTTCGGTCGATTTCACCGCTTGCTTCTCTTGGGGGAGCTCGAGCCCCTGAGTCATGCTGTGGTGATGGCTGGCGAGTCCAGGAGGCGCAAGAGCATGTCCAGCTTGCTTCTAGCAGCTGTCGAGCCATGTTTTCAATTAGGGCTTGGACCCTGTGGATTATCTGTTGTCCTTCGGTAGATGAGGGTTCAGCCAGGTCATCCATGATCTGCATAGCTGCAGCCAGGTTCTGACTTACGCACAGGTGTACCTGAACCTTGTCAACTTCCTGAAGGATCGCGTCGTGGACCTGACGGCCTCGTTAGTGTAGGCTTTCTTCAAGAACTTGTTGCCGGCGTTGGAGATCGATGTTCTCTACCGCCATGGTGTCGATCTGTTGCACGAGTCAATCGTGCATCTGCTCGTCGGTCTCGAGTTGTTCTGTGTCGCTCGGCTCCCTAGGTGGAGATCGACAGGCGGCACAGGCAGCCGGGTTGGCCACTTGCTTGGAGTCGGCCATGTTGCACTCCCACTCCGGGGGATAGCAGTCCCGGCTCTGAGCATCGTCATCGTCCATGATGGCGAAGAGGTCGTAGGTCTCAATCTCAGAAGTCGTCATCTTCTGTACGTTGGAGTCCATACTGATGTCATCGTAGTCTTCGAGAACTGTTGACCCAATGAATCTACTAGCTTCGTCGTCGGGGTAGCCCTAATGTTCAATGTCATAGCCAACGGCGGGGGTATAGAATGTGGCGGCCGTAGATCGCTGCAACGCTTATTGATAAGCGGCTACGTTTCTCAAGCCAATAGGGAAGTTGACAAGGATGTCCCGAGGCAGGTCCTCTTGACTTACGGTAGGGATCCAACCTATAGATCCCTAGAGAAAGTTGACGATGCGAGCCTGGATATGCTCGCGGTCGAACTCAGTAAAGAAACTCCTAGCGCAGAGGTTCATGTGATGGGCCAGTACAGGTGCACCAGCGGCCACAGCGTCCTCTAGCCCAGCAAGAAACATGCAGATGGTAGGGGGCTCCTCCTCCTGCATGATGGGTTTGGGTTTCTGCAAATGCAGGTTCCCGAGTGCATCTACAACAAAGTCCAGGTTGCCGAAGGTGATCCCATCGCCTAGGTGGAACTTGTCGCTTTCGTCGAAGTTGAAGATGATCCCAATTAGAAACGCTAGAAAATAGATCTGTAAGCAAAGGCCCTTACCTAGCGCACCAACTGTTAGAATTATATGCTCCAGCAATACAGATCAACAAATCACGCACAGGAAATTAGGTGGGTAGCATACGGGACACACACTATGCCAAAACATCAGAAAGGAGACAATTAATTTAGTGACATGAAAATAAAATGTGTCACTGATATAAAATCAGAGACTCGTCTAGTTAAAACGCGTCGCTGGTGTGTTTTGAGGGTGACGCGGCTCAAGAATACGAGTCGCTGATTTATGGTCCATGACTTGTCTCCACCGGTGGGAAGATAGCAGTAATGCGTAAATGGGAGCCGCGTCTGATGGACCCGAAAAATGATTGATTTCAGCTGATCGACAACTTGAGTCCGGAATCAAGCCTGTCACCTCCCTTGGTCTCGTGTTCGTCTCTCTCTCTCCACCTCGCTTCTCCCCCACATCTCTTTCCTCAGGCGAATAGTCTCCCCTGCCCTCGACCTACGTTGCCCTGCCCTGGTCACCGCCGGTGCGCTCCATGACGCCGACGCCACTCGTGTTGCCTGCAGCTCCACGTCGATGCTGGATTCATTAGGGTTTCGCCTCCCTCTAGATCTGGTTGTGGCACCACTTCCCTCCTCCAGATTTAGCCAGAGCCGCCTCCTCCGTTACCTCGGTGCAGATCCATGGTGGCCGTGGTTAGATCAAGAGGCCGCACATGAGGTGGAGTCGCAAGGACCGTGACAGACCCCTCACTCTCCCATGCCAGCTGCGACTGGCAGAGACTAGAGCCACCGGAAGCCTGCTCGTCCATGGAGGCATCCCTAGTAGCTGCAGTGGAGTGGCCATCGGAGGCACCGACATGAGCTCCTTCGCTACCAAGAGCCTCAACTACATCGGCGTGCCCGAGAATCACGTCACCTCTCAAGCTCTGCCCATGCCTGGTGAGAAGCAAGCAGGTATGTCTTCGATTCCTTCGTAGCTCTCCTTCCATCTGAAGTATTGCCTTGCTCGGTCATCTTGTCATCGACGCCGGGATCAGTAAGTTGTGTCTCAATCCAATCCCCGCGCCTAAACACCTCGGCTGCACAACGACGCCTTGGTTAAACAAAAATCCGTCTTAGGCTAAAAACATGAACACACGCCCACTAAAACAACACCCCCCAGACGGTCCTGCCCAAACTGCCTGAGGGCTCGGGGGCTACACCCGCGGGTGCGCTCGCGCGCACCCGCCGAACAACAGAAAAACCTCCCCCGCTGACAACACAGAAAAAACACCCAGCCGGTTCTGCCCGAACCACCCGGGGGCTCGAGGGCTACACTCGTCGGCAAGACAAAAATCCTCGGGGGCTCCTGTCGGGTTCATAAACCTAGGGTCCCTCGGGGACCGGCTTCCACGCCAAAGCTCGACCCGAGAGTCTAAAAACAACAGGGCAAAGGGGTGGTCCAGCAACCGACCGGAAGGCCTAGCCCAAGAAGAGCAACGCCCGGTCATCAGCTACTTCGGCCCACCTATCCGACCGGAGCGCTTGATTCGGGCTCCAGCCGCCTCCGGACAACCTCTCCAATCGGAAGGCCTGCCCCGAGCCCTACTTCCGACTCTGACCCCGCGTCTCTCCGACCGGGGTACGTAAGAACCCTGCTCACCGCTCTTCTCCGACCGGTGCAACCGAAGCCGAATGGGGCCATCCGACCGGGGACGCCCGCTCAGAAGGGACCAGGGACGAATGGAGAAAGCAGCACGCGAGTCAAACCACGGTACAGGGACCATACCCTGTACACCCGCGGGAACAGTGTTCCACAACCACCCTGACATAAATAGTGTTGTAGGCGCCGACATTTATCCCTACAGTATTGTAGGCGCCGTTGGACTCCCGTACGGCAGAAAGCCCCTCACATGCCTCTAGGCATCAATAGTGTTGTAGGCGCCGGGATTCACCATACCCGGTAAACATGGTGAGACTCATCGCATGCCTCTGGGCAAGCAGTATTTTGTAGGTACCGACGTCAACCCTTCCTGAAGAAGACAACGCAACCTCCCACGTGCACCTAACATTCTACAGTGACATCAATAGTGTTGTGGGCGCCTACCATTATCCAATCCTCATCGGCGTGGGCAACAAGGCTTAAAAGCATCCGTACCCTCTCCCTCTCACCTGTAAAGCCATCCCCTTCATCTATAAAAGGGGGATGCACTCCCTCCAACAGGAGGACCGACCGATTGATTCAAGCTCAGTTCCTTTAGATTCATTAGTCCAATAGCTCACAACCACAGAACCACCAGGTTCGGACCTCAAGCACATGCTTGAACGCTTAGCTCATAGCAGAGTTCCCGTCGCTCTCGGCCCTTCCGACCGGAGCCGACCGGGCCTCTGGTACCCCCATCTTTCTCCTTCCCGTTTGTAACCCCACTGCAGACTTCGAGCACCTGGGCTCAGGAATAAAGTCACCAACCGACCCAAACTGGATGTAGGGCACGTTGCCTAAACCACTATAAATCCTGTGTCATTGAGTGCTAGGCCACCTCCGATCACAACGTACAGCAAAACTACAAATATTCACTAGTTGGTCACTTTCTGTACCGACACTAAATTTAAAGCGAAAACAACAATATCTCTTATCACGGTCATCATTGTAAGGAATTGAGAATAAATTTTCACCTAAACTTTCTTACCCACCTTTAATATAAACCCTTAGATAACCAAGTATCTTTAAATCTAACGCTTCGTATCAATCCACCGATGGGCCACCTACCATTTGCGCGTTCCTGCCATTCAGCCAGAATCGAAGTAATTAATTGCAAATCACTATCCTGATGATGACACGGACCCGTCTGAGGTCGTTATTCAGTACTCAGCGTCCTATTAGATAGACAAAACAGGCCCACCCCGCCGTTCGAGCCTGAGGCTCACAGGCCCGGCCCACCCACCCACGATTTCTTTGTGGTTTGGATTTCCAGACCCCGTCCTCTCGATCCTTCCCTCACCTCACCGGCGGCGCCCGTCCGTTCCCTCTCCCTACCACCGCTGCTAGCTGCGCCGTGCCGCCGTTGCCTAGCTGTGCCGTTCTCGGCCGGCGTGCCCCAGCATCCCGCCCCGCCGCGCCTCTCCCCAGCGATGTGAGCCATTATCCAGACGTCGCAGACGCAGCACGCTGGGTCGTGGCCTTGTGGGGCAGTTTCCCTCGTCAGCGCAGGTCTCTCTCCTAAGCTCCTCGCCGGCGCAGGTTTGCACCTCTCCCCTAAGCTCCTCGTCGTCGGTGGCTTATCCGCCCCGCGCCTAGCTGCTCCGCGACTCCCTTTCGCCATCCACCTCCTCCTACATCTCGCCTGCGACGCACCGCCCTCTAACACTTCTGTTGCTCCCCAATCCATCGGTGTTCAGCCTAACTCCTCCGCTGCTCCCCTCCCCCGTCCTCATCGTCAGGTCCTTGTGGCGCCGTCGCCATGACTCCACCCATTCAGTCATCGTCCCCACCCCCGAGTGGATCTTGTGGCGTGTTGCTTCCTAATCTTCCTGCTGTTGTTTTCCTTCCGATGAACTCCCCACAGAGTACCCGTGTGCAAGGTGCCTATTAACCCCAGCTCTATCTGAATCCCCAAAATTTTATTATATTTTGCACACAGATCTGACGATTTTGTGCAGGTGTGAGAAAGAACTAACAATTGTGTATTACAGCAGGTGCGCCTACCTCATCCTGATGCCTGATGGCAATTAGAATACAAAAAAGCACCAAATATGTATGATCAATCTCTTTCTCACTCTTTTTTTATGGAGTCGATGCATGTTGTGAGCAAAAGCTATCTAATTAGAAGACTACACTATGAATTCAGCTAATTGATCGATCTCTTTCTATTAGAATGTTTTGTAAATTAAATAGTCATGGATGCGGCAATGCTTGCTAGCTCCATGTTGTTTATGTGATTTCATACTTATGTGTTTTTCAATATAAAGATATGTGTCTATCGCAGCCCTGAAATTAATCTGTCAAGCTCTTGAATGTTGGTAAATGCAATGATAACTAACTTATGTACTGTACAATGCGAAGCCGTGAATATTACTGACATATTTGGAGCATTGCCCATATACTAGCCGAACCATGTATTATGATAGTTTATGTAAAATTAACTGCTTGTGGATTAGATTCAATTTGGTAATGGTGACTTGTGGAGGCTTCAGTTTGCATCTGTGGTATTAGTACACAAGCAATCATTGATTCTTGCAGGGGGTAGTTCCTAGCACGTCTATAGAATTGCTTCGGCTTTGATTTCTTATTTTTCTATCCTAATTTTGCTCCTTTTATTTGTTTATTTCCACTACTAATTTATGTGTGCTGATAGGAAACCCTTTGTCTTAGGCTCTTCAATAAGCAAAGAAGACATGTGACCGCTCAACTAGAAGGTCTGCTCAACTAGAAGGTCCTATATGCCTCTCATTGTGCAATTAACATACTCTGTTGTGGAAGTTTTGGCACTTTAGTATTATTCATTACCAATCTTTTGACCAATATCAAGCATTTTAGCATGACTATTGACACATTGTTTAAAAGAGGTCATGTTATTTACAAGAAAAAAAAGAAAGAAAAGAGAAATCAGGATCACAAACTCATCAGTAAAGACTATAACCAGATTACTACTTGCTTTGGGAAGTAGCTCTTCTTTTGCTTATGCATCGCAGATTAAGACTTGAACTTTATCATCACTGCATTAGAGTTAAGTCAAATTGATTGAAGATCCAGCTATCCAATCATCCAATGTGTCGAAACTTCATTTATTCAACTTATGTGTTTTTAATCATCAATCAAATTGACTCTTGTGATGGTTTGGGTTTTTTGTAGTGATGGAGCTTATGGCTATGATCACTTTCAGTGCTGAATGAGAAGGATGGTCAGTTGAGACATCACTTGTCCATGTCTCTGTGCTCCCATTAATTTTGTCTTCCCTGTTTGTGTTGCCCTCAATTGACTATGCCTTCCTCTCAGTCTTTGCAGCAGGTTTTGATTTTTTTTCATTACGAATGTGCTATCTTGGTTTTCGATTATGTAAAGGAGGAATCAAATTAGATAGATTGATTATAAGATAGTGTCTCGAGTCGGTATGACGGGGAGACACATAGGACACCCTTTTTTTCTTTTGTTCCCAACCAATGAACTAATACATAACATTGTTTCTTCCTTGAAAACACACATGGAAGACTAATGTAATAGTTTCTATCCTTAAGCTAATTATCAACAATGATTATGTAATAAAATAATTTAGCTCCTAATCTTGGTTCCCCTCGTGGTGACTATTTCAAGGAAGTTTTCTATTCTACAATTTGAAGAGCCTATATGTTTGAGAATCGTTGAAATTGATTAATTCTATAGTCTGTTTACTTATTTCCTTCACTATGGTCGTAATTTGGTTGCTCTTACTTTGTACCATTGTAAGGTAAAGTTCTTACATACGAAGTTACAAACTATGTGCACTTCCATGTTCCTATCGATGTGTCACTTGTCTTTAGGATTGATAATTTTTAATTTTGAATTCATATGAGATTACCAGAAAATATTGCAAAACGCTGACAGGGTAGACAAAAGCTTGATTTCGAGCTAGAAGTGGTAATCATTTCTTTCCAGAAGCTAGCACATGCATTTCAGTATTATCTCATATGAATACAACTAAAGCCTTCATTTCTTGAACTAGCTTTTAAAACTTGTATTCTTCAAATTTTTGCTTGAAATTTCTATTAGCGTTTCCATAGTTGTAAATGGTACCAGGATGATGATGATATAAGATTATTACAATTATTGAGGTGCATCGGTTTCTTGATTGTGGGAGGATGGTAGTCATTTCTGATCCATTCTGTGGGAGATGTTGCTAACATCATTTGATATGTTGGTTGTTTGCTGGCTGAGGAGCATAATTAGAGATTTATTATTTTTTTATTTGTGAATAAGGATACAAGATGTACAACATGCTTTTTTTCCAGAGTGTAAATGCTCTGATATGCATGATTCCAGCAAACTTATGACTGATTAGATTAGTTTCCTGAGATTTTTTTTTCCAGATTGGTAAGTATAAAGTATTTTTATTTGGATTCACAGATTAATTGGCTACCTTCTATCCGAATGACTTGCTGTATCACTGAATCCACTCCACATGCATCGCTGACAAAGTGGAAGATTATCAATAGCCTGCATGGTCAGGTCAGTATCCAGTGTTGGAGTGCTCCTTTTTTTGCTATAACTTATGCACAGGTGATTGCATTTCTTGCAAAAATAGAACATGAATGCTACTTGTTTTGCATAGCTTATCATGCTAGTCTCTTTTCCGTTTTGATTCAGCTAATGCTTCAGATTAACTATGCCATCACTATTTTTTTCTTATATATTGGAAATACTCATGGGTGCAAAGATAATTCTTTATTCTTTGTGAAACATAATATACTAGTTATAGGAACTAGAAAGCAATGGATCGGATATCACACTGAGCTGATCATGGAAGCATGTTTGTTCGCATTGGCACCTGCCATGCTGTGCCATGTTTGTTCGTATTGGCACCTGCCATACTTTCACAACTCACAGCATCCTGCTTGCCCGTTGTCAACGAAATTCTGATACCTTTTTTTTGTGGTGTACTGACCAAGAGTTTGGTTACCAATTTTTTAAGTTATTTACTTCTACCCATCTTTCGTGAAAATTTCTGTCAGATCAAGTTGTGCTACTGAATTTACGTTCTGGTCTTCTTAATCTTTTCACTGGCAAACAACTACTTATGAGGCGGTTGTGTGAGACATGCCTAGGCAGTTTCCTGCAGCAGGTATCTATTTTGGTTGACTGGCCGTAGTGCTTCATTAGCAGTGGTGGCAGCTCTGCCTTCGAGATGTAGTAGCAGTTTGTGTTGCCCGGACAGCATGACCTTGTAGTGCTCTTAAACAATGAAAAGCTTTGCTGCATTTCTGGTGTGAGGCTCACAATGATGGTGTATGCTTTATTCAGATAATGCCTTTGCATTTAGCCATGTGCTAGAATTAATGCTTTTTGGTCAAATATGATTTTCTTGACTAGGTTTGTCTGGTCTTATCATTTTAATGATGCATGAGAGCATGAGTTTTTATCTACTCAACAAAGTACTCTTGGGATGGAATCTATATGTCGTATGACAAATGATTTTGTGCTAATGCTTTTTACAAAAAAAGAACAATTCAAGTTCCAAGAGGGTGTTCAGGTAGCTGGCACTTAAGCCCTAATTATTTACAAATTTAGTGCATAGTTAAAATAAGTAACCTGTTTAGGTCATGCACACATTCAGTGATTCAGTATGCATCCTGTATGGTTCATTTCAGCATTTTTCACATGAGTTGTGTGCCTATCCGCTTCATCTAGTGCTGCAACTAAGTATGCTTGAACTACTGCTAGTAGTTATGGACTCTGTAGCAGTAGGAATACTAGTGGTAATAGTGGTAATCTAATTTCTCTTTTCAGCCATGTGTATGTGTAATGTATCTCTGTAGTTATCTCAAATAGAACATATGGGTATAATCTTATCATTTTTTTTGTTCTCTAATTGACTAATTGATAATATCTCCGCAGTTATTTCAAATAGCCTTGTTGTGCATAGGACCAACTAAGAACTTTTTATGCTTCATTACACCTAGCTGAAACATTATCGATGTCTAGCGGTTCCAGAGTTAATGTTAGTTTTTCAGGATACATGCCATTTCAGTTCAAAGTGCCCTGGTCATAGATAATTAAGATATCTAAGATACACTATTTATAAGATTTCTATGGTACACTTTATAATGACCATACATGGCACTATTTGTGACCATAATGCTTTGATGATAAATAATTAGAATTTAAAGTGCACTATACTTTCATTTTTGAGTGACCACGCTACATTTACAAATTAGAAAATATATTTATGGTCCACTATACTATTTGATTCTGTGTAGATTTGAAAACCAGCAGTGATATACTTTTCACCATCCAAGTCTTTGTATTCATCTCCATGGTACAATACGCAATCATTGATACATGCTTACATGCATGGATTTTTTAACTTTGAGGCTGAGTGGGCATATCATTTGCTTAGCCTCGTATGCCTTCTCGGGTAACTCATTAGGGCTTGGCAGCAATTTCTTCACTACACATAGCAAGTCTTCAAAGCCTTTATCAGACAAACCATGAGTAGATTTCACCTCCAATAACCTGAGGTCAGTTTCCAATTTGCTCACTTCGCAACCAGGATACAACAATATTTTTTCATCCTTTCTCACTTTCTCTAGCTTTTTCAATTATCTAGGACTAAGGAATCCTGGCTTCGCATCACGCAGCACCTTAGAAAGGCCATCTTCCACGGTATCATCATCTAACTAATTTATAAACACATCGTTATTAACCACCTCTTCCCTGTTGACACATGTTGTTTCCTGGACACAATCTTGGGCAGCTTCGTCAGGCATGATCTCATCACCACTTAGTCATCCACTACATTCCCACTCTCTTTCCCATGCACAGCCCATATCTTGTAGTCTTGCACGAAAACCTGGTAATCAAGTGACATCGTATCTACTCGATATTGCCAAATTGCGTCTAGTTCTTACAATCTCTGCATGGGCATAAAGGATTTGAATCCAATCACAAACCAAAGATCCAAAGGTGTGAAACCATACATCCATCTTCAATCCATCTATGCACAGAAAAACAGTTATGATATTTGATTTAGTTAGTTCCAAAGTTATGCATGCATAAATAAAAGAGGGGACACATCAATTAAATTTTGTTAAAAAAGCCCATATCCGTTACTAGTTTTATGAACAATAAATGACCAATAATAATGGATTTCAAAATTCATAGGAACCCTACGAATGAAATTTACAAGGAGCTAGTATATAAATGGGTCGATATCCTCATTTTATGAAAGGTGGCCTCCAATTGAACCATCACATTTACTAAAGAATCAACCAAACTATCCCAAAATTAAATGGGTTGCTAGGTGTCACATGTGTTCATAAAAAATTGGTAGCCCTCATGAACAATTCTATTCTATGCCACAACTAAAATGGGGAGACTAAAGGAACCTACTAAACGATCACATTTTCTAGACAATCAAAAGCAATCTAATTAGCTAGAAATTAAATGGGTTCATAGGTGCCAACCTTGAATTATCGGTTGAATATGGGATTCACCAAAATTCAGATGCCTTCATGAAGAATTATATGAAAAATTCTCTCTAAAATGGAGAAAAAACAATCATGCATGCAAATAAAAAATAATTTAACCAACAAAATAAGCTACAAATTGAAAGGATTGCATGCTAATTACCCATCTTAAAGCAAGGATATCATGCCCATCCTTAAAAAACCAAGCCCCTCCATGAGTATTTTGGGAAAAATGGTATCAACAATGGAGAGAGGTGGGAAAGACGCCTCCTTAGATGGGTGTGCTCGGGATAGGAGGGATGAGGAAGATGGTGGATGGGGTTTTGTACTTTACCCAGGACACTGCTGGGTCTATAAGGAACCGGTAGTAATATTTGGAGTATCACTGCTAGGTCAAGCCATGACCTGGCAGTGATATTAGGAGTATGGCTGACTGCTGGTGGCTCTAACCGGTAGTGATATTTCACTGCCTGTTCGTGGCTTAAGCCGGCATAGCAGGGTTTACTGCTGGGTCAATAAAATTCCAATCATTGTTTAGATCCTAGGCTTGTGACACGTTAGTGAAACTCTATCACAACTGGCTCAAGCACAACTGCCAGTGATAACCGACCGTGATTGTGTGTTCTGTAGTAGTGGCATACCTTTGTCTAGATAGCCATGATTCTTGGTCATGAACCCAGGATGGTAGCCCTCGATGACTAGTCTCTGGGAAACTCAAAATGTGTGAGGTTTGGAGTTATGCTAGTTGCTAGTAATATGGGGGATTTTAGGAAGTGGTAATTCTCCCTCCAGTACCAAATAACTGCTATGAACATAATTAAACCTGCTTTATTAACCCTTTCAAAATGCAAACCATGTTAATCACTGCATGGTGAGATGCTTTATGACCTAATCCCTGCTACTTCCTCAAATCATGAAATAACCCTAAGTAGGGTTAGGACTTGTTGAATACCTTAAGTACTATTGATGGTGAAAATGCAGATCAGGTTATTCGAACCCTAATTTAAGTTGCATGTAGGCTCCGTACCCAGATGCTATGTTAACAGTCTTTGGTCGCCTCTATGAAAAAAGTGTGTATGACACCAGGTAAATTCTCTTCTATATATAAATTTGTAGGTAATATTGATAAAACACCATAATTCTACCTCTATCAGCTACTCATCCAGGGACCAGGAAGGCGGATCATGACAAATGGTGTGCACTAGCGCATCCAGTGAAGTTGAGTTACCTTGAGCATGTTTGAATTTCATTTCAGTGGAAAGTCCGGTCCTCGATATGAAGCATTCAGTGAGTACAGGTCAAATGAATTCAAGTTATTCAAACCTCTTTAGACTTATCCGATTTTGCACCTGAGTATCTCTTGCTCGTTGGCTGCCAACTCAATACCACGGAGGGTTTGCCTGGTGAGGCATCCGATGAGAATAAGAGAGCATCCGGTAAGCAAGCAGAGTTGCTCCTGATCTGTGTTTTGGGTGATCTGGGAAAAATACTTCTAGTGATATCATCCAGTGGTGCTCCGTTGCATCTGCTAGCCCATTATTGTTTAGGTTTTGCTCCTGCTGAGTCGCTGCCTTCACCAGAGCTTCCGTTAATTGGAACGGCGAGCATAGCGGGAGCCTGTTTTCTTTAGCTTCTTTGTAGTGTTCAATGCTTTTCTAACCTCTTGTTTATAGGGTCAATAGGTCCTTTATGACAATGTGATCTTGATGATAGCTAGAAGATGGACTTGCCATCAATTTCGGGATATAGGCTGCCCTATAAGTTGGGTGGTCACCATGCATTCCGGTCCTTCACGGTGGGTGGTTCCTTGATGTTGGGCACTTGTTCTTGCTTCCTCAACGTGGAGTGTGTGCATTTATAGTCCAAAACACATCCGTACAGTAACACACATGGCACCGTACAACAGAGTTGACTGACGCATACATATGGTCTTTTATTAATAAAAAAGAAAATAAAAGATACATTACAGCTTAGTCCGGAACTGATCAGGACTAGTAATTAGAGAACAACAGTAGTGAACACACGGGAAATCAAATGACCAATATAATGGCGATGAGGAGGACAGTACGCACAAATATTATTCACAGGATCGGAGGGAGTCGGAGGCACTCTCGCTCATTAAATTTATTTATTTATATGGTGTATGTCTGAGTCTGCATCGACACAACACCACTCACGCTGGGTTCTGGGGCTTGTGGTGGCTGCCAGTGGCCTCATCATGCGCCTACTTGTCCGGCCCATGGCCATGCGTCTTCTCCACGGATGTGAGGAAGCTGCGCCATTGCTTGATCGCGTGATCGGCAGCCTGCATCCAAGACAAACCCGGAATGCATGGGAACTTAGTGCATGAAATCAGATCCATAAACTTTGTTCCATTATCTAAAAAAAATGAAATCAGATCCATAGACGTTGGTGCGTAGTATCGCCATACAGCAAACCATGTACATACGTACCAGGTATATGTCATGCTGCCTCGCTCGGTTGATGTCCCCCCGTAGGACGGCGGTGAGGTCGCGGGACTCATGGCCTTCTTCCTGGTGTGATGACGGTTGGTTCGTGCGCGGCAAGTCATGGTCCAGCTTGCACCAGAGATCGAATCGCTTGTTGACCCCATCCAGAAGCTCGACGGCGCGCTTGCAGACAATTGACGTCCCCGCATCTTGGGCAGATGCTTCCTTGGCCAGCTGCCTATGGGCCTCCTGCACCATTGCGTCCATCGCTGGCGTGCGGAATTGGCCGGTTGCAACCATGTGAGCCCCTGGCAAGCCTGTAGTTGTCGCGCGCTGCATCTGATAGCTCGACACCCATGAGTGGATGCATCCAACACCCAAGCCCTGCTTCAGGATACCCACCATGGCGCTGATGTCCTGGTCGATGCCTCCCAGGTCAAGGAAGTTCCTCGGGGCTTCTTTCCAGGACTCATCGGACTGCTTGAACTCCTTCCACTTCCTCTGCAGCAAGCTCGCTGCGATGGCCTGCAAGACCGGGTCATCTCCTCCTTCCTTCCCGTGGACAGCACTAGCAGCCTCCTCCTTCAGGACCAGGAATTCTTTCAGAACGCTCATAAGCAAGTCTAGCACCTTGAACCGGACCATCTGCTGCAGGACCATGGGGTAGGGTGGGCAGGGGTTTGCAGGAGGATATGAGCTGTTGGCCACGTGAATTGGGAGCGACACGTTGCAAGTGTCAGTGGTGATCGACTGCCTGCCCGGCGCTTCCTTGTACATTGCCCTAGCAGCAATCCCATTCAAATGTGTATAGTAACCCCCCGACCAACTCCCGGTACGATAAGAAAAGTAGACAATGAAGTCTTTCACCTCCCCTGCATAGAGCGTGCCAACCAGGATGCCTCCGGAACTCCCCCGGAGTATGTAACCCCCAGGGTCGATCCTTGTTACCATCAAACTGTTTGACCAGGTGTCAACGCAAGCGTCGACGGCTACTACGGTCTTGAACCCAGCTAAGCAGACGGCGAGGGCCTCGATGAACTTGTTGTCGAGGTTGTCGGTGATGGAGGAATAGATTCCGTAGGATATGTTAGCGATATAGTGCAGCGCCTTTGGGTCGTGAGCCTTGCCCAAACCGAAGGTGTGGACTGGGTACTTTCGGAGGAGGCCTCGGATAGGATCCGTGGCGGCGATACTCTCATCGCCCCATTTGAACTGGCCGTCTAGACCATCCGAAATGAGAACGATGAAGCCTGCACGCTTCTTATCCGCTCGGTCGTCCAGGAGCTGTAATATTTGGTACATATAATTTAAAAGAATAAAAGGTGAAATCCAAATTTAATCAATGTTTTTAAAAAAGAAAAGGAGTCCATCTCAGCTACAGTTGAAATAATAAGTGAAATTCGATGTAAAGACTGAATACATTACTTCATCCGATTACAGATGTAGGTCCATCTAGGTTTGTCCTGACTCAAACTACTCTAATTTTGTCTGGCAGCATCCATAAAAATATATTATATTCAATGAAAGGAGTTATATAACTTATATATTATAAAAGTTGTTTTCACAATGAATTTAGTAATGTCAACCTTGTATTGCCAATCTATGTAAAATTTTAGACGTGGATGGTCATGGTAAAAGCTAAAAAGGTTTGGCTGAGGACAAACCTAGACGAAACTAATCTAGATATAAATATTTTATAAGTATAAAAATCTTTTTCATTGACTAAGTATAAATATTTTAAGAATTTTTTAATACCTCACTACAAATTCATGGAATAAACACTCGTTTTTGCTGCTTCATGGTAGACTAAATTAATCTTTGCTTATACGATCATTGCATCATGTAATCACTGCCTTTAGAGTTGATCTTTTATCTGACCTCTATGGCACTATACCATCATCTGATCATGTTATTATTACCACTAGCCACTTGTGCCCGCGCTTCGCTGCGGGTGACCTACTTAAGACATATTTTGTTCAAATTTCTTTTTGATACGAACAAATTTGTCCCTCTTACCATCATTGTAAGATGGGTAAAAAATTATCTATATCTGGGTGCAGCGGACGCTTCAGTCTATTGCAATTGCTGGGTGCGCAAGAAGCTATTAATGCCACCCGTCTCAACTACTCACTTCGCTGCAATAATGAGCATCTGCTTTCAGCAGGCAGGCATGCATGCACATGCACATGCGACTGCTTCGTTGCAACATGAGCATCTGGTGTCCACTCAAGTATGCATGCATGCATATGCACACTCTCACTCGCTTCAACTAAGCCTTTAATCGCCGCGGCCATACAAATGAGGTTTGGTTAATTAAGTTAACCAGACGTACATCAGCCCAAACACCCTATATTCACTACCGGCGGAAACAGTAACTTTGCCATCTGCCGCAGGCACTCGGCAAACAGCACATGACATCTACAGTGTCGACAAATAACTATTTGTCGAGTATTTTTTATCGCGCACTTGGCAAATGGTTTGCCGAGTATCGAATTTAACACTCGGCAAAAAAAAAGTGGTTTGCCGAGTGTTTTCCAAAAAACACTCGGCAAAAGATTATTGTTTGCCGAGTGTTTTTGAAATTACACTCGACAAACCTATTTTCTAAAGAAAAAAATAATTTTTTTTCTCAGCACACCACGCCGCCCGCCGCCACCACCACCACGCCGCCGCTCCTGCTCGATACAGTCACGAACACACTAACAGAGAAGAAGCAGGAATGAACAGAAGAAAAAGGTGCGACCAAAAATCTGACGAAAACCAAGCTAAAACTCCATAAAACGCTCCCAAAATTTGCACAGATGCAATTCAACCTAGCACGAACCTATTCCCCAAAAATCATTGCCTGGGATTGACCCAAACTCCGGGAAATTGAGATCGAACTCAAGAACGAAAAAAGGGGAAAAATTGGAAACACAGTGAACGAATTTCATAGCTTCGATTTAGGAATCCCGAAGGACAACTGGAGGATTCGGGCCTCCATTCCCAATCCAAAATCACAGGTGAAACGAGCAGAGGCAAATCGAGCAATAGCAGGCGAGCGGCTCTGGGCAGGGGCGAACACCGCTTGGCTAAGCGGGATGGACGAGATGCTCGACGCCTGAGGCCTGCTGCTGAACGCTCGGCCACTGGTGAGTGCTCCCTGCCTGCTGGTGGTGACTGGAGACAATTCCGGTGGCCTGAATCAAGACCTGCTGCACCACGATGTCAAGCATAGGACAGAATAGGAGGGAGAGAGGCTAGCTGCCAGCCACGAGCACCCACAACAAGAACCGCTCAAGTGAGCTCGCTTGGTGCCTGAGCACTTAGCGCTGGTAGTGCTGCCGCTGGGCTGCTGGACAGCTGCTCCTGCTCGATACAGTCACGAACACACTAACAGAGAAGAAGCAAGAATGAACAGAACAAAATGGAGCGACCAAAAACCTGACGAAAACCAAACTAAAACTCCATAAAACGCTCCCAAATTTTGCACAGATGCAATTCAACCTAGCACGAACCTATTCCCCAAAAATCATTGCATGGGATTGACCCAAACTCCGGGAAATTGAGATCGAACTCAAGAACGAAAAAGGAGAAAAAATGGAAACACAGTGAACGAAAATCACAGCTTCGATTTAGGAATCCCGGAGGACAACCAGAGAAGAAAAACCTATGGGGAGGGGGAAAACCTAAGAGCTTTGGGCGGTCCACGACAGCTTTGGATGCATCGGTGTCGCCCTGACCCGCCTCCTCTCCTCCTGAAGCGGCGCGGTGCGCGGAACCGAGGAGGAACGGTGGGGGTCTTGGAATGGACTACAGGAGGGTGGAGGGGAGAGGCGGGCAGCAGAGATGTAACAACGGAGACTTTCGCGGTGCGTGAGTGTCCTAATCTGGCACTCGGCAAAGCAGAGTTTGCCGAGTGTCCTAGATCTAGCATTCGGCAAAGCAGTGTTTGTCGAGTGTTAGATTGGGAGCACTCGGCAAATTCTTCTTTTTCAGAAGTGTTTTTTTTTTTTTCTGCAAACAGTTTTTTTTACCGAGTGCAATTATTTTGCCGAGTGTGTTTTTTCGCAAAGACTTTCGGTAAAGAGCTTGTTCTTAGAGTCTTAGAGAATACACTTAAACAAACATAAAACACTCGGCAAAGATCCGAGTTCCGGTAGTGATTAACATAAAGCTTGAAATCAATAACATGCCTTATACATGGAGCAAGTAAGATTAATCTGCCAAAGAGATTTCGTTGGCATTGAATCAAGTCATCCTAATTCCTAATGCACTGGTTAGACTAAGGTACAGTAATTACCTTTGAAAAAGGTAGAGTGACTACGCTAAAAGAAGTAGAGTAACTACACTATGCACTAAAAAAATGTAGAGTAACTATACTAACGGGCCAGTCACCCATACATATTACCGTAACTATCCCAACAAATAGTAAGAGCCAGAGCTAACTTAACTGGGCACACATGGTTTAACATATTACTTATTATCATGTGTGTTGATGCAACCATCAAAACTACTACTTGAAAGGCACGAGAGATATATTACTCTACGAAGACGTGAGTGTGTGGGAATTAAATGTATGTACAGCTAATGCTGTAATGCATGCATGCGTGTGTGCCTGTTTTAAGTTTGTATGCACCCAATAGAGGCAAATAGTGTCTATACTTTCTTGGTTAGTAGAATAAATGCCTTGGGTAGAATAAATGGTTGGCCCCTTGAAGTGATAGAGCATGCTTGCCAGAAGTCTTGCGGTGAACATGCATGGCGCTAAGCTCGAGGGGTTCTCATAGTCATCAGACAGAAAACTTGAGGTGGATGGCATGCATGGCGCTAAGCTAGAGGAGCTCTCTACTGGACCACTACAAATAATAAATCAGATGGGACCGTCTGGACGCCGTGCCTTCATATTTTTAATTATTACATTACAGTTGGCACTAGTTGACCACTTCATATACCATCATCTTACTGTATAATTGCAGTACAAATAAATTAAAAACTACTTAACCACTTCATATGTCATTATTTATTTATGAAATTACTGTATTTATAGTTAGGATCCTACTTAGCCACTTCATATATCACCATTTTATTTATTCTTACAACGATTAGAGATGATCCTAGGCAACGTTGGTGTCTATAGTAGAATTTAATTCTTATGCGCAAGCCTAAATAAATTCATATTGGGAATCAAATGGAGTAGCTAAGTTCACCACATACCTTCACAGCATGCTCTAAGCTCGGTTTAAAAGCAGTGTCACCCATAGCCACAAGTCCATCCACCTTTTTTTCGATAGCCATCCGACCACTGCCAGATATTTCTAAAATGCCAGTGGTATTCTCTTTGATGACCTTGTCGTTGAATGCTACAATGGCAAGGCGGTCGTCATCACCAAGCTGCCTTATTATGAACTTCATGGCATTTTTTAGCAGATCCAACCTTGATGGCATCTCTGTTTGTGATGCCGCTGGCCAGCTCATGCTTTGGTTAATATTGATAAGTGTGACTAGGTCAATGGGGGCATGGTTCTTCATAGATGAGGGTGCTTCAACGCGCACCACTGCTGCCCCATTTAATGTAACTGTGTGTGAGTTGTCTACCAGAAGTATAGGGGGGTTCATGGCAACGCTTACTCTAACTTTCTCTGGGGTCATCGTGACCTGCATTCGCATTTTAGAATTAAAGAAGCATCTGAATATCACTACCACTATCTTCTGTAAAGTAAACAAGTGATGTGTACAACCAAATATTTTAAATATATACATATATATATATATATATATATATATATTTTGAGCAATTACTATATATAAGGGAGGATCCGATGACAACATATTAACTAAATATATACATAAAGAACAAGGGAGTTTATATGCTAGCATAAAAGAAAGAATGAGACAAATTTACTAACAGACTCCAGCCACGTGGAAAAAAATGCTACTCCAAATGTCCCGTCACCATTTATATTGGATGGACAAAGGTGATGTGTGTAGACTTAAATTGAAAATACATTCATAATGTTAAATTTCAATCCATTTGGAAATGTAGCTCAACAGAATTTTGTGGCAAAATTGGTGTCTCGGAGACTGTGGCAAGGACCAAATACCTCACACTATTGTCCACTAGTCCATCGACCCATGCCGTTGCATGGGCACTAAGAGATATAGGTGTTAGAAATTTGTGCACAAGTTTTGGGCTCATAACTAACATTTCTTATATTTGGTCTCTCTTATTTGCTCATAATCTAAAACAATACTTATGAAAATATTTTCTTATTTTTATATGGATGTGATGGAGTTTAGTTTACCAGTTGCTATATACACTTTTTCATTCCAATTCGTAGTTGTTCCCTTAGCATTGCAAGTCCATGCGTGTTTGACATGTATTTAGTTAAATTCCCACTCAAGTGTTCATATTCTAACACAACAATCATATAGGTACTTCCTTAGATTTATCCAGATGAGATAAACTTTAGCTACTAATTAATTTATATACCTTTTCATCCTTATTCATATTTTTTGCCTTTTCATCATGCCTCTATTTGTGTTTGACATGTGTTTAGTTAAATTATTAGATTCAGATATGTATTTGGCATGGAAATTTATATGCTCATCGCTTCTTGCATATATGTATACATGGTCTAAATGGTAACGCACATCATGTATGTATATCTTAAATTAGTTTTTTTCTGTATTAACAATGGAAGAAGTGAGTAATTTAGAAGCATATACAAAGTACTTTGTTATATTTTTTTTGCCTTATACAGACATAGTCCATTTAGATCAGATTTTAGAGGTTAGTTTATTTGTGTTATTTTTAAAACCTGTGAAGGTGGATAATTTAGATGCAAATTGAGGGGTAATTTAAGTGAAGATTAGTGGATTACTTTAGGTTAATTCTAATAATGGCAGTAGTGAGTAATTTAGAAAAAACTTTAGGAGGTTACTTTAGACTATGTTCATAATGACAACGGTGGATAATTTTTTTTAAAAAAAATAGAATAGATGCAATAGCTAGTATTATCATTATTGATTACAGTCTAAGAACTGATGGCTGGGTGTTTTTTTTTTTAATTTTTTTGAGAAATTCTTAGCGTATCTCATGAGGATTAATGTGGAGTTCAAAGGAAGTCCAATTAGTAATAGTAAGAAAAGTAACTAATTGATTACATACTATAAACAACGAGTAGTGCTAGCTGTATTGGCTGCCAGTTTCAACATACAAATGAAAAAGGTATATTTTACAAAAAAATCAAGTAAATATTTTTTTTTTGGTTTCAGAAAGTCTGAATTGTTTGTTAGGTCTGAATAGCTAAAAAACCACAGCAATTTCTGCATCAAATTAAAGATTAGGGAACAGGGAAGAACAGGATTATAAGAGTTCTACAAAATGGAACCGCTATAGGACAATGTAGTACTATCTTTAGTCCAAAATAGATTTTTTCATACTAGAATGTCTGCAACCGAAGTTTTAAAAATTTAGTCATCATTAAAAATTTAACCACTATTGTCCATCAAAAAGTACTTTTGTTGTATGAGAATGGGCTGGAAATTTCAACATTAAAAGTATAATAATAATTTTATTGCTTTTTAATACATTTAAAAGATTGTAATGCAACCGGCAGATATAATAACTATACTTTCATTGTGGAAGAAATGGGAGACGTCTGGAGTAGCGGTGGAAAATGGGTAGCAGTAATCCAAAGTATCCATTACATGTCCGCATTAGTTTGTAAAATAGATAATAAAATGGACATATCTAAATTAATTTTTAATTATTTTTAGTATCTAATTCGGATCCATATTTGTTATAAATGTGGATATGGATATATATATATATATATATATATATATATATATATATATATAAAACAATCTTCATTGTGAAGAATAAATTACTTCTTGAGACTATGCTCTGGTCTCTAACTTGACTTTAATCTCTTGAATGTGGATCCAGGTGGCAGGCCCACTATTCATGCACTATAAATGTATATCATTTTTAATAATTTTGAAACTATCTAAAAATAACCCGCATTCAACTTAAAAGTTTAAACTATTTAATGACGAATGACATTGATTTTAATATGACCAATAATGTATAAATATTAATTTAACATGTCTAATTATATTAATTTTAGTATTACTAATGATATTAATTTTAATTAATATGTCTAATGATATATAATTTAACCGTCAAATGGCCCCTATTCAAATTTTAAAAGTTGAAAACATTTAAAAGTTGTATATATTACTAATGACAACAATTTATGTGGGCCAGTTCCACGTGAAGAGCTGGTTGTAATCTGTATATAGTTGTAGGTCTGGTTGTGTACGGGTAGTATGAGTGAGGTGTGTGTGGTGTGTTGGTATGTGTATGTATATGAACAGATGCTACGGCCGTATTCAGATGGGAAGCATAAAAAAAAAGAGAGAGAGAGAGAGAACTGCCTCCGTTGCTGCACGCAAGGAATCAAGCGCTGTAGTAAAAGCATGCGTAAAGTCTAAGCAAGGACAAATTTTGGCTTTGGCATCTCCTTGGTAGCCTAGTCTTAGAAAATGTACGTCCTCTAAAATAGAACAGAGTGAGTACGGGATTTCCATGCGTGATGTATATATATACGGGCGTGGTGTACCGGCCATCCTAGTCTAACTAATGTACCACTAGTGGATCGGAGGGGCCAAAGGAACAGAATGCACCAGCGTCGTCTGTGACTCATGTGAACGCTAGCCCATGGCTTTGTGATTTTTTTAGAAAAAAGATGGATTTATTAATATTTATTTACTTGGGTCCCACCGTTTTACTGCGCCTTGCCTGGCGGTCTGCACCTGAATTAGGATACAGTAGAAATCATGCGGTGGTGACACCAACCCTCGCTTCCTGGCTCGTACGAATAAATATATATAAATATAAGCACACGCTACGAAGGCATATTATATATTTATCGATGTAGCGCATGCCCAATTGCACATGAATTTGGAATTAAGGAAATTCATAAATCAATAATATGTACCTGCTTTCCGAATATGGCAGTTAACAGCGACAGGGGGAGATGATCCGCCCACCTTGATTGGCTCAAGAAGACTCAAAATCAACGGAGGGAACCAAGGGTCTTTGGATCCTATCTGTAGCACAGCTCTGGTGGAGTTTCTTGTTTTGAGGACCTGGAGTTTGACGCGGTAGTATCGGGTAGTGAGGAGGAAGCAAGAAGTAACAATTAGATCGACTAAGTTAAGCAGTGAAGGAGTTTGTCCCTTGCATCAGCCTTATATATATGCAACCCGAAGAACTAGAACAACATCTGGAAAAACCAAAAGAATCAGCAGATCAGGATGCTTGAGTCTCTCGGGCAAGCAAAGGTGAGAAGCATAAACCAGTTGAGACTCAATGAAGAAAGGCATATTCTCAGGTGAGCGTGAAGGAAAGCACGTACTTTTTTTAAAATAAAGGAATAAACATCTGACTTCATCTAGGGATGAAAACAAACGAAAAAAATCCTGTCCCGACCCTCCCATTTTCTACTTTTGTCCCGCTGTTTCATATTTGCAGGGGTAAGTTAAAGAATATTTATATGATAAGTGCATAACAATTCAGAGAAAGAGATAGATATTCATGAATGTAGTATAGCTAAACTAAGTAATATTCAAGAGAGTAAGATTTCTAAGTTAGTTCTAATCAGAAGTTAAAACATATACATTATATAGCAATAATTAACTCTCAATCTATGCATAAGGGACATCTCTAAGCAAGAGTATATAATAATATACTTCTCCGTCGTGACACAAGCCCTGCTAGTCCTACAGATGGGGGTGGAATATAGAGGATCTACAAGGCTGTCACCCAAATAGATGTACCACACCCAAAATGGAGGGTGCATCTATAGGTAAAATAATGTATAAGCACCGTGCTTACAGAGTTTGGCTACTCAACCCACTCGAGTAATGAGTTGAGCGCTCTATGATCTTATGTACAAACTTAAAGATAACTACGACTATATCATGTATGAACTCATAGTAAACTAAGAACATGATAAAGAGAAACATAATATGGATTACAAACAAAGTCATAACAAGATAATAAAAGGATACAAAAGTTATACCAAGTCTTCCAGAGATGAATCCAGAACCTTGATGCAATAACACAAATCTACTTGAATCTTACTTTAGATAAACTATACTAGAATTATTGATAATTGGAGTTCTACTCTTCTCTTCTGAATTGGATCTCTGAATGAATCAGAATTCAGGATGGCCTCCAAAAGGGGGACTAGGGGTCCTTTTATAGGGGGGATTGAGTAGGGGACAAGCAATTGCCATGTCATCGATCTGTGTCACGTTTTAATCTCGTCCTTCCGTTCAAACCGATTTGAATTAATGGCGGAGATTTATCCTCAAAGTCGATGAGTGGGGTCAGGGGAGGTCGGCCGACCTACAGTTGGGGTCGGCCGATCCCACCTTGGCCCACCTGTCAGTCAGGCTTTGTTCCTTCGACAGGTAATGATGTTTAGGGCCTAGTAGAGTTGGTTTTGTGGCGATTGGATCTTGATTTGTTGTGATAATATGGCCCACTTGTCCTGTTTTCTGGATAAATTCTCCTGCATTCATAAAATCACCAAAACTTGTGGAAATACTTAGTTCTAAACCACTATACCTATGTTAGTGATTGATTTTAAGAATGAATACAAGATATATTGACGGTTTATGATTGACGTTAATGACCGTCAACCGTGTGTTTGTTTCCTAGGCACACATATGGTTTTATACTCAGTTTTGTCTTTAAAACTGGGTATGACAAATTGGTACCGAAGCATGTGTTGACTATAGGACGCAAGCCTAGATAGAACTGGTCACTTTAGGATGCTCTTACTTCATATATTTCATGCTTTCTGTCTTAATCTTGTTATTTGCTAAATTTGTGCTTCTCATAACTTTATTCTACTATAAATCAATTGCCTCTATTATAACTCTATCTTGGTCTACCTCTGTAGATGCCTCGTCACCATAAGACTGCCCGCATCAGCAATGGAGGAGCTTTCCCCCACAGGTAGCTTGCATCGTGCGATGAGATCAACATCATGGTTGTGGACAACGCCGGGGAGGTGCACGTCAAGGAGGTGCACGCTGAGGTGGTGCACGTCGAGGAAGAAGTTGAAGAGAAGCTTGAGTAGGTGCCAGAGGAGCAAGAGGACACCCCTGCTAAGGATGACGCTACAAGCTTACTACCCTGACTTGAAGGCCTTGGTGCACTATTGCTGTGCAGAGAATAAGCATCCTCTTGAAGCTACCTACTGGGTGTCAGATGTGTATGTTACTACCTAGAATGAGTTCAAACAAGCTCATGGTGTGGAATCCATCCACACTCATCTCGCCAGTTGATGCGCCCCTGGTCATCCAAGAACTCAAATGTGATACAAATACTAGTCCCAGGAGGCTAGTAACACATTTATTACATCAGATAAGTCTCAGCGCTGTAGTCTCGATAGGCACGGGCAATGAAGCCACGCCACACAGAGAAGTAACCACAACATAACATAGGTCCAACAGACCTAGAAGATACACAGCTCGCTACACATCTGGCGAACCCCAATGCCATAGGGTTAGTTGGGTGCATACATGATCTTACTCGAACGAAGCTTCGAGATTAAAGTCTGGATCTTCCTCTGTTCAACAAAGCATAGGTGAGTACAAAAGTACTCAGTAAATCCAACAACCTTACCCTACTGAAGGGGTTAACAGTACATGCATATGGATAAATCAAGGATAAGGCTTAGTTTTATTTGCATAAAGTTATCTTTTTGACACATGGAGGGTTTCATTTTATAAATACCTCTTTGCAAAATACATATATTTTCCATGTATAAGAGTATCTTTGAAAAATGGGTTTGTTACAATTTTAAGTGTTGCTGCACACTCTGTTCCCACAACACATAGCCGACAACCATTCATTTCCAAAATCACACTCATTCATGTTTCCTCTCATCCCAACCCAACTAGTTGTTGAAACCAAACCATAACCCATCCGAAACCGCGGACATGGCTATCCAGATAGTTTTTACACTCCGCAGAGGTTGTACACTTTCATCACAAGTAGGATACCGTAACTTAACACAGGCGTGCAAGCACAAATCCATCAGAGCCATTAGCCTCCATAGCTAAGTACTGGCACTCACCACGGGCACACTAAGGCAACATCTCATAATACAACAATTTACAGAGCTCATTACATTTTATACAAATCCTTAGTTTCCACATACATCACTTAGTGACCCGTTGCATACCTGCCTCCAGGTGATTACCATACCAACTAAGAGGATTTAGACTAAGCCTCGCCACATACAAGGTAAAGTGGTTGTTGTTGGCATTTTTAGCGTCATTACCAGGAATGTAATCCCCGGCAACGACGATAGAAAACTTGTTGGTATTTATTAACGCAAACAGAGGAATCCGCAAGCGCACGGATACCATTATAGCTTTCACCCAGGAGTATTCCAAGATATCGTATTTATCCACAGGGAAGCAATGGTTAAAGAAGTTTATAGATAACCATCATGTGTCCACTAACTAGTATACCGACTAGACTAATGTGGGGGTAAGTGATAAGATAGGAGTGATGGATAAATGACACACACAGGAGGACCCCATGATAAGAAAGAAGAGTAGAAAGCTAAGCTGGGAGGACAACGTGTGAGTTCAAGGTTCCGATATACTTCTCTATTACTATAGTTCTATTCTAGTTTAGACCAGAGAGGATAACTAAAGCATGGGTAAGACACAGCGATCACACCATAACACTTTGGGACATTAGAACACTAGCCGCGGATAGGGATAAGAAGGGGGCTAGGAAGCTCCGACTACGGTCATGTAAACACCAACCCGAACGTAGTGGAATACGTCGGACGTCAGGGCTGTCACCACCTGAGGCTACCACAACTATCCGTGGGGTTAGGTGCCATCTCAGGTAACCTATAGAATAGACACCATGTCTAGACTACCGATTACTACTCTAGTCACGATCTATAACTAGAGCACTCAATGCTAGCGGAGATCCCATGCTCAGGTGTAGAACCACTATACTAACCACGCTTAGCTAACCAACTAAGGTATGACTAGATAACCATAAAAAATATTTAAATAGTTAGAGAAGAAAAATATATTGAATACTTAAGTCTCACAAAGAAACAATATAAGAATATATCAGACCTCCGAAGACTTTTCCGAAACCCGAGCACTCTCCCTAACTCCCAACAAGGCTATACTAATTCTACATCTTGAGAATGGTTTAGTTGCTCACTTGAGGTGTGTTTTACAAGTGAGGGAGTACCCCTTTAATTGTACGATGCTACTGGTGGAGCCAACTTTGGGTAATCTATTTGGTACTAAAAACTTGGGCGTTGCTGTGTGTGCGCCGCTGCTTGGTTCTGGGCTGCGCGCTGCTCCTGGACGTTGGCCTTGTCGGCCTGGGCCTGCGACGTCGACTCCGCCTGTGCTGCGTGCTGGACTCTGCTTGGGCGTACTGAGCGTGGGGCAGGCTAGCCACTGGGCCGGTTGGCCTGGCGTGCCAGCTGCTGAATCGGCAGCACGCAGCCGTGGCTGCCTATGCCTCTGCCGGCAAAGCTGCTGGGCTTGGCAAACCTCCCTCCTACATGCATGCACGAATATTGACTTGGCACTCCTGTGTAAGGATGAAAACGGTCGGTCGAAAAACTCCTCAACCATTTTCTACTTTTACATTTAAAATACGAAAGCAAAAGCGAAAGCGGACAAGCCGGACACGAAAACGAACACGAACTTACGGAATATCTAGAATTTCGGAAACGAACCAATTCGAGCGGAATTATGTCGAACACGGTCGGTATGCGAAAATTCAATACGAAATACCGACCCACAGTGCATAGCATTAAATAAGTGCACGACCAAATACATAACAAGTTCACAACTAACAAGTGCATGATCTAGTTCAAGTGCATAGCATTAAACAAGTGCACGACCAAATACATAATAAGAGAGATGAGGCTGGGCGCCGTCTATAAGAGAGGGCAGCTAGCCACCAGTAGAAAGAACGCAGCTGCGTGGTGAGCAGCCTGTAATTGGGCTGTATGACCTGTGCAGTTGGCCAAATTCGGTTTAAACCGAATTTTGAATTCGGAATATTTCAAATTAAAAGTAGAAAAGTAGAAAACGGTCGAAAAATGTGTAAACCGTTTTCTACTTTTACATTTGAAATACGAAACATCTCAAATACGAAAGCGAAAACGGTAAAGTCGGACAAGAAAATACGGATTCGATCGGATTAAATATAGAAAACGATGCGGTTCGGTTCGGGATATTTCCGTTCCGTTTTCATCCTTACTCCTGTGGGCTGCTGCGCTGTGCTTTGCTTCTTGCTGTGCATCCAAATGCATATGCATTTGGCTGAGCCCCACGTCAAGGATTCCTTCTTTGCTTGATGACGTTTACTTTCAAATTACCCATAACTATATTTCTCATACGGCATGATTGATTATATTATATTTTTGCGCCGTGACCATCTCCGCTGCCATCGTGTTACTTTTTTTCGGCGAGCGTCGGTTTTAGCTCTCGGTAAAGTTTTTGCCGAGTGCCTGATAGAAAACACTAGATAAAGAGACGTTTGTCGACTGTCGGGTTCATAAACCCAGGTCCCTCATGGACCTGCTTCCTAGCAAAAGTTCGGCCCAGCAGATAACGTTGCCAATGACGTGCAACTCCTGGGCCGGCCTAAAAATCTAACGACAGGCCAGAAGGGCGATCCAGTCTCCGACCGGAAGGCCTGGCCAAGGAGGAACGACGCTCGCTTCTTACTCGGGCCCGCCTCTCCGACCGAAAGGCTTGGCCAACAAGGAACGGCGCTCGCTTCCGACTCCGGCCCGCCTCTCTGACCGGAAGGCCTGGCCAAGGAGGACGGCGCTCGCTTCCGACTCCGGCCCGCCTCTCCGACCGGAAGTACACCGAACCTCTGCTTATAGCTCTTCTCTGACCAGCGCGGTCGGAGCCGACTGGGAAACAACCGAATGGGGACGCCCGCTCGGTGAGAACCCAAAGAATCAGGCGGAGCAAGTAAGGCAGGGCTCTCAAGTCAACCACGATACCAAGGACCGTACCCTGTACATCTGCAGGACAGTACTGTCTGGCCATGTCAGAAGGATGCACCACAACCCTCCAGACATGTCAGAACATGAACAGTGTTGTGGGCGCCGATATTTATCCTACAGTATGGTAGGCGCCAACATTTGCCATACCAGAAGAAGACGATGGAGCCTACCACATGCATCTGAGCGACAACAGTGTTGTGGGCGCCGACAAACCGTCTTGTACCCGACGGCGTGGGCAACAAGACTAGGTAGCACACACACTCTCTTTCTCTCACACTCTCTCTCTTGTATAGCCATCCACTTCATCTATAAAAGGGGATGCGCTCTCCCCAAAACAAGGACGATCGATTCAGATGATTCTAACAACGAACAACAGACGGATCATTCCGAGACTCTCTGCTAGCTTTGGACACTCCAAAGCCAAATAGAGCATACGTTCGAACACTTAGCGCACGTCGGAGCTCCCGTCACTCTCGGCCTTTCGGTCCGGAGTCCGACCAGACCTCTGATACCCCCTATCTAACTCCCACTCGTTTGTAACCCCACAACAAACTTCGAGCACCTGGGCTCAGGAATAAAGTCACCGACCGATTCAAACTGGACGTAGGGCATGTTGCCTGAACCAATATAAACCCTGTGTCATTGAGTGCTAGGCCACATCCGATCACGATGTACGATAAAATTACAAATATTTACGTGTTGGTCACTTTTCGCACCGATAGTTAGCGCCGTCCGTGGGGAAGACGCCGTACGTTCACGCTTTTGGTCATCGGATGGCCCACCTTTCCGCCGTCTTCGGCATGGCGGGCTCAAGCGATATGACTCGCTTCGGCTCGCTGGAGTTTTCCACGCTCCCACCTGTTGGGATGTGGGTTCCTCCCGTCTTCGAGCCGTCTCAGGCCTTCCTCTTCGAAAGCCTAGACTTCGTCGCCGACTGGCTCGGCGTACTACACCTCCGCGAGGAGGCACTTGTTCCGGCGCCCATTGGAGGGGCGCTCTCGATCGGCTCTGGGACTCCCGGCGACTTCAACTACGAGGCGCATGCGCTTCGCTCTGAGCATACGCTGCGCTCAAACCCCGCTGTAAGTAACATACATACTGTTATTTACTCGCTATTTACTATCTTTCGCCGATTCTCCGGAGGGACACCGTTGTCCCTGCCGCGATCGCCATGCGACCAGTTCCCCTATGGCCTCGCATCCCCCGTGGACGCGTACGCACGGGGGCTCCGAAGGATGCAGGCGCCGCCCTCTCTCACATCCAAATTCATGGGGATGGCGGGGTTCGCCCCCGCCTCTTTTCACGACCTCATGGATGACGATGTTGAGAGCGACGGCTCCAGCATCGGCGACGTCATGGCACCTAGCCACCCTCTGTCTCGGGAGTGCGCTATGGCGGATGCTCCGGGACAGCCACGGGTGGTAGCAGAGTCTCTACAGACCCACACCCCTCCGGACCCTCGCGCGGAGGCCCTCGCGTGTGCGCAGGAGCACGGTGAGGAGCTACGACAAAGGCGGTATAACTAGCCGCCACCTGCGCCGGCGCACTCGGCACACCACGTTGCACATCACGCCCGCCAGGTTCAGCGCAACATCATTGATGGGGGGAATGATCCCCCACAGTTCGCTCGGGCTGGCCAGAACATCGCAACGGCGGTGATGCTTCTGCGTGGCCTTCTCGAGCCTGTCGACCCACAGCAGCAGGTGGTCCACCGGAACATCCGGGCGCTGGTGGAGACCAGCGCTGTTCAACAGGTAGAAAGCTCCGCGTCGCACCACCAACTCGTGGCCTCTTTCCCTACCAAGGGAATGGGGGCGTGCTAGTCCAACTGCTCCATCCGCTCACCACTACGGCTGCCGGGCGTGGAACAGCAGGGCGCAGCTATACCATGGCCTAACCCAGCGCCCGCTCCGCACCGGCCACCTGTGCGCGAACGCCTCGGGCAGAACCGAGACGCTCGCAGCGTCATCAGCAACCAGCGTCAGTCCCGGCATGATGATGACATCCATCGGGCGGCGGTGAGAGCAGGCGGCACGGGTCCCGGCCGGACCATCGAGGGGAGCGGTGAAATGCACCCCAGGCATGGTCGCCGACCTGACGACCGGAGTCCCAGCCCAGATGGCCTGGGACCACGGGCCTTTGGCCGACGCATCCAGAAAGCACCGTTCCCACAGTGCTTCCGACCGCCTACCAACATAGTCAAATATACCGAGGAGACGAATCCCGGTATATTGCTCAAAGACTTCTGGCTCGCCTGCCGAGCCGGAGGAGTGGATGATGACCACTTCATCATTCAATACCTCCCCATCTGCGTGGGGGAATATGTTTGAGTGAGGCTCGAATTCCTCCCGCATGACAGCATCCACGACTGGGCAGACCTCAAGATGATCTTTGTTGCGAATTTCCAAGGGATGTATGTCCGCCCTGGGAACTCCTAGGACCTCAAGAGCTACCAATAAGAGCCCAACGAGTCCCTACGGGATTACATCCGTAGGTTCTCAAAACGATGCAACTCCCTTCCTGATATCATCGACGCGGACGTCATCAGCGTGTTCCTCTCCGGGACAACCTACGAGTCCCTGGTCCACAAGCTTGGCTATCTGAAGCCCATACCACCCGCGACCTGCTCGACGTCACCACGAACCATGCCTCCGGTGAGGAGGCGGTCGGCAAACTCATTTGCCAGCACAGGAGCTTCAAACCATCCCCATCACCTGGCCATTTGTGGTCTGGGGCCTCGACATGGTAGGGCCCCTCAAAAAGGGCCCAGGCGGCTTCACTCACCTGCTCATAGCGGTCAACAAATTCACCAAGTGGATAGAGGCCAAGCCCATCACCAACATCCGCTCGGAAGAGGCAGTCAAATTCTTCCTCGGCGTCATCTATCGGTTCAGCGTTCCTAACTGTATCATCACTGACCACGGAACTAACTTCACTGGGAAGAAGTTCCTAGACTTCAGTGATGGATATGGCATCAGGATCGACGGGGCCTCAGTCGGACATCCACGTACTAACGGTCAGGTCGAGCGTGCCAATGGCATGGTCCTCCAAGGACTTAAGCCACGCATCTTCGACCAACTCAACAAGTACGCCGGGCGATGGGTTGTAGAGGTCCCAGCGATCCTCTAGCGCCTGAAAACGACCCCGAACTGATCCACAGGGTTCACACCCTTCTTCCTGGCCTACGGAGATGAAGCAGTGCTACCCTTCGACCTCAACCACGGCGCCCCAAGAGTGAAGGCCTTCAACTGCGACCGAGCCGTGGAGGCTCAACAAGACGCAGTCGACTTGCTCAAGGAGGCCCATGAGACGACCATCATCTGCTCTGCTTGGTACCAACAAACTCTCCACAGGTACCATGAAAGAAAGATCAGAGGGAGCATCCTCGAGGTCGGTGACCTCGTGCTTCGAAGAACCCAATCAACCCAGGAGAAGCACAAACTCTCTCCGCCTTGGGAAGGACCCTATTTAGTGACCGAAGTGATCCGACCGGGCACCTACCAACTGAAGGACGACAACGGCAACGTTCTCACCAACACTTGGAACATCGAACAGTTACGTCATTTCTTCCCTTAAAAATTTGGTCTTGTCATTTTCTTTCATTCAACGTTCGCTCCTACAAAGCACCCCGGCCCGAACACTTTCGCCCCGGGTCGCTCGGGAGCTCCACGAGGGTGAGATACCACCTCTCTTTTTTACTATCATATGGTAAATATTTTTTACCCAAACGAAAGGGTAGTCCGTTCCTTTAATTACCTTACGTAACTTTGCTTTAAACATTTCGACCGATCACACCCCACCACGACCTATGGTTATGAGCAGCTGAACCTCACGGGCCATGCCCGGGTTCTTAAGGTTGTAGCCTACGGTTCAAACGGGCAGGTGTGAAAAAGAAAGAATAAAAAATAGAGCTATGCTAGGGTAAAAATAAGGAATGGATGGGACATGCTTCCCCTTACGAAGTGATTCCATCACAAAAACGAAACTAATGTATTCATAAATACACAAAAATGTTTACACGGGGACTCCCCCACGAACTTATCCCTTACACATATTTTGCCTGTTTCTACTTTACATGCTATTGTGGCTGCCCGGTAGCATCGGCTGTCGACGCGACCGGCGAAGATAAGGGCTGCTCGCTCTCTGACAGTTGGGCGACACTTGGCTCGGCCGGAGGTGGGACGACGTTCGCTTCCGACCTAGGCTCCACTCCATCCACAGGCTGGGCGACGTCCTCCTAGCGCGAGCCTTCAGCCGCACTCACACGACAAGCCTCTATCACCCATTGCACGGAGACTTGCTCTGCCACCATCTGTGCGCATGGCAGCAAGCTCTCCCCGAGCGCATAGATGGCGTCCGGGCTCCAGCCGGCAGCGTACCCATTGCAGTTGGTGGTGAAGTCCAGGTTTGGGTGGTGCGTCGCCACCGAAGTCAGCACCCCTAATGTCCTGTAGAACATCCCGTCGGAGATAAGCGCCCAAACTTCATCCGGGACCTCCGCCAGTTGGATAGCGGGCGTGCTGGTGCTCGGCGCCGACCCGAACACCTCCGAGACGACGACCTGGGTGAAATTTGCAAATCTGATCGAGCTCCCCCTCAAGAGCACGTTGCTATTCGAGGGACTTGGCCAGCGCCTCTGCATTCTGACCAATCGTCGCCTTGGCCCTCTCCAGGTCCCGCTCCATCGACCCAACCCTTCCGCCCAGTTCTAGAAGAAGGATGATGGGCTCAGAAGCAAGGGAAAGGAAAAGCCAAGACATCAACCAAAAGAAGAACAGGTACATACTGAGGCAGGTGTTCTTGAGGATGGAGAGTCCTTCCACCTGCTGAGTCACCTGCTCACGCAGCTGGGCGTTCGACTCCTCCGTCCCAAGCATCTGGCCCTAGAGCGCGAGCACTTCCTGGTCGACCTCCGACCGGGCCTTCCGCTCCGACTCCAGAGCCTCCAGGGAACTCTGGAGCGCCACCTCGGTCTCCACCAGGGACTTCTGGAGCACCGCCTCGGTCTCTGCCTGGTGGACCTTCACCGCGTCAAGTCACCGCTCAACGGTGGTCGCCCGCTCCACCGCGAGCAGTTCCGCCGCCCACGCTTCCATCGCCTCGGCCGCCCGGTCTTGAGACTCACGGCGGGCGGACTCCAGCTGGCGCTCGAGCTCGGCAACCCGCCGCAACATCGTGGCCTCCAGAGCATGCTCCTCCCGAAGGAAACATGACTTGCGGCTCGACATCTCCTTCAAACCCTGCAAAGCGAGAAGCAGGCGTGCTGAGACAACCGATGAAAGACCAAGGAGCCAAGGACAAACGCAGAAAACTTACCTCTACGATGCGAGGCAGGTCGATCGTCACCGTCTAATGAACGACCTTGACCTGCTCCAAGGCCTCCTTGAGCCTCGCCATGGTTTGGGCTAGATCGGACTCCATCGCGAGTCCTCTCCCCCCAAGTACGTCCCAGAGCTACCCCTCCTCCTCATCCCGAAGGATGAACCACACCTTCCTCGGGTCGCCAGGGCAAGGCCACACCAGGTCAGTGGTCGCCCCCAACCCATCGGAAGGCCCAGCCGACGACCGGACCACCGCTAGCTCCTGCGATGGTGGGATGGCCGGCGGCTCCACCCTGGTGCCTACCTCTGCCTCTGGTCTAGACGCATCTCCTACTGACCCCGACAGCTTCGACTAGGAGGGCGAGCCATGCATCCCTCCGCCAGGCGATGCAGGGAACCCAGTCTCCCCCCTCTCTTTCGCCGCTGCCAGTGCAGGAGGTGTCGCGAGGAAAGACCAACAGGCCTCCTGAGTCAATCGGACGGCTCAGGCGAATACCGAGAGATGAGTAAGGAGCAGAAGGACGCCCCATGTGGGCCATGCCGACTCCATCATGAACGACGAGTACGGATCCCATTCGGGCATATCCGATAAAAACTCCTCAAAGCCTGTCACTCGAGTCATCTAGGTAACTCTACCGATCCCACTTACTTTATTTTTTCTAATACATGATCATTCATTCATCCATTCTCATACACGCATTTGCACATTCATTCACACATTCATTCATTCATCCCATACATCTAAAGCATCGCATATGCAGTTAAATGCATCACAAAACTCCATGTTGCATCACGAAGCGGAAGTTGCCTCATTCGACATGAGCAACGATCGACCGGGGTTCGAAGGCCGGCCCGCGAAGGGCTCGAGGCCGCCTCGCATCAAACAGAGCCAGGGGAGAAAACACATATGAGCCCCAGCGGCCCTCGCCTAATCTGCCCAGAAGCAGACAGGGTCATCTCAACCTTCTCATTCGATCCTAACCTCGAGCCATGCCCACATAATCTCCATTGAGGGGAGGCCAGCGGTTTACCTGGGTCGGTCTCCGGAATGACCGAGCATCTGTTGGGATGCGGGTTAAGGAGCAGTGGAATGCCACATGAGGGCTATGCCGACCCCGTTACGAACGACGAACCCAGATTCCACTCGAACGTGCCCGTTAGCGAGCTCACCGAGCGCGTCGCTCGAGCCATCGAGGCAAGCAACGTTAGCTCAGCCCCTATGGTTGCGGAAACCGTAGATGGGGTAACGCACAGAACTAGACCAACCCCTACCAAGCCCAATGGGGCTCAGGGGCTCAGGTCGCCCGATACCGACTCGGGAAATCAACCGACTGCGCAGGTTGCGAGCATGACAAAAACGGGAGAACACCCCGAACGACAGTCTGTGGCCCCAGGAAAGAGTACCAAGATGCTCAGCCTCCAACCGACTCATCAGTCGGACGCAGGCTCAGAGGCTACACCCACGGGTGCACTCGCGCGCACCCATTGTCAAAACAAAAATTCCCCCGCTGGCAAAACGAAAAACCCCCAGACGATTCTACCTGAATCACCTAGGGGCTCGGGGGCTACACCCGCGGGTGCGCTCGCGCGCACCCACTGTCAAAACAAAAATTCCCCCCCTGGCAAAATGAAAAACCCCCAAGAAGATTCTACCCGAATCACCCAGGGGCTCGGGGGCTACACCCGCAGGTGCGCTCGCGCACCCGCTGTCAAAACAAAAATCCCCCAAATGATTCTACCCGAATTGCCCGAGGGCTCGGGGGCTCCTGTCGGGTTTATAAACCCGAGGTCCCTCATAGACCTGCTTCCTAGCAAAAGTTCAGCCTAGCAGACGACGTTGCAAACGACGTGCAACTCCTAGGCCGGCACAAAAATCTAACGATAGGCCAGAAGGGCGATCCAGTCTCCGACCGGAAGGCCTGGCCAAGGAGGAACGACGCTCGCTTCTGAATCTGGCCCGCCTCTCCAACCGAAAGGCCTGGCCAAGGAGGAACAACGCTCGCTTCCGACTCTAGCCCGCCTCTCCGATCGGAAGGCCTGGCCAAGGAGGAACGACGCTCGCTTCCGACTCTGGCCCGCCTCTCCGACTAGAAGGCCTGGCCCAGGAGGACGGCGCTCGCTTCTGACTCCAGCCCGCCTCTCTGACCAGAAGTACATCGAACCTCTGCTTACAGCTCTTCTCCGACCAGCGCGGTCGGAGCCGACTGGGAAACGACCGAACGGGGATGCCCGCTCGGTAAGAACCTAAAGAATCAGGTGGAGCAAGTAAGGCAGGGCTCTCATGTCAACCACGATACTGAGGACCGTACCCTGCACACCTACAATACAGTACTGTCAGGGCCATGTCAGAAGAATGCACTGCAACCTTCCAGACATGTCAGAACATGAACGTGTTGGTCACTTTTGGCACCGACACCGACACTGTAGATGTCATGTGCTGTTTGTCGAGTGTTACACTCGGCAAATCTTTTGCCGAGTGTTTTTTGGTCTTTGCCGAGTGCCTATGGCACACGACAAACTCATTGTTTCCGGTAGTGAATACATGCCTAGGCACGGTAGCGAAAAAAATGCTCCCTGCACACAAGCAAAAAAAATTGCCTTCATGCTCCGCCACTGTTGTGGAGGAAGAGAGAGGGAGTGCGCAATTGCGATGAGGCATGGAGTGTCATGTGGCCGATTTTGCTTTTATGGGTCATGGGCCATTTTCATCAATGGCTCATGTCACGATCAAACGGTGGTAATAAAAATTCATTTTCACCACCAGTTCTGTTACAAACCGGGCGATGATATATTATCATAAGTGATGAAAATGTTATGTTGTGAAAATATTTTTTAGTAGTGCACTACCGGAATCCTCAAATTTGCCGAGTGTATTCCCTCGGGCACTCGGTGAACAAGTTCTTTGTCGAGTGCTGCGCTAAAAACACTCGGCAAAAAAAACACTCAGCAAATAGGGGGTTTGCCGAGTGTATAAAAAAACACTCGACAAAGAAGGGGTTACCGACTATTAAAAAAAACACTCGGCAAATAAATAAAATCTTTTTTCTGAAAAAGAAATAGAAGAAAAAAATTAAAAAAACATTGCCAAGTGCTCAGATCTATAACACTCGGCAAAAAAAAGGAGAAGAAAAAAATGAAAAATAAACTTTGCCGAGTGCCCCGATCTGGGACACTCGGCAAACAAAAAAATCGTACTTAACCCCAGCGCCCCCTCTCTCTCGGCCCCCAGCGCCCCCTCTCTCTCTCCCGTCGGCGCCGCCTCCCTCCCCTCCTCTCCCGGCCGGCCTCTTCCCCTCCGGCCGCCGCCCCTCACCTCCGCTCCTGGCCCCCTCCTCCCTCCCTCCCTCGCCGGATCCGGCAGCCGCCCCTCACCTCCGCTCCCGGCCGCAAAGAACTGCACAAGCCGATCGACGCATAACAGGATATTTGGATGATGGATGTACAGATGCCGGCCACCATTTGAGAGACCGGCCGGCCGCCGGCCACTCAGTTCTGACCTGCCACTACCTACATGCATGCATTGATGCGCATGCCGACCACCATCTGTTTACAGAATTGCATACTGACCATCGTGCGTGTTTATCCTGTCACCTAGCTACTCTGTCTATCGTATCCTGCTTTAGGACGGTAGCTAGGAGTACGAGTACCCAACAACAAGGATGGCCAAATGAACTGAACTTCCCCTGCACGAACAGACACGGACGCATACAAGAGTATACCTGATCTGATCTATAGACACAGTGCGCAAGCAAGATCTGTCGCTCTATCCGGCCGGGATCGGATAGGCAGACCTAGACGTACGGTGGATTATTATTGTTTGTGCGGCCAAAAACCAGCAAAAAGTGCTCCCACGATCGAAATAGTCAGTAGCAGCTAGCAGCTTTGCAAGTGGCCGACCTCTTTGGTTGTTCACATTGACGACCTGCCTGCTGCCGGAAAAGAAGCGACTGCAAATAATAAAGTGTCCAGCGTTTCCATCTGTTGCATTTGCGTATAGGGCCTTGTTTAGATCACTCCAAAATTCCAAGTTTTTTCACTCTTTCTCCATCACATCAATTTTTAGCCGCTTGCATGGAACATTAAATGTAGGTAAAAAAATAACTAATTGCATAGTTTAGTTGGAAATCACGAGATGAATCTTTTGAACTTAGTTGGTCTACGATTGGACAATATTTACCAAATAAGACGAAAGTGCTACTATTCATCGGGTTGAAATTTTCTTCAATCTAAACAAGGCCTAGGATCGGAGGAGTATATGATAGTACTATAGATATAGCATCTAGCTAGCTAGTGCAGTGAGCTGACAATGCTGCTTTAACCAATAAAACCCCAACAAATGCATTATGCATGCGCACTATACCCTGCGGCACTCCTGCTCTAATAAACTAGAACCAGAAACAGCCTGCAGCAGTACAGGGGGGCTAGCTGAGCCTTGTTTAATTCCACACAAACTTCCAAAAAATTTGCAACAGTACCTGTCACATCGAATGTTTGCGGCCCGTGCATGGAGTATTAAATATAGACAAAAAGAAAAACTAATTGCACAGTTTGATGGGAAACTGAGAGACGAATATTTTGAGCCTAATTAGTCCATGTTTGAACACTATTTATCAAATAAAAACGAACGTACTACAGTAGCCCCAAAATCTAGATTCCTACAACTAAACACAGCCTGAGATCAGTGCTGCAGTAGCAGCACTGATGGGTCACTCACTGTGCTTAGCTTGATCAGATAATGGACGGAGCACTATTGGGCATTGGCCACTCGACCTGCACAAACCAAAAAAGCTAGCAAATTTTCACGCATGCATTTCAAGAATTCAAGTAAACAAAGAGATCGATGGCTGGCTGGATTCCCTTTTATTATCAGTATTCAGTAGCAGAGTGCCAGAGTAGTACTGAAGCAATTCTAGTGGACCATCTGCCAATGAAACAGGTAAACTCAGCAGGCAGGCGTGAACGATATATCGCTTTACTTTCATATACTGCTAGTATATCGCTTTGATTTCAGATTTGACTGCTACAGGCTCGTCAACCTTGGCAAGCCATGGCACTTGCATAGTGCTTTACTTTCATATACTGCTAGTATATCGCTTTGATTTCAGATTTGACTACTGAACGGTTCAATGGCTTTCACAGATACCACGGCACTTGCAATTCTCGCTTCTCGAGAACTTTGACCAAAATTATATTAAAAAATACGAACATTCGTAATACAAAATTAGTATTATTAGACTAGTTATAGAATATATTTTCATAATAAATTTATTTGAAGACATAAAAATTAATACTATTTGTTATAAATTTAATCAAACTTGAGCTCGAATCCTATAATCATATTCTTTTTTGGACGGAGGGAGTATATACCAGTTTGCAATCAAGTAGTCCTCCGTCCCTGTGAATCATTGCCACGGCTCGAATGTGGGGACTGGGGATTGATCTGATTCAGTGGAGCATCTTTGCCTGTCTCTCTTTCCGGGGCAGCTCTGCTCATCCAAGACATGTTTCCATCCTTTTTTCTTTTTTTTAGAAAAAAAGGAAGTGTAGCCGAATGGTATCATGGTGTTGACTTCTGCTAGCCAGCTCCCTCCAACCATGCATCATGTCGAATCTCGGGGAGCAGCTCAGCTGTAATGTAAATTGTAAACTCACATATTTTAGTACTGTAGACTGTGTGTAGCAACTGTGGCTACATCACCCACAATGCTTGTTTTCTTGAAGGCTGGTAACAAGAAAATGGTTATTATTTCCTTGGATTGACAAGATCCAGCAGGCAGGCCGAGAGAGAGAGAGAGAGAGGGTAAACTGTTTACAAGTAGGAAATCATCAGAGAATCTGACAGGGAGACAGACGTTCAGGCTTGCTCAGAGTTAGTACAAGTGTGTGTAGTACACTAGGTTAAGTTCCATTTGATTAAGTTGGAGTGGATCGATGACGGACACAATTAAGCTCGTTCACAAATTGATCTCGATCACACACACACACACACCAAATCAAACTAGTAGAGCTAGCTAGCATGCACACCGGCCTATACATCAGTGAGAAAACAACCAAACCACTCTCCACTACTCTAGCATGGACCTGCGCAATCTTTATACTGCCGGGATATAACTATCTACCACAGGCATGGACCTGGCACTAGTACTAGGTAGCAACCATGTATTAGTATCGGACACACACACATACAGATTTACAATACAAACGGATTCATGCAACAACATAATTAAACGAGCATGTAGATATATTCCAATATGGTATCATAGAACCAGATGATGTTTCCAGCGTGATGTATCAACTTCCCAGCATGCATGTACGCACTCTGATCTGCCCAACCCAACCCAAACCGGCAAGGCTAGATGCATGTCTTCCTCCTCACGGTCGGTCACGGCTTGCCCTTGTGCTGCGTGTAGATGTAGTCGAGGTGCGCGTCGCCGAGGAGCCGCCTCTCCAAGCACTCGTCGTTCTCCCCCTCGCAAACCGCCGCCGCCTCCTCCTCTGCTCCCATCATCTGCAGATGCAGGACATGAAAGATTAGCTTTAGCTGACATCAGGTCTAACCGAGACTTGTAGATTCATTGGGATGGATTTTTCCTTCTCCCTTCTTCTCACCTCTGAGATGGAGAGCTCGTCGCCATTGCCCGCGGCCTCATCACCTTCCTGAAGCACGAGCCCGCCGTCGGCAGCTGCCCCTGTGGCACCATTCTCCGCTGCAGAAAGGACAAGAACATCAGGGCAGCTAACTAAGCAGCAGGCCATCAGCTGGTAGATAGGATGGGGTTAGAAAAGAGCTTCACCAGCCGTGTACGCATGGCACGGCCGGACGAGTGAGGTAGCTAGGTACCTTGGTGAAGAACCAGAGGACGAACGACAGCAGGCTGCAGCGGCAGGAGACGAGCCGCCGCCGCGCCGTGGGAGAAGCAGACGAGGAGGAGGAGCAGCAGGGCAGGAGACGCGGGTGGCCGAGAGCTGCTGCGGGCACGCCCCATGTCGGCCTCCGAAAGCTACGCGCTGCGTTGTCCAAGGGGAGCAAAGGAGGAGGGGGAGCGGCTGGTTGGCTGCTGCTGCTCGCTCTGGGACCTTGTTTGTGTTGGCTCTCGGGTGCTCGGGGTCGTGGTGGCGCCGAGGCGGTTCTATTTATAATGCCAGAGGTCCAGAGCTGCTACTGCAAGCGGCGCCCCTCGTCCCAATCTCCCATTCCCATGAAGGAGGCGGAGGCCGCAAGTCGATCGTCGAAGCACGCACGGTTTGCGGCCGGACGCGCAATGGAGTCGGCCACACGGTACGTTCATAACGCGTACATACAGAGTTTTGGTTTGGCCTTCTATCTATCTATAGAGTAAAATACATACATTAACGGTGCTCGAATTTGGAACGGGGTGTCATATCTAGGTCTCCAAACTACTATCAGAGTACACATTTAATAAGTTCCTAAACTTACTAATCATGTCACCTGATGTCCAAATCACCATAACATGAGTTAAGCTCACTTGTGTGGCGGCATGCTCATAACACCTCGAGACTTGAGGTCCAAATTACTGAATGGCAAATCACCGATTCAAATTCTCAATATATGTTCGCATTGGCGGATTTGGGCCCCGGGCTGCAGCCCGGGGCGAGGCCCATGAGCAGTGAGGAATTGCTTTATAAAAACGGCATAAAAAGGCCTTTCAGCCCATTAGCCCACACCGAGGAGGCGAGGAGGAGAAAGGCCAGCAGGCCGTCGCAGCAGCGGCTCCCGTCTCGCGGCCTCGACTGGCACTGGCAGGGCACTCGTGGGCTCGCGGCCTCGCCTGGCAAGGCACTAGGGCAGCCTCCAGCCTCGGAGCCTCGGCCTCCCCTCCCATTTCCGCACTGCCTCCACGCCAGCCGCCAGGACTGCTCCCCGCGACGGCCGACGGCGCTAGCGCGACCTCCGTCCGCGTCCCGGCTCCCGGCTGCACCTCCGCTGGCCGCGCGCCCGCGCGCCGCGCCTGCCCCCTCCCGTGTCCGCCTCCCTGCGCCGCGGCGACGCCGGCCGCGCGCCGCGCCCACACCGGCCGGCCCATCGCCCCTCACGGCCTCACCCAGTCACCCCCCGCCGCGGCGCCGCCCCCGCCGGCTGGCTGGCCCCCTGGCCCCTGCTGGCCAGGACTGCTGCTGGCTGCTGAGTGCTGAGCCGGCCTGCTGGCCGACCTCCTGGCGGCCTGGCCTCGTGGCCCCTGCTGGCTGCTGGCTGCTGCCCACCCCCACCCCCCTGCTGGCTGCTGGCTGCTGGATCCATGAAAATATGAAATAGGTTGATTTCTACTCTTTAGTTTCATTTCTTTTTGAAAATTGCTCCATGATTGCTACCTTTTACATTGCAAAGTCATGAATATTTCATTTCATTGAGCATGACTGTCATTGAATATTTGAGACTGAATAGTAGCATGATGTGCTATATTGAGCGGGATTTGTTTGCATCGATTGAAGATGAAAAAAATTCTTAAGCGCTTTCAAGGCTTAAGAAACCGTAAGATGAATTTGCCAAACGAGGGCTCAAGGTGCGTGTTGTTTACTTGTATTTGTCTATTTCAATACATAATGTTATCTTGCTTTATAAATGGCTAAGATGTTGAAAATTTTTTATGTAGAATTGAGGATGTCGGTACAAGTGGAAGTGGTGTTAATTCATGAAGACATGTATGGTTCTTTTTTTTGTTATGGAAGACTCGTAATTTGGTACTTTTCTACCTTCAATGTTCTACGTATTGTTTGAGTCTATTGGTTGAACACTTGGGCGGGGTAAAATTTTAAGTCTTATATTAGTTAGCCCGGGGCGGAGCCCGTTTCTGGATCCGCCACTGTATGTTCGGATCTAAGAGCCAGTCTAAATGGATCTAGATCCATGCCGGTATGCTGATATGGTGTGCTTACATGTGGAGCCCATATGTCAGCTTCATCTTTCTTCTCCATCCCTCTATCCCCTGAGCTCCATCTCTTCTAGTGAGCTCGTGGCTCGGGACCATCAAAGCTTGAGAGAGACGGCTAGGGTTGGTAGCGACACAACTGGGGCCGGCACGTCTGGAGGCTTGGGTTGGTACGCATATGACCATGGAACCCATGGAGATGTCCTTGCATACGGACATAGGCCTAGACCCATCTAAGACCCGAACATAGGTTGATGATTTGAACTATTTGCGAGTTTAGGGACCAGGATGATACAACTAAACAAGCTAGTTTGAGGACCTAAACAGGTGATTTGCATGTTTAAGGATCAGGATGACACAGCCAAACTAGTTTGAGGACCAAAACGGACCGTTTACGAGTTTAGGAATCGGGATGACACAAATGAATAAGTTTGAGGATCTAAATGAGCGATTCGCGGGTTTAAGGACTAGGATAACATAGGCAAACAAGTACGACGACTGCCAGTGGACTTTACTTTTGAATTTGTGATAAATTTCTAGTATGTGAAAATTTAAAAGAAGGCGTTACCGACGTTAAAAAAACAAACTTCAACAGGACAAAAAGTTACACTATAATATACTATATAGCCAACAAGCAGAAATTATCAGTGTGTGAATGTGGTTGTTGTAATCAGAAGGTCGAACCGATCGAGTAGTGTTGCACTGTATATACCGTGTAACGCAAAGGATATTCTCTCTTTACCTTTAGAAGCCGGCCACTCCGACGAAATTAAAGGAGGAAACACTAAGCAGAAATGGTGAAAGGTAGGGTTCAGACGTGCAGTACTAGACTCTACTATTAGTAAACGTTTACTAATAATGGTGCCTCGGTCTGCTGATCCCAGAAAGAAAATAGAAGTCTTCATTGACTTTAGATCACACAAATGCATGCTTACGCACAGCACAGCCATAGCTGCTGCCGTCCGTCCCCGTCGATGGAGGCAGAGGCAGGGAAGAAGCCAAGAAGGTGCTGGTGCGGGAAAGGCAGATACTTTTGGAACCTTTCCAAGCTTTGTTGAGCCACTCAAGTTGCGTGCTCGCGCTCTCTTTTCCTTAGTTGGTTCTCCACCTCCGGAGAACGTGCTCGCTTGAAACAGAGCAGGAAAAAACCGCCATCCCTTCGACTTCCATTCCATGTACCCGTTGCGAGTTAACGTTAGCGGACAACCTTGTTTGTACTGTCGCCATCCACACATTGTTGCGCCTAATTATTCCGTGTCTCGTTTTCACACTCTAGCTAGTGTATGTATCACAGACGTGTAGTCAAGTGCCAGCTTGGAAAGAGCAGAAACAGAAACCTATTGGCCAAAATCTGCTGCACACTTGTCACTAGCTAGCTAGTACTGTCCCTGTTCATTTCCTTCCATGAGCTAGAGGGTAGAGGCTAGAGCTGGAGCAGAGCATTCCGAATCCGAGGTGGTGGTGGCTGGCTTCCCGCCGTGCCAGTGTGCATCTGTTGTGTTGACATGGTGCTCTAGCTAGTGCGTGCACGGCCCCATGCATGCCCCACCATGCACCATTGACCACCATACATGTCCGGGGTGGGTGGCCTGGTCCACCCTAACATGCACACACTGATCAGCTCAGCTGGGCAGTAGCTACCAGTCTACCATGCTGTGTTCTGTGCGCTCTGCCTGCCTGCCTCCCCGACTCTGGGTGCATGGCCTCGTAAATCATTTCCTTGACGCCACGCCAATTTCTCGTTCCAGAAGTCCGGCCGCACGTCTCGCTGCTCCGCGATCGGTGCCCACTCCCCACCCACGTATCGACGCACATGTGCCCCTATTCCTCTCTCTCACGTCGTGCTCGTCGCTTTCGTACAGCCATATCCGGCTTCCGGCTCCGGCCAGCCTACTCTGGGACGACGTCGTCAGTGCGCTCGCCTGCCAGAGTGCTGGTATCAGTGCTGTGCTGGTGGCGCGGCCCGTGATCGACGGGCGGACGGTGCGCCGACCGGTCCGGCCATTTCGATCGTTTTTCGCACCGGGTTTGTTTGTGGACGACGCCGCGGCCTTTCCATCCATCGTCGTCAACGGCCGACTCGATCCGGCCGGCCTCTGTAGCTTTCAGAGTCAGCTAGCTGTATCATCGGCAGGCACGAGCTTAGCTGAGCTAGCTAGTCGGGGTCGGAGACACGGGCCGGACGACAGGGACGTACGTGGCGTGGGTGCACAAAGGCACAGGCGCACAGCGCCGCGCCGTGACAGAGACGACAGAGCCGCCGCCGCCGTTCCAGCCCGGCGGACGCGCGGCGCGGTGCTCCTGAGTCCCATCTGCAAATTGCTAGTCGAAGCAGTCGCCGGAAATGCCTGCGAAGAACTTGGGCACGCGTGCGTGCGTGCGTGCATGGACTGCGCGGCGTGTGTGCATGTCACTGTTGGACGCAGTCTGGTTCGTAGCTGTACGTATGTCACTGTTGCACGCGTCCTGCTGCAAGTCTAAAATGGCGTGCATGCAGTTGCACACGCCTGTCGTTTCCTGCTTATCCCATCGAACAAACTGCACCCACTTCGTTTAGGCTTGTTTGGCTGATAAGCCATGGCTGAAAGTACTATTGTTTGATTTGGTGTGAGAGAAAAATACTATTCGTTGGCTGAAAAACTACTGCTTATAAGCCAAACAAGTCCAAATGAACAGGGCGCTGGTGGGTGTGTGCGCGCAGTGTGCATATCGGTATATCTGAGAACCATCCGACTCTGGTTGATATGTAGAACCTCAAAGAGATATATGGTGATATAAACTGATAATGGAAAACTGTCTGCCGACGCTTGCCCAAGCTTCAGAACGTGCGATATCAGGTGAACTAAACTAGACGTAATTCTAAGCATGACACCGTATAGAAACTAAAGGAGAGAGTTTGTTATTGTATGTACGGCTCGCGACTAATTGCTCACCGCTGGTAGTGGGGGATCGAGGAATAATTGAGGCTGCGATCGATCCATCCACCCATTCGATCGGTTCACCTGAACACTTGTGCTGGACTAGTATATTAACAAACATGCTCATGATCAACTGGCCAGCCTGTCGTTTTCGTCGAGTGCATGTATGTGCGCTATCATTCCTTCCTAATCCCTTTCACATCCAAAGTCTCGATCCATCGGCGGAAACTAATACTGTAGCTCAAGTACAGCACGCGGGGAAGAAGATGCCACCACAAGCTTGACCACGACGTGGACGAGATAAAATGAAACGGTTTAAGAGAGAGGATATTATCGGTTACCTACTCTTGCCTCGCACAAGATCATCGACCATATTATAAGGAGAGAATTTCTTATTTGACACCAGATAAATGACCCGTTCCTTTTTTTTGTCCTCAAAAAATTTCCGTTCCCTATTTGATACCGAGTTCATCTTTCATTCCTTATACGACACTCCGTTCGATTTTCCATCCGTGAACCGTTAACTGCCATGTGAAAAGACGATTTTGCCCCTGTGGGCCCCACCACCCTTCTCCCTCCTCTCCTCCCTTTCTCCCTCCAGTCGCGTCACGGCTCCCGCCGGCCGTCCCCGCCGCTGCGGCCGGAGCCCCCACCCTCCTCCTCCACCGAGGAGGAGGAGAAGAGGGTGAGTTGCCGACAGATCCAGCCGCCGAGGTGCGTCGCCGCCGCCGACGATGGAGAAGAAGAGGCAACGCGCCACCGACAGGGCCAGCCATGGACCGGAGCCGCAGGCGGGGGAGAGGAAGGAGAGAATTCCTTATTTGACACCAGACAAATGACCCGTTCCTTTCTTGTCCCTCAAAAAAATTTCCGTTCCCTATTTGACACCGAGCTCATCTTTCATTCCTTATACGACACTCTGTTCGATTTTCCATCCGTGAACCGTTAACTGCCATGCGAAAAGACAATTTTGCCCCTGTGGGCCCCACCACCCTTCTCCCTCCTGTTGCGTCGCGGCCCCCGATGGCCGTCCCCGCCGCTGCGGCCGGAGCCCCCTCCCTCCTCCGACGAGCCGCGCCACCCTCCTCCTCCGCCGAGGAGGAGGAGAAGAGGGTGAGCTACCGGCAGATCCGGCCGCCGAGGTGCGTCGCCGCCGCCGCCGATGGAGAAGAAGAGGCGACGCGCCGCCGACAGGGCCAGGCACGGACCGGAGCCGTAGGCGGGGAAGAGGAAGAGGCGACAACGCATGGCAAAGGGGCTACGGCGGCGAGTAGCGCACACGGCGTAGTGAGAGAGGAGCAGGGGCCCAGCAGCGGAGGCCTAGCGAGCCGGGTACCGGCTCCTCCCGGTGACCATACCTGCGGAGGCGTAGGCGACCATGCTGGGGGTGCTACTCTAGGGGGCCGCCCACGGCAGTGCGCCGCATGCGCAGGGGCCCGACGCGCTCGGGCCGCCCGTGCTAGGGTTGTTGCTCCGAAGGCTGGCCGCGTCGAGGGCTTCCCTTGTGGCGTCGGTGCGCCGCCCGAGAGGGGCCATGCCTGGGCCGACACACCTCCCGCGTGGGTGGCCAAGTCGAGAGGGAGGGGAGAGAGAGAGAGAGAGAGAGAGAGAGATGCGCGCACGGCGGGGGGAGGGGAGGCGGGATAGCAGCCGCGGGCTCGCGGTTGCCGACACCGGCGGGGTTCGGCCACGCCGGAGGGCGGCGGTCGCGGGGGCCCGGCCGTTGTGCCGCTAGATCTGGAGGAAGAGGAGAGAGAGGGAGGAAGAGGAAGGAAGGGGTGTGCTGCCCACAGGGGCAATGCGGATAGGATGGAGAAAGGGAGGAGAGGAGGGAGAAGGGTGGTGGGGCCCACAGGGGCAAAATCGTCTTTTCGTATGGCAGTTAACGGTTCACGGATAGAAAATCGAACGGAGTGTCGTATAAGGAATGAAAGATGAAGTCGATGTCAAATAGGGAACAAAATTTTTTTGAGGGCCAAGAAAGGAACATGTCATTTGTCTAGTGTCAAATAAGGAATTCTCTCAAGAGGAAGAGGTGACCACGCATGGCAAAGGGGCTACGGCGGCGAGCAGCGCACACGGCGTAGTGAGAGAGGAGCAAGGGCCCAAAGCCGGGGCGAGTGAGCTGGTCTGCGCTCCTCCCGGTGACTCATACTGCAAGCGCGTAGTTGACCGTCTTTGGGGTGCCGCTCTGGGGCTGCCCACTGCAGTCTGCATGCTTGGGCCCCGACAGCGCTTTCGGGCCGCCCGTGCTAGGGTTGCCGCTCCAAGGTCGGCTGCGTCGAGAGGCTTCCCTTGCGGCGCCGGCAGCCCCCGAGAGGGGCCATGCTGCTGGCTGGCCCCTCCGCGTGGGTGGCCCGTCGGGGGAGGAGGAGAGAGAGAGAGAGAGAGAGAGAGAGAGAGAGAGAGAGAGAGAGAGACAGCACGGGCCCTGAGGGGAGGCGGATAGCACCATGGGGCCCACGTTGCTGCACACCGTGGGTCTGGTTACACGGCCGAGGGCGCGGTCGTGGGGGCCTGCACGCTGCGCTACGCCCGCTAGATCTGGAGGAAGAGGAGAGAGAGGGAGGAAGAGGAAGGAAGGGGCGTGCTACCCACGGGGGCAACGTGGACAGGAGGGAGAAAGGGAGGAGAGGAGGGAGAAGGGGTGGTGGGGCCCACAGGGGCAAAATCGTGTTTTCGCATGGCAGTTAACGGTTTACGGATGGAAAATCGAACGGAGTGTCGTATAAGGAATGAAAGATGAACTCGGTGTCGAATAGGGAACGAAATTTTTTTGAGGGCCAAGAAAGGAACAGGTCATTTGTCTGGTGTGAAATAAGAAATTCTCGGCTACAACCGGTAATTAATCATAGGTTGTTTTGCAAAAAAAGCTAACATTTATGTATGAGTCATTTCAAGATAAACATTATATCAAAATTATAGAGTTCAAAGGGATCTAAAACTTTGTAGCTGACAACATTTTAATTTGAGATAATTTACATATCCAAATATTCAATATAAGTTTTCAAATTGGATTTGAGATGGTTACAAATGTCAAATGAAGACAAGATCAACATCAAAGTTGTAATACTCGATAAGATCTACAACTTTGCAATTAACAACTTTTTATTTGAGATCACTTAGAGTATCAAATATACAATACAAGATTCGTAAATGTGTAGTTTTTTTAATAATGGAACAACGTTCTAGCCTCTACCATCCGGTGTAAATGTGTAGTTAAAAGAATAGCATCAACTGTATAGTTTCAATTGTTGTGTAGCTCAACTGATCTATGGACGCTCGAGGGAACCTTGATAAGTTCGAATCTTAGAAACGCATATTTTATAGTAATGTTGAGTTTAGACCCGGCACTGATGTACTAATCAAGCGTAGCGACCATTAAGTACCTCTGACCAAGATCACAGAGCACGAGAAAACACAGTACACGAACGTTCCAAAACCACAAAACAGTACAAGTTGCACGTCAATCTCATTTTCAACCTTGATTGGTATTAATTTTATATTTTCTGATTTAAAATAAATTAATTACAAACTTTCGGAAATCAAACTAGATTTTTATTATTTTTAGAAAATGGCTAGAAAACCACCTTTGTAATTAATAATTATGAACAATAAGTCCTTAAGATTGCAGAAGTGTAAACCTAGCTAGAACAACACGAAGATTGCAAGGAATGTAAGGTGCAAGAGAGTAAACAGATGGAAAAGAGAGAACCGGATTTTTTTTCTTGGTACCGAGTAGTTGCCACTGTCCCTAATCCATGTTAGAGCGCCACTAAGAATTGAGCTCACTCACTAAGGGCAAATAAAGTCCACTGCTACTACACAGTACATCTTCTACTTCGGATTGATGTTTCAAACCAAGCACATAGCTAAAGCTTCCCAACAAGCACTCCAACAAGAAGGTTGCCTAGTAGTCAGGCCATCTGGGTGTTGAAGAAAACCAAGAGAATGAGTATTCAATTTCTATTTGTCCATAAACTCCAAGCTAAGAGCAAAATAATACATACAAAGATCACTCCATCAACTAAGATAGGTGCCCCGACAAGTACATGGTGAAGTCCAAGGAGCTGAAGGTGATGCTCTAGCTTAGAGCGAAGACGCCATTGTTGTCGAATAAACTCATATGGATATATGTTCAAATGGAATTACACACAAGAGCTATACCTGGTGTGCTAACTATCAGTGTCTTATAGCTGGCTGTGATTACGAGGCATGTTATATGTAGCAAATTTAAATGGTAGCACATGGGACGTACACAAGGCTTATACCGGTTCAGGTGAGCTGCCCTACGTCAAGTGTATGACGGTGGTTACGTTGTATTGCTTGTACTTCATATGTCGATGAGTGTTAGGGTTCCTAGAGCTACGGTGAGATGCTAATCAGGGGTTCCTTATCTCTGCCTTAAATAGCTCGGGGGTAGTGTTATAGATAAGTCTCGGCTGAGTGGCTTACTGATTGGCCTATTTACTAGTTTGTTATGATAGAATCCCAAATGATCAGGTTACAAGTATATCGACCTATGCCTTGCGTATTAAGTAGATAAAGGATCCCCAGGTAGATGTCGCCTCTATTCAGTGAACCCAGTCCATCATATGTCCAGGGGCTTGTTATGTCCTCCATGACGATACATGTTGTGAGTTTGGTTGGTTGGATGAGGTAAACCAGTTTTTTGTTTGATTGGATTGACGAAATGACGATACTAATTATACTCCATTATTCCTCCTGGACAATGGCGCTAGTTTCTCGATCTAGTCTGCCTGACTGCCCCACCACCCGATATCACTGAAGCTGCGCATCCCCTTTTGGAGTTCATGTCACATGCTCGTCGTCTGACTGTCGTTGCCCAGCCATGCCACTATGCCAGTCAACTTCTGCATCGATACGGCTTCTGTAGCTTTCCGCTCAGCAGGGCACGCAGTGTGTCCTGCAGAGTGCGTGCTGCCTGTTGCCTCCGATCCACACGGGCTGAGCTGTACGTGAGAGCTGAGCTAGTGGCCAAGTCCGGGACGGGGACCGAACGGCGACGCGCGGCATGGCGCATCGTCGGCGCCCCATGCGACAAGATACCTTGTCGTACCCCAGAACCGTGACGTATTTTTTCTGTGGAGACCAAGGGATGGTGCATGCAGCGGAATGATAGACCGAGTCCAGGGGTTCGTCTGGTTTGCATGCTGAGAGCTCGCTTAGCCAAAGTGCTCCAGCCACCAGCCCACCAGCATTCAGGCTCCAGCTATGCTGTCGCCTGTGGGCGTGGTGTTCAGATTATAGAAACAGTACCAGCGTAGTTGAGCGCCGCGTTCTCTGCCATGCTTTCTTAGTACCGATTCGTTGATCAGTGTCAGCGAATTTTTTTTGAAGGGTCAGTGTCAGCGAATTTCGACACGCGTATACTCCTACTATATATATGTCGGCGCCGCCCGATCGACTCGGCTGCGCGTCATGTCACTATTGTAGTACAAGTCTACGATAACGGCGTGCAGTAGCATACACCAACTTTCCTTATCCAGAATGAACGGATAACGAAATGGAGAAGCCTGCGATTTTGATACCTTTGATCTGCTAGAGATATGGGTAGCATCATCATGCCATAGTATTATGCGTACCCGATGTGCACGTGTGCAAAATCCAAGCAAAAAAATTTACGTCATGCAACATCTTATCTCCTCTCTTAATTACTACTCACTTCATTCCAAATTATAAATTGCTTTGACTTTTTTATTCATTCATTTTACTATGCATCTAGACATATTATTTATCTAGATGCATAGCAAAATAGATGTACCAAAAAAGTCAAAGCAACTTATAATTTGGAACGGAGGGAGTACTACTAATGAGAGGTTCTAACATAGTCTCAGACTTAATCCTAAAAACTTCAACAATAATTAACAACATGTCTTTTAATTTGATACTATCTAATTCATGGCGAATTTAGAATTTTACCAAAGGGTATTACCACACACAAAAAAATTCATATGCAACTCGATAAAACTATTTGCTAATTCAGTAGACAATTGTAAAATTTGTAACATAATTCAGTACACGTACGCTAAATGATATAATATAAATAGTTCAAATTGGCATACTGATAGTTAGAAATAGGTTGTCAACAGAAAGAATAAGAGTAAACCATCGCATATTATAGCATCTCACCACCGCAGCTTACCTTTCATTGGCCGCTTGGCATTATGGGCTAGGGCAACCACAGACTAGGAATTGGGACAAAGCTAGCGTCTGACGTGGTGTCAACGTGCGTTCGATACTTCATCAGGAGCCAAGCGTTTGCATATTCAGGCCCCATTCGGTAGTGCTCCTTTTCGGCTCTGTAACACCCTCGGTGTTACATTGTACAGTTTTTGCCAAAACACCGCAGGAGCATCATACTTGTGTGTAATATAGGGTATAAATCAATATACGACACTTGAAACGTTCATCTGAAACGAGAAACAAATGCTACATTTCATGTCGCTTTATGTCGTTTAGGGTTCTAAGTGAATTTTTATCGAACAAAATGCTTTAGAACGCTTATGCGAAATTTTGATAAAGTTCGTACTACGAACTTCGTAGGCGACGATGAAATACGTGCGGTCGAGGACGGGATTCGCTAGCTAGTGTATCGAATAGCTCGGGAATAGAATTCAACGCGAAACCGTTTGAAGTTTAGTCATTTTGCGTAAGTCCGAAAGTGGGTCGACGAAGCCATATAGACAATTTTTGTAGAACGATTGGGTTAAGAAGTGGCTAGATGTTTTGGCTTAGTTCGATAGCCCTATGTACCCTCTTGAGGATAGAAGAGCTACGGGGTCATCGGGTAGGATTTTTCAATAGCTTTAAAAAGTGTGCAAGTCACATATTTTGAACGAAGCCAGCGCTGTCCGTGGTCACCGCCTCTGCTCGGCCTAGCACCGCTGCTGGCCCGCTCAGTGCGCACTGCAGCGCCGACCGCGTCCTCACTGTCGCTCCTGTGCGAGCACGCCCACGCGCGTGGCCCTTGCGCTGCTGGCCACGGCCGCCTGCCACTACGTGCTGGCGTGCAGCTCGCACCGCCGCTGCTGCCGTGCCGCGTCCTGGACACCTGCCCGCGCCTGACACGCCACCCACACACACGCACGCATGCGCACTGCGCCGGTGGACCTGGCTGCTCTGCCTCACCATCGCGTCGCACGGCACCCCGGTCGCGTTGCGCGCCGTCCATCGCTACCGCGCGGCACTACTCCTGTTGACTCGCCACGGCTGCACACGCATGGGACGGCAGCGATGGCGCAACAGCGCGTGGTAGATGAAAAATCTGTGACTCGGTGTAATAGTGCTCGGGTTAGTTTCGCGAATAGGGTAGAGAACGGGGGCTCTTTCGCAAAAGAGCCAGCCGTGCGTGGGTTCCGCTGTGGGCCGAGTCACGCATCGCTGAATGGGCCGCGCCAGTTGCTGCGCATGCGCATGGGCAGGACGCCGGGGTGGGCCGAGGCGTCGCTCGCGGGCCGCGCGGTGAATTCGTTTTTCAATTCTCCAGTGAATTACCAACGTTTATTCAATATAATTTCTAGCTGAACTTTGATAAATTGTAGTAAATTGTATAGTTGTCCAAAAATAGTGAGATCAATTTTGTTAGGTTCGTAAAAATGCCATCTATCTGTTAGTGTAGTTAGATTACAGTTAGCTGTGACAACGGTAAGTTCATAAAATCAAACTAGATAGCTTAGTATGATGTAGCTTAATATATGTAGGAATTTTTGTGGTAAATTGGTGTTAGCTATAGCTAGGAAATTTTTACAGTATGCTCACTAGATTATTATGTATTTGCTGTAAATTTTGTAGCACTAGAGTAGGTTACTAAATAAAGTAGCTATTATCCTTGCTTTATCGTATATATAGAGTAAATCAGCATTAGGATTGAGAATGTCTGTAGTTGCTATAATAATCTACGCAATGCTTCATATTTGTTAGTGGTAACAGTAGGTAGCTTAGCACTTTAGTGGGTAGAACTCACTTAGTAGTTTGATAGATGTATTCTTATTTTAAGAGTTGTTGTTGCCGTAATATTAAGTGTTGCATTATCATTTTATGCATATAGATCACGAGTTGGTAGAGTTCGTGTCGGTGGACGAACATGAGTACGAGGAGGTCATCGAGGAGTACGAGGAAGAGATCCTTGTGCAGGAGGGAGCCCCGGAGCCTTTTGGTGCTGACCTCACTGACCCGTCGCCTGCCCAAGGCAAGCCCCAGTGCATAACCCTTATTTTAATGATCACTGAATATATATATGATGTGCATTTATGTTACAGGCATTTTATGGAAACTACATGCATAAATATATCTACCCATGAGTCCTACTAGTATAGGTCGAGTAGCTGCTTTGCTCAGGATATCGATAGCGTGAGTAACCTGCCGTTACTCGTAAATAGGTGATAAATATGATCACTCATGAGAAAATGGTGGAAAAGGAAAAATGGTGACCGGGCAGGGATATGGTTTGGGTACTGGTGGGTGTAAGGGGTTGTGTCCTATGGCCAATAGGGCATAGCTCGGTTACACTTTTTTCCTATCTGTGTCAATTAAGGACCGCTCGTTGCAAAAGTCTCGAGGCAAGTCACAGATCTATTATCCCGAGCGCATACTTGTGTATGGGCATAGGAAAGACTCGTTGCTCTCTTGTCGTGGATCCGGCTCTTTCCGGACCGACTGATTAGAGGCGGGGTGGTGGAGGTCCTTGCACCGCACTGAGTCTGGGACTCAGGGGTGGGGGCTTAGAGTCCAAGTTTGGACGGGGACCTGGACACCCAGGATAGGATGGTGATGGGTTAGTCCTGCTTGTGCCTGGGGTACAAGCGGGGCGTGTGTTTTCGGGGTACCCAGCTGGGGGCGTTGATTTACGAATCGCCGGGCGATTCGGTACGGCTTGTTTTTGGGTCTAGCACCGTAGTAAGAACTGAAAGAAGAAAGATGATGAAATAGAACTGATTGCTCAACTCTTGCTTGAAAGTAGAATAGGTGCTTATATAGACTGGCTAGATAATAACTAACACGGCTGATAACAAAAACATAAATATGGACTCACAAATAGCATTGCTTTCTACAAAAAGAAAACCAGCAAACTGTGAAGCTTTGCATATCCCTTGGAGTCGGGAAATTATTCCCACTAGACGGATAAGTCTTGCAAGTAAATTGTGTACTCAGGATTTATTTACCCCTGTTGCAGGTCACACTTGAGGAGTACCTTTGTGTGGAGGATTCTTCTGGTGGGCACAGACGGATCCTCGTTCTTTATCGCTAGTTGTTTATCTTAATTCCACTGTTTATTATTATTCCGCACTCTGACATTTGGTAATGTAATAATGTACTTTTTAAGAACTGCTGATGTATGAAATGGACAAGTATTGTAACTCGTTCTCATTATTAGATCCATGGGAAAAATGTGGATCTTTTGGGTTCTCCCTTGGGGTGTGCCCGACGGATACTGACCACTGTAATTTGCTTTCGGGGTGCTTAGTGTCTGGTGGAAGACGAGCACCTCCATAAGTATGCTATTCCGGATGGTTCTACCACAGTTGGTACCAGAGCCAATAATGGTTCACTACAAGCTTACTACCCTGACTTGAAGGCCATGGTGCACTATTGTTGTGCAGAGAATAAGCATCCTCTTGAAGCTACCTACTAGGTGTCAGATGTGTATGTTACTACTAGAATGAGTTCAAACAAGCTCATGGTGTGGAATCCATCCACACTCATCTCGCTAGTTGAAGCGCCCCTGGTCATCCAGGAACTCAAATGTGATACAAATACTAGTCCTAGGAGGCTAGTAACACATTTATTACATCAGATAAGTCTCAGCGCAGTAGTCTCGACAGGCATGGGCAATGAAGCCACACCACACAGAGAAGTAACCACAACATAACATAGGTCCAACAAACCTAGAAGATGCACAGCTCGCTACACATCTGGCGAACCCCAATGCCACATGGTTAGTTGGGTGCAGACATGATCTTACTCGAACACAGCTTCGAGATTAAAGTTTGGATCTTCCTCTGTTCAACAAAGCATGGGTGAGTACAAAGTACTCAGTAAATCCAACCTTACCCTACAGAAGGGGTTAACAGTACATGCATATGGATAAATCAAGGATAAGGCTTAGTTTTATTTGCATAAAGCTATCTTTTTTGACACATACAGGGTTTCATTTTATAAATACCTCTTTGCAAAATACATATATTTTCCATGTATAAGAGTATCTTTGAAAAATGGGTTTGTTACAATTTTAAGTGTTGCTGAACACTCTGTTCCCACAACACATAGCCGACAACCATTCATTTTCAAAATCACACTCATTCATGTTCTCTCATCCCAACCCAACTAGTTGTTGAAACCAAACCATAACCCATCCGAGATCGCGGACACAGCTATCCAGATAGATTTTACACTCCGCAGAGGTTGTACACTTTCACCACAAGTAGGATACCGTAACTTAACACCGTCTTGCAAGCACAAATCCATCAGAGCCATTAGCCTCCATAGCTAAGTACTGGCGCTCACCACGGACACACTAAGGCAACATCTCATAATACAACAATTTACAGAGCTCATTACATTTTATACAAATCCTTAGTTTCCACATACATCACTTAGTGTCCCGTTGCATACCTGCCTCCAGGTGATTACCATACCAACAAGGGGGATTTAGACTAAGCCTCGCCACATACAAGGTAAAGTGGTTGTTGTTGGCATTTCTTAGCGTCACTACCAGGAATTTAATCCCCGGCAACGGCGCCAGAAAACTTGTTGGTATTTGTTAACGCAAACAGAGGAATCCGCAAGCGCACGGATACCATTATAGCTTTCACCCAGGAGTATTCCAAGATATCGTATTTATCCACAGGGAAGTAATGGTTAAAGAAGTTTATAGATAACCATCATGTATCCACTAACTAGTATACGGACTAGACTAATGTGGGGGTAAGTGATAAGATAGGAGTGATGGATAAATGACACACACAGGAGGACTCCATGATAAGATAGAAGAGTGGAAAGCTAAGCTGGGAGGACAACGTGTGAGTTCAAGGTTCTGATATACTTCTCTATTACTATAGTTATATTCTAGTTTAGACCAGAGAGGATAACTAAAGCATGGGTAAGACATAGCGATCACACCATAACACTTTGGGACATCAGAACACTAGCCGCGGACAGGGATGAGAAGGGGGCTAGGAAGCTCCGATTATGGTCCTGCAAACACCAACCCGAACATAGTGGAATACGTCGGCCGTCAGGGCTGTCACCACCTGAGGTTACCACAACTATCCGTGGGGTTGGGTGCCATCTCAGGTAACCTATAAAATAGACACCATGTCTAGACTACCAATTACTACTCTAGTCACGATCTATAACTAGAGCACTCGATGCAAGCAGAGATCCCATGCTCAGGTGTAGAACCACTATGCTAACCACGCTTAGCTAACCAACTAAGGTATGACTAGATAACCATAAAGAATATTTAAATAGTTAGAAAAGATAAATATATTGAATACTTAAGTCTCACAAAAAAATGATGTAAGAATATACGAGACCTCCAAAGACTTTTTCAGAACCCAAGCACTCTCTCCCTAACTTTCAACAAGGCTATTCTAATTCTAGATAAAGAGAGCGGTGGAGTTGCTCACTTGAGGTGTGTTTCACCGGTGAGGGAGTACCCCTTTAATTATACGATGCTACTGGTGGAGCCAACTTTGGGTAATCTATTTGGTACTAAAAACTTGGGCGTTGCTGTGTGTGCGCCGCTGCTTGGTTCTGGGCTGCGCGCTGCTCCTGGACGTTGGCCTTGTCGGCCTGGGCCTGCGCCGTCGACTCCGCCTGATCTGCGTGCTGGACTCTGCTTGGGCGTACTGAGCGTGGGGCAGGCTAGCCACTGGCCCGGTTGGCCTGGCGTGCCAGCAGCTGAATCGGCAGCACGCAGCAGTGGCTGCCTATGCCTCTGCCGGCAAAGCTGCTGGGCTTGGCAAACCTCCCTCCTGCATGCATGCACGAATATTGACTTGGGACTGCTGTGGGCTGCTGCGCTGTGCTTTGCTTCTTGCTGTGCATTCAAATGCATATGCATTTGGCTGAGCCCCACGTCAACGATTCCTTCTTTGCTTGATGACGTTTACTTTCAAATTATCCATAACTATATTTCTCATACGGCATGATTGATTATATTATATTTTTGCGCCGTGACCATCTCCGCTGCTGTCGCGTTACTTTTTTTCGCCGAGCGTCGGTTTCAACTCAAAGTGTTTGCCGAGTGCCCGATAAAAAACACTCGGCAAAGAGACGTTTGCCAACACTATAGATGTCGTGTGCTGTTTGCCAACTGTTACACTCAGCAAATCTTTTGTCGAGTGTTTTTTGGTCTTTGCCAAGTGCCTGTGGCACAAGGCAAACTAACTGTTTCCGGTAGTGAATACATGCCTAGGCACGTTAGTGAAAAAAAAATGCTCCCCACACACATGCAAAAAAATTTGCCTTCATGCTCCGCCACTGTCGTGGAGGAAGAGGGAGGGAGTGTGCAATTGCGAGGAGGCATGGAGTGTCATGTGGCCGATGTTGCTTTTATGGGTCATGGGCCATTTTCACCAATGGCTCACGTCACGATCCAACGGTGGTAATAAAAATTCATTTTCACTGCCAGTTCTGTTACAAACCGGGCGACGATATATTATCATAAGTGATGAAAATGTTATGTTGTGAAAATATTTTTTGGTAGTGATATGGTTTTGGTGATATTTTTCCTGTTTGCATGATATAAAGCATTAAAATTCAGTGTTGTGAACTCATGTGAGGATGGAAAACTTCACGCTTTTCTAAAATGACTACTACTATCAGTACTTCCCGTAATACAAAGGGTTGCATGCACGTACAGGCTAAAGAACTTAAGAACCAACATTATACATAACCTAGAAGAAGTTACATGATTACATATTTTATGCTTGCCCCAGAGGTTTTTCATCCCCCCTTCCGGCCAGCTTGATGCCCTAAACAGATCGATCTATTTGTGCTGCGAGTCGCCCTCGTAGCTACCTCTGGTAAGTCTCTTTGCGCTTTGTGGACGAAAAAGCAGGTCAGAGCTGCCGTCTGCAATGTCGCAGTGCCAGGTGCCACTGCACTTGGGTTCATTTGCTCAAGCACGAACTGTTCATGGAATTCGCAAAACTCGATCGAGAATTATATGCGACGACGCATCTTCGACAAACGAACAGTGCAAAACCTTAGGAATTAAGGGTCGTCATCGTCAACGTCTGTAGGCAGAGCGTGGCGGCAGAGAGGGCACGTGTTGCTCTGCCCCAACCACTCGGTGATGCACCCGGGGTGGAACTCGTGCCCGCGGGAGCACGGCATGACGGTGACCTCCTCGCCGTCCTCGAATTCCTCCAAGCAGATCGCACACCCTGTGACGCCGCACCCTTCCGCCGTGGCGTGGAAGGCTTGCTTCTCCAGGCCGGCGACCGCCGCGTCGGACGCGGGGACGACGAACGCACCTAGTAGCCCGGCGCCGCCGTCGTCGTAATACGCTCCATCTCCGAAGACAATATCATGTAGGACAGTTTCGAAATCGACCTCCAGCTGCTGTGCCAGGAGATTGAGAATCACCACAGTGTTGATGTAGTTGTTGCCCTGACCCTGAACGGTCTCCTCGGTTGGGTAACCAAACTCCGGGTCAGACTGGTACGCCACGCCGTCGTCGTCGTCGTCGTCTTGGCCGTCGTCGTCGCTGGCTCGGTCGAAAAACTCTGCCGCTTCATCTTCTTCTTCTTCCAAATTGTGCTGCCCGGATAGAAGCTGAGGAAGCCAGATCAAAGAGCCGTCAGCAGACTGCGCCAAATCCACCCCATTGTCGATGGTGAAGGTCAGGAAGAGCTCCATCTCCATGGCTTCGTCAGCGGTCAGGGCCATGTCCATGGCTTCGTCAGCGGCCAGCTGCTAGGGCTGGTGGAGAACAGCGCAAACCTAAACCTAGGACGGAGGGACGGATGGATGGATGGACGGAGGGCGTTGGATGCTTATATCTCCTGTGCTGTGCCCTGGTTAGCTGCAGGTACTGGTCGAGTCGGTGTCCAGTTCGCGGGCCACTCGGACTCGGTAAGATCAGGATTCAGGAATCATAGCGCAGCAGTTGTGTATACGATTCCGAGCGAATAGTGCTTCCGAGTTCTGTAATGGGCCGTATAAGCAGCCCACCAACGACCATTAGGTGGGCCTTTGACCAAGATGAGCCCATCAACGACCATTAGCTGGGCCTTTGCCCAGGTCATGTGCCTCAAAGTTTCTCCCTTGGACTCTTTGTTACTGGTACTAAGTCCAACTTCTATGTAAAAATAAACTTCTACATTATCAAAAAAAATTAGTTTCAATAAATTATATTTCCATATAATATAGACTAACAAAATTATGTATCCATATGTAGTATATCCTACTGAGCTTGGCCATGGGTGGGTCGGGCTCATCGCCCTTGGCTCTTGGCGTTGGCAAATTCACACTCTAGTAGGACCTTGTTGTATAGTGTTATGCGTATTTTCCTCGAATAAGGTCAGGAAGCATTGTCTTATAAGTCATTTTGCACAGCTTCTCGTGCGCTGCTCCACAGATGGAGCTGAGAGACCGGAGCACCAAAATGTGGCTCCACGTCCGCACGGCTAAAATGGCTCTGGCTCCTCTACTGGACACCTGAAAGTGCTTCTCCTCATGGCTATGTTTGGTGTTGCTCTTCTGGCTCCGGTGCCAGAGCTCGGAACCGGAGCCAGAGCGGCACCAACATAGGGCCTTAATATAGGCACGACCACATGGGAGGGAGTGGGAAGGCCATCGGAACCGGAGCCAGAGCGGCACCAAATAGGGCCTTAATATAGGCACAACCGCATGGGAGGGAGTGGGAAGGATATGATAGAGATCAACGACATGTGGGCCGCATAGGAAGGAGTGAGCAGGAGATGAAAGAGGGATGACATGTGGGCCCACATGTTAGGTGCATAGTCTGTAACCATGTATGTGTTTTATCGCAAATAACGTAATTTATATCGTGTGTGGCCCGATTAACAAGTACAACCTCAATTTGTAGTTATGGAAGTTAAAGAGTAGTAGTTGTGCCTTTCTAGGCTTAGGCCTTGTTTGATAGGGTTTCTCCCTAAGAGCTCATTTGGAGAAGCTGAATCCATTTTAGAGGAGCTACATCTCCTCTGCCTCGTCCAAAACCGTTTCGTCTCCTTTTTATTTTACTAAAAACAGTAATAAATGGCTCAAGGCGGAGCTAGAGAGTAGCGGCTGTTCCGGTGCATCCACCGAATGACCAGATTCCAGGCCTAGAGCTGTTCTCGACAACCGTAACTCATGTTGTATCATGCATACTACTATACTCCCTCCGTCTCAAAGAGTGTTGTTTTAGCACACGGAGTGTGTCTCGTTCAGCCCTACGACCCCACCCACTAGGCAAGGCTGGGCATCCGCTCGCCCCCCTCCTATTCTCGTCTCGGCATCCTCTCTCTCCTTTACTCCACCAGAGCCGCCCACTGCTTCTCCTGCACCAGCGTCACCCTCCCCTTCTCCGTCGGCGAGGTTAAGGGTGGCCAAGATCTAGCTACAAGCGGCCGACATCTAGCCGGCACCCCCTCCTCTTCTCCTCTACTAGCCATTGTCTTCCCCTTCGCATAGGCTGGCATGCAGTGTAGAGCGCAGACTAGCCATTGTCTTCCCCTTCTACATCTAGCCTGCATGCAGTGTTGAGCGCAGACTAGCTACACAGGCATAGGCATAGGCATAGTCATAGGCGTAGGCTGGCATGCACGACTCAGTCATCGATCAATGGTCACACTCAGCCTCGGCTCGTGCCGTGTGCCCGTGACCGTCGGCAGCCCGTAAATGATCGTGCATTATTTATTACTGATTAATTTAGTGTAAAATAATATATATTATTTTAACATTATATATGAACAAGGGAACAGGCAAGAGCTAGCAGAGACAGGGACCTGCACCGCATGGCGCATGCATGCAGCTATGCTGCCACCTGTTTCTGTTCCGGGAACTACTAGTACAAATGTACAATACTATTGCAGTTGCAGGTACGGTGTGTACTGCTAGATCTAAAGAGCCTGCTACCTTGTGTTTCTGAACAACACCGTCATACACGTAGCGCGTGTTTAGTTGGTTGAAGTTTGGAATGTAGGCTACTGTAGCACTTTCGTTTTTTATTTGTCAATTAGTGTTCAATCATGGACTAATTAGGCTCAAAACGTTCGTCTCACAATTTCTAACCAAACTGTGTAATTAGTTTTTTACGTATCGCAAGATTCGATGTGATGGATACTGCACTTTTTAGGATTTTGGTTGGGAACTGAATACGGGCGTACTCCTACCTGATGCCACTGGCTGGATGCTGCGCTTTTGTATGGTCGCTGTCATGGTCAATTGGTCACTCGATGGCAACCGCGTCGTCCTAGTGACCTAGTAGTCCGATCCTAGGAGTAGTTCCTAGCTAGCCACGCCCACGCCAGGCGTTGAAAGCATGTGCAGCTAGCTAATGCCTGCGCGTACCGAAAAAAAAAAAACTGACTCTGTCTGAAGCCTCAACAAACATACTCCTATACTCCTAGCGTAGGAGTATTGTTGATGGACGATCGAGTCATGGATGCATGAAAATAACCAGACACGGTCAAATGATGCATGGCCAAACGTGTACCTCTACACCTGCCGTCAAACACACAAGTAGTGACCAAACTTTGGTCCGCAAAGAACTGCACAAGCCGATCGACGCATAACAGGATATTTGGATGATGGATGTACAGATGCCGGCCACCATTTGAGAGACCGGCCGGCCGCCGGCCACTCAGTTCTGACCTGCCACTACCTACATGCATGCATTGATGCGCATGCCGACCACCATCTGTTTACAGAATTGCATACTGACCATCGTGCGTGTTTATCCTGTCACCTAGCTACTCTGTCTATCGTATCCTGCTTTAGGACGGTAGCTAGGAGTACGAGTACCCAACAACAAGGATGGCCAAATGAACTGAACTTCCCCTGCACGAACAGACACGGACGCATACAAGAGTATACCTGATCTGATCTATAGACACAGTGCGCAAGCAAGATCTGTCGCTCTATCCGGCCGGGATCGGATAGGCAGACCTAGACGTACGGTGGATTATTATTGTTTGTGCGGCCAAAAACCAGCAAAAAGTGCTCCCACGATCGAAATAGTCAGTAGCAGCTAGCAGCTTTGCAAGTGGCCGACCTCTTTGGTTGTTCACATTGACGACCTGCCTGCTGCCGGAAAAGAAGCGACTGCAAATAATAAAGTGTCCAGCGTTTCCATCTGTTGCATTTGCGTATAGGATCGGAGGAGTATATGATAGTACTATAGATACAGCATCTAGCTAGCTAGTGCAGTGAGCTGACAATGCTGCTTTAACCAATAAAACCCCAACAATGCATTATGCATGCGCACTATACCCTGCGGCACTCCTGCTCTAATAAACTAGAACCAGAAACAGCCAGCAGCAGTACAGGGGGGCTACCTGAGATCAGTGCTGCAGTAGCAGCACTGATGGGTCACTCACTGTGCTTAGCTTGATCAGATAATGGACGGAGCACTATTGGGCATTGGCCACTCGACCTGCACAAACCAAAAAAGCTAGCATATTTTCACGCATGCATTTCAAGAATTCAAGTAAACAAAGAGATCGATGGCTGGCTGGATTCCCTTTTATTATCAGTATTCAGTAGCAGAGTGCCGGAGTAGTACTGAAGCAATTCTAGTGGACCATCTGCCAATGCAACATGTAAACTCAGCAGCTATATATACTGCTATAGGCTCGTCAACCTTGGCAAGCCATGGCACTTGCATAGTGCTTTACTTTCTTATACTGCTAGTGTATCGCTTTGATTTCAGATTTGACTACTGAACGGTTCAATGGCTTTCACAGATACCACGGCACTTGCAATTCTTGTTTCTCGAAGAGTCAATTAATCTAAACTTTGACCAAAATTATATAAAAAAATATGAACATTCATAATACAAAATTAGTATCATTAGATTAGTTATAAAATATATTTTCATAATAAATTTATTTGAAGATAAATATTAATACTATTTGCTATAAACTTGGTCAAACTTGAGGTACTTTAACCGGCACGAATCCCATAATTGCATTCTTTTTATATACCAGTTTGCAATCAAGTAGTCCTCCGTGCCTGTGAATCATTGCCACGGCTCGAATGTGGGGACTGGGGATTGATCTGATTCAGAGGAGCATCTTTGCCTGTCTCTCTTTCCGGGGCAGCTCTGCTCATCCAAGACATGTTTCCATCCTTTTTTCTTTTTTTTAGAAAAAAAGGAAGTGTAGCCGAATGGTATCATGGTGTTGACTTCTGCTAGCCAGCTCCCTCCAACCATGCATCATGTCGAATCTCGGGGAGCAGCTCAGCTGTAATGTAAATTGTAAACTCAGCCCTTGTTTAGTTCCATGAATTTGGATTTTGGGGCTACTGTAGCACGTTCGTTTTTATTTGGCAAATAGTGTTCAAACATGGACTAATTAGGCTCAAAACGTTCATCTCGTAATTTCCCACCAAACTGTGCAATTAGTTTTTCTTTTCGTCTACATTTAATGCTCCATGCACGAGCCGCAAACATTCGATGTGACAGGTACTGTAGCAACTTTTTGGAATTTGGCCTCCAACTAAACACGGCGTCACATATTTTAGTACTGTAGACTGTGTGTAGCAACTGTGGCTACATCACCCACAATGCTTGTTTTCTTGAAGGCTGGTAACAAGAAAATGGTTATTATTTCCTTGGATTGACAAGATCCAGCAGGCAGGCCGAGAGAGAGAGAGAGAGAGGGTAAACTGTTTACAAGTAGGAAATCATCAGAGAATCTGACAGGGAGACAGACGTTCAGGCTTGCTCAGAGTTAGTACAAGTGTGTGTAGTACACTAGGTTAAGTTCCATTTGATTAAGTTGGAGTGGATCGATGACGGACACAATTAAGCTCGTTCACAAATTGATCTCGATCACACACACACACACACCAAATCAAACTAGTAGAGCTAGCTAGCATGCACACCGGCCTATACATCAGTGAGAAAACAACCAAACCACTCTCCACTACTCTAGCATGGACCTGCGCAATCTTTATACTGCCGGGATATAACTATCTACCACAGGCATGGACCTGGCACTAGTACTAGGTAGCAACCATGTATTAGTATCGGACACACACACATACAGATTTACAATACAAACGGATTCATGCAACAACATAATTAAACGAGCATGTAGATATATTCCAATATGGTATCATAGAACCAGATGATGTTTCCAGCGTGATGTATCAACTTCCCAGCATGCATGTACGCACTCTGATCTGCCCAACCCAACCCAAACTGGCAAGGCTAGATGCATGTCTTCCTCCTCACGGTCGGTCACGGCTTGCCCTTGTGCTGCGTGTAGATGTAGTCGAGGTGCGCGTCGCCGAGGAGCCGCCTCTCCAAGCACTCGTCATTCTCCCCCTCGCAAACCGCCGCCGCCTCCTCCTCTGCTCCCATCATCTGCAGATGCAGGACATGAAAGATTAGCTTTAGCTGACATCAGGTCTAACCGAGACTTGTAGATTCATTGGGATGGATTTTTCCTTCTCCCTTCTTCTCACCTCTGAGATGGAGAGCTCGTCGCCATTGCCCGCGGCCTCATCACCTTCCTGAAGCACGAGCCCGCCGTCGGCAGCTGCCCCTGTGGCACCATTCTCCGCTGCAGAAAGGACAAGAACATCAGGGCAGCTAACTAAGCAGCAGGCCATCAGCTGGTAGATAGGATGGGGTTAGAAAAGAGCTTCACCAGCCGTGTACGCATGGCACGGCCGGACGAGTGAGGTAGCTAGGTACCTTGGTGAAGAACCAGAGGACGAACGACAGCAGGCTGCAGCGGCAGGAGACGAGCCGCCGCCGCGCCGTGGGAGAAGCAGACGAGGAGGAGGAGCAGCAGGGCAGGAGACGCGGGTGGCCGAGAGCTGCTGCGGGCACGCCCCATGTCGGCCTCCGAAAGCTACGCGCTGCGTTGTCCAAGGGGAGCAAAGGAGGAGGGGAGCGGCTGGTTGGCTGCTGCTGCTCGCTCTGGGACCTTGTTTGTGTTGGCTCTCGGGTGCTCGGGGTCGTGGTGGCGCCGAGGCGGTTCTATTTATAATGCCAGAGGTCCAGAGCTGCTACTGCAAGCGGCGCCCCTCGTCCCAATCTCCCATTCCCATGAAGGAGGCGGAGGCCGCAAGTCGATCGTCGAAGCACGCACGGTTTGCGGCCGGACGCGCAATGGAGTCGGCCACACGGTACGTTCATAACGCGTACATACAGAGTTTTGGTTTGGCCTTCTATCTATCAATAGAGTAAAATACATACATTAACGGTGCTCGAATTTGGAACGGGGTGTCATATCTAGGTCTCCAAACTACTATCAGAGTACACATTTAATAAGTTCCTAAACTTACTAATCATGTCACCTGATGTCCAAATCACCATAACATGAGTTAAGCTCACTTGTGTGGCGGCATGCTCATAACACCTCGAGACTTGAGGTCCAAATTACTGAATGGCAAATCACCGATTCAAATTCTCAATATATGTTCGCATTGGCGGATTTGGGCCCCGGGCTGCCCGGGCTGCAGCCCGGGGCGAGGCCCATGAGCAGTGAGGAATTGCTTTATAAAAACGGCATAAAAAGGCCTTTCAGCCCATTAGCCCACACCGAGGAGGCGGAGGAGGAAAGGCCAGCAGCCCGCAGCAGCAGCTCCCGTCCTGCGCTGGCCTCGACCGGCACACCGGGCAGGCACTCGTGGGCTCATGGCCTCGCCCTGGCAAGGCACTAGGGCAGCCTCCACCTCGGAGCCTCGGCCTCCCCTCCCATTTCAAGATCGCCTCCACGCCACCGCCAGATCGCTTCTCCCATGACGGCCGACGGGCGCTTCAGCGCGACCTCCGTCCGCGTCCGTCGGCTCCCGGCCACCTCCAGCGGCAGCAAGCCTTGCAAGCCTTGCCTCCCTCCGTGTCGCCTCCTGCGCCCTGGCGACGCTTGACCTCGCGCCGTGCCCACACCGGCCGGCCGTCGCCCCCTCACGGCCTCACCAGTCACCCCCACTTGTGGCGCCGCCCCGCCGGCGGTTGGTGGCCCCAGCCCTGGCTGCCTCGCTGCCTGTCTCATTGCTGGTCTGCCGAGTCTTGGAGCGACTGTGGCCGACCTCTGGCGGCTCGGCCTCGTGGCCCTCGCATTGGCTTGCTTTCACCCCCCACCCTACTAATCACTGCATGTTCTTTGGATCCATGAAAATATGAAATAGGTTGATTTCTACTCTTTAGTTTCATTTCTTTTTGAAAATTGCTCCATGATTGCTACCTTTTACATTGCAAAGTCATGAATATTTCATTTCATTGAGCATGACTGTCATTGAATATTTGAGACTGAATAGTAGCATGATGTGCTATATTGAGCGGGATTTGTTTGCATCGATTGAAGATGAAAAAAATTCTTAAGCGCTTTCAAGGCTTAAGAAACCGTAAGATGAATTTGCCAAACGAGGGCTCAAGGTGCGTGTTGTTTACTTGTATTTGTCTATTTCAATACATAATGTTATCTTGCTTTATAAATGGCTAAGATGTTGAAAATTTTTTATGTAGAATTGAGGATGTCGGTACAAGTGGAAGTGGTGTTAATTCATGAAGACATGTATGGTTCTTTTTTTTGTTATGGAAGACTCGTAATTTGGTACTTTTCTACCTTCAATGTTCTACGTATTGTTTGAGTCTATTGGTTGAACACTTGGGCGGGGTAAATTTTAAGTCTTATATTAGTTAGCCCTGGCGGAGCCTGCTTCGGATCCGCCACCGTATGTTCGGATCTAAGAGCGATCTAAATGGATCTAGATCCATGCCGGTATGTCTTGATATGGTGTGCTTACATGTGGAGCCCATATGTCACCTTCATCTTTCTTCTCCATCCCTCTATCCCCTGAGCTCCATCTCTTCTAGTGAGCTCGTGGCTCGGGACCATCAAAGCTTGAGAGAGGCGGCTAGGGTTGGTAGCGACACAACCGGGGCCGGCACGTCTGGAGGCTTGGGTTGATATGCGCATATGACCATGGAACCCATGGAGATGTCCTTGCATACGGACATAGGCCTAGACCCATCTAAGACCCGAACATAGGTTGATGATTTGAACTATTTATGAGTTTAGGGACCAGGATGATACAACTAAACAAGCTAGTTTGAGGACCTAAACAGGTGATTTGCATGTTTAAGGATCAGGATGACACAGCCAAACTAGTTTGAGGACCAAAACGGACCGTTTACGAGTTTAGGAATCGGGATGACACAAATGAATAAGTTTGAGGATCTAAATGAGCGATTCGCGGGTTTAAGGACTAGGATAACATAGGCAAACAAGTACGACGACTGCCAGTGGACTTTACTTTTGAATTTGTGATAAATTTCTAGTATGTGAAAATTTAAAAGAAGGCGTTACCGACGTTAAAAAAACAAACTTCAACAGGACAAAAAGTTACACTATAATATACTATATAGCCAACAAGCAGAAATTATCAGTGTGTGAATGTGGTTGTTGTAATCAGAACGTCGAACCGATCGAGTAGTGTTGCACTGTATATACCGTGTAACGCAAAGGATATTCTCTCTTTACCTTTAGAAGCCGGCCACTCCGACGAAATTAAAGGAGGAAACACTAAGCAGAAATGGTGAAAGGTAGGGTTCAGACGTGCAGTACTAGACTCTACTATTAGTAAACGTTTACTAATAATGGTGCCTCGGTCTGCTGATCCCAGAAAGAAAATAGAAGTCTTCATTGACTTTAGATCACACAAATGCATGCTTACGCACAGCACAGCCATAGCTGCTGCCGTCCGTCCCCGTCGATGGAGGCAGAGGCAGGGAAGAAGCCAAGAAGGTGCTGGTGCGGGAAAGGCAGATACTTTTGGAACCTTTCCAAGCTTTGTTGAGCCACTCAAGTTGCGTGCTCGCGCTCTCTTTTCCTTAGTTGGTTCTCCACCTCCGGAGAACGTGCTCGCTTGAAACAGAGCAGGAAAAAACCGCCATCCCTTCGACTTCCATTCCATGTACCCGTTGCGAGTTAACGTTAGCGGACAACCTTGTTTGTACTGTCGCCATCCACACATTGTTGCGCCTAATTATTCCGTGTCTCGTTTTCACACTCTAGCTAGTGTATGTATCAGAGACGTGTAGTCAAGTGCCAGCTTGGAAAGAGCAGAAACAGAAACCTATTGGCCAAAATCTGCTGCACACTTGTCATTAGCTAGCTAGTACTGGCCCTGTTCATTTCCTTCCATGAGCTAGAGGGTAGATGCTAGAGCTGGAGCAGAGCATTCCGAATCCGAGGTGGTGGTGGCTGGCTTGCCGCCGTGCCAGTGTGCATCTGTTGTGTTGACATGGTGCTCTAGCTAGTGCGTGCACGGCCCCTTGCATGCCCCACCATGCACCGTTGACTACCATACATGTCCGGGGTGGGTGGCCTGGTCCACCCTAACATGCACACACTGATCAGCTCAGCTGGGCAGTAGCTACCAGCCTACCATGCTGTGTTCTGCGCTGCGCGCTCTGCCTGCCTGCCTCCCCGACTCTGGGTGCATGGCCTCGCTGCATCATTTCCTTGACGCCACGCCAATTTCTCGTTCCAGCTGAGAAATTTCGGCACCCACGTATCGACGCCCACTCCCCACCCACTCCCCACCCACGTATCGACGCACATGTGTGCCTATTCCTCTCTCTCACGTCGTGCTCGTCGCTTTCGTACAGCCATATCCGGCTTCCGGCTCCGGCCAGCCTACTCTGGGACGACGTCGTCAGTGCGCTCGCCTGCCAGAGTGCTGGTATCAGTACTGTGCTGGTGGCGCGGCCCGTGATCGACGGGCGGACGGTGCGCCGGCCGGTCCGGCCATTTCGATCGGCTTTCGCACCGGGTTTGTTTGTGGACGACGCCGCGGCCTTTCCATCCATCGTCGTCAACAGCCGACTCGATCCGGCCGGCTTCTGTAGCTTTCAGAGTCAGCTAGCTGTATCATCGGCAGGCACGAGCTTAGCTGAGCAAGCTAGTCGGGGTCGGAGACACGGGCCGGACGACAGGGACGTACGTGGCGTGGGTGCGCAAAGGCACAGGCGCACAGCGCCGCGCCGTGACAGAGACGACAGAGCCGCCGCCGCCGCCGTTCCAGCCCGGCGGGCGCGCGGCGCGGTTCTCCCGAGTCCCATCTGCAAATTGCTAGTGGAAGCAGTCGCCGGAAATGCCTGCGAAGAACGTGATATTTTTGTATTTTGGTCCCTTTTGAAAACATTTTTTACAAAAAAACCCCAGCCAAAACGTTTGCTGAAAATAGACCATTTTTAGGCGTCTTAGGACATGACGCCAAGGTATGAGGGTCGGCGTCGACTGACACGACACCGAGGTCTTGCCACGTCACGAACGACCCCGGTCGACGGCGACACGGTGGCGCATGGGGCCCAGTACGTCGGCGTCGGGTCATTCAACGCCGAAGGGCCAACCTCGGCGTGTAGTCACACCACGCCGAGCTAGCTGTACAATGAGATTCAAAACGCAATTCTACCCCAAAAACGCGACTAAACATAAATCTTTGTCCTTTCGTACCTCCTGATCTGTTTAGTTCTGGCACAAAATGTAGTAACAAGAGTTGTAGATCTATATGAGTACTACAACTTTTCTTAAAGGTTCAAAGTCTTATTTGGTCTGGTTGGAGAGATACAAGGCTCCAAAGTGGGGTACATGAAAACTGAAATCCTGAATTCAGTCATCCAGACTTAGCCAAATTTTGAGCTCCCCAAAACAGTCATGGATTCCAATTTTAGGGCTCGTTTTGACTTTCTTACAAGCTTATCTAGCTCTTGGTCCAAAAACAAAGTTTGTTCTACTCCACTCAAACTTCAACTTTTATTTAAGGTGCAACTCCATAAAAGCAATGTAAGCAATTGGTCAACACCGGTCAAAATAGCATCACGGTAAAGCTCAATTTACAGTTTTTGACCGATTGAGGCATTTTCTTGACCTTTGCTCAACATGAATCCTTCATGACTTTTGTTGTAGAGTTCATCTAGAGTCATTTGGGCAAGGTTGCAAGGTTTGGTTGATGACACATGTTCTCATTCACTTAATAAGACCATTCCAACAAGGATATAACTTATCATTTCAGGTGACTTTTTGATCCCAAACTTCATGAAACTTTTCCAGTGACTTTTCATATGGTAATCATGATACTTGGCTCAGATTTTAGCAATCACCAAATAGCTATGTGAAGGTACTCTCATTAATGGTTTCTAACTTAGCTCAATATCCGCTAAAAGTTGTGAAAATGCACTCTTCAGAGGAAAAAGAGAGACAAGAAGAAAATGATGGAGCATTAGACAAGGAGCGAGCTAAAAGATCCAAAGACTTCATATGCTTCTTTTGTGCATGGACTATGTATGCATTGGACTTTATGTAATGCACTATGTATGGACCTTGTACTATGTTTGGACTATGTTGGATGATTGATGAAGCATATGTATGGACTATGTAAGGATGTTGAATGTGTTGGACCTTATGTATGTATGGATGTTGAATGGATGTGTATGTGTCGGTGTGGTCATTTGTTATGTGAAATTGCATATGCTCATGTATTCTGTAGTATGCGTTCAGTTCATTGTTTTGGTGAACCCGAGGCTATCGACGTCAATTGAACACACGCCGAGGTGGGCACCTCGGCGTTTAGTCAATTGACGCCAACCCCAGTACATACTTTGGAATCCTTTGCCTCGAAGCGACGAGGTGCCCAAGCTCGGCGTTCCGTAATTTGACGCCGAGCCGTTAATCTCGGCGTGGAGTCGACTCAATTGAGGTTTCGCCCAAACTTTGGCGTGGTGGGTGGGAATCCAAACCCTAGGGTTGGCGTGGGCGAATCAACGCCATGGTCTTCTATCTCGGCGTCGTCCGACTTGGCGCCGAGCCTATAAATCATAAAAAAGAAAGAATAAAGTATTAAACTAAACCTTTGGTATAGGTTGAAATCCTATTTGCATGATTCAAATGAAAAATCTTTCTCAACGATTCCTCTTCTACTAACACGAGTTATACTAATAAGAGTAGACATGCTATATTTATGTTTGTTCCTGCGGGGAAAAACCGAAGATTGGTTCGATTTCAATCCCTATTTTAGAGAGAGTCAAATCTTTTTTTCAGGTTTGAAATCAACCATAGTACATGAAACTTAGAGATAGGTAAACCGCAATTTATGAAATAGCGAATGCACAACGATTACACTCACATCAAAACTAACAATGGCATGTCGCAAACTAAACCTAGCATGCCTTAGGGATTGAAAGAAACAAGTGATCTGAGGCGTTGCAAAGGTACTACGATTACACACTCACATGAAAACTAACAATGGCATGTTGCAAACTAAATCTAGCATGCCTTAGGAGATTGAAAAGAACAACTCATACAAGCATTCCACATTCGGATTGACTAACAAAGGTTGGTCCTAATAATGCTCCCACATATTGAACTGAGTTGCGCCTTCCCCATAGTATCCTCCAGTTGACGGCGGCGGTGGCGGTGGAGAAGGAGGCCCGTGCTTCTTATGGTACGCAGAACCTTTGGCGATTCAGATTATTGCATAGTGCCTCCTCTGCATCATTCTTTGTTGTCATCGTCCGACGTGTCCTGTTACCACTTCGAGGCCCATACTCTAGGTCAAAGATGCGTCCCTATAGATATGTGATGTACTGTTGATGGGGATAGATAGGAGCAGGGTCGACCCATCTAGTGAAGCCACAGTTATCTGGACAACTTGAATCCTGAAAACCCATCTACCAATAAGTACTACTACAAACCAAATGCAAATCTAAAAAAGGAGAGAGTTCAAAGGAAATACAAATCCTCGCGGGCATCTGAAGAAACGACGGCCTCCACCATCACAGTCGTCGTACATCTGCACAACACAATCCAAACCGTGGCGGCATTTTGGCCAATCTTCAATGCGCTTGTCGTATGATCTAAAAGGTCTCTCACGGGTGAAGTCACTCTTCCTCTCCAAAGGAAATTCATCTATTGGTTCTTCAAAAGAATCAGGACCCAGAGAACCCTCCCACACAATCGGAGGTCCCTTCCTCACCCCCTTTCCTCTCCCTCCGCCGAAACCCTTTCCACTCGAGCAACCTCCGCTCGATATTTGCTAAAACTAAACCCATGAGAGAACATGTGTCATATCCTTGTTGGAATGGTCTTATTAAGTCACCTGAAATTTAGAGTCACTGGAAAAGTTTCATGAAGTTTAGAATCAAAAAGTCACCTAAAATGATAAGTTATATCCTTGTTGGAATGGTCTTATTAAGTGAATGAGAACATGTGTCATCAACCAAACCTTGCAACCTTGCCCAAATGACTCTAGATGAACTCTACAACAAAAGTCATGAAGGATTCATGTTGAGCAAAGGTCAAGAAAATGTCTATCGGTCAAAAACTCTAAATTGAGCTTTACCGTGATGCTATTTTGACCGGTGTTGACCAATTGCTTACATTGCTTTTATGGAGTTGCACCTTAAATAAAAGTTAAAGTTTGAGTGGAGTAGAACAAACTTTGTTTTTGGACCAAGAGCTAGATAAGCTTGTAAGAAAGTCAAAACGAGCCCTAAAGTTGGAATCCATGACTGTTTTGGGGAGCACAAAATTTGGCTAAGTCTGGATGACTGAATTCAGGATTTCAGTTTTCATGTACCCCACTTTGGAGCCTTGTATCTCTCCAACCAGACCAAATAAGACTTTGAACCTTTAAGAAAAGTTGTAGTACTCATATAGATCTACAACTCTTGTTACTACATTTTGTGCCAGAACTAAACAGATCAGGAGGTACGAAAGGACAAAGATTTATGTTCAGTCGCGTTTTTGGGGTAGAATTGCGTTTTGAATCTCATTGTACAGCTAGCTCGGCGTGGTGTGACTACACGTCGAGGTTGGCGCTCTGGCGTTGAATGACCCGACGCCGACGTACTGGGCCCCATGCGCCACCGTGTCGCCGTCGACCGGGGTCGTCCGTGACGTGGCAAGACCTCGGCGTCGTGTCAGTCGACGCCGACCCTCATACCTTGGCGTCATGTCCTAAGACGTCTAAAAATGGTCTATTTTCAGCAAATGTTTTGGCTGGGGTCTTTTTGTAAAAAATGTTTTCAAAAGAGACCAAAATACAAAAATATCAGGCGAAGAACTTGGGCACGCGTGCGTGCGTGCGTGCGTGCATGGACTGCGCGGCGTGTGTGCATGTCACTGTTGCACGCAGTCTGGTTCGTAGCTGTACGTATGTCACTGTTGCACGCGTCCTGCTGCAAGTCTAAAATGGCGTGCATGCAGTTGCACACGCCTGTCGTTTCCTGCTTATCCCATCGAACTAACTGGTGGGTGCGTGCGTGCAGGGTGCATATCGGCATATCCGAGATCCATCCGGCACTACTGGAAAATTGTACTTTGCCGAGTGCCTCATACTTTGCCGAGTGCAAAATATCGTGGCACTCGGCAAAGCAATATTTTGCCGAGTGTAGCTAGTCACTCGGCAAAGTCAGCCACTCAGCAAATCTGGACTTTGCCGAGTGCCTAGCACTCGGGAAAGCCAGACGCTCGGCAAAATTTGTTTTTATTTTTTTTTAAAAAACTTTGCCGAGTGTCATCCTTGGGCACTCGGCAAAATGTTTTTTTATTTTCTGAAAACAAATTTTGCCGAGTGCCTCCTGGGCCCGGCACTCGGCAAAGACATTTTTGCCGAGTGCTCCCCATGGCACTCGGCAAAATATTTTTTTTTTTGATTTTGGACCCAAATTTTTTTGTGTAGCCTTGTGACAGTATTTAAAGCTCTACTCTAAAATTTGGTGAAATTTTGACTTTTTAGGTATATTTCATTAATTTATTTCATTTTGTTGATTTTTTCGGCGTATTTCAAATTTGAACTGCAGGTCCATGGAATAATGGAATTTGGTCATCCAAAAATTGATATTCATGATATTTAGCGTATGTTGAGGCCGTATCCAGGGAGTCACATGAAATCTCGAGCATCTCGTTGACGTAACATGTCGAGTTAGTTGCGGGAAAAGTTAATTTAAATTATATAAAATCCAAACGAAGTCCGAAAATCATGAAACTTGTGGAGACGTCGTGTTATCGCATGTGGAGGCTATGGTAAAAAATTGAGAAGATTTCGAGCAAGTAGTGACGTCGGATGCCAAAAACCCAGACATCTCCACATGTGATCACTTTGTTTCACATGTGATCACTTCGTTTTTGGCATCCGACGTCACTACTTGCTCAAAATCTTCTCAATTTTTTACTATAGCCTCCACGTGCGATAACACGACGCCTCCACAAGTTTTGTGATTTTCGGACTTCGTTTGGATTTTATATAATTTAAATTCACTTTTCCCGCAACTAACTCGACATGTTACGTCAAAGAGATGCTCGAGATTTCATGTGACTCCCTGGACACGGCCTCAACATACACTAAATATCATGAATATCAATTTTTGGATAACCAAATTCCATTATTCCATGGACCTGCAGTTCAAATTTGAAATACGCCGAAAAAATCAACGAAACGAAATAAATTAATGAAATATACCTAAAAAAGTCAAAATTTCACCAAATTTTAGAGTAGAGCTTTAAATACTGTCACAAGGCTACGCAAAAAAATTTAGGTCCAAAATCAAAAATATATATATATTTTGCCGAGTCTTGTGGGGAGCACTTCGTAGAATGTCTTCTTAGAAGTCTTGAGGTAGAGGAGGCACTCGAGGCAATTGTTTTCAGAAAAAAAAAAAAAAAAAATGCCGAGTCCCAAAGATGGCACTTTCGGCAAAGTTTTTTAAAAAATAAAAACAAATTTTGCCGAGTGCCCTACCAAGTAAACACTCGGCAAAGAAAATCCAAAAAAAAACGCCCGCGGCCTAAATGGCCCAACCGGCCCACCCTCACCCTCCTCCAAACCCTATCTTCAGCCGCCCGTGCCCCCCGACCCCGCACGCGCCGCGCCGCCGCCACATCGCCGCCCGCCGCCCACCGCGCTGCCCGCCGCCACAGCGCGCCTCCGCGCAGCCCGCCCCAGCAGCGCCTTCGCGGGCGCCACCCCCCGCCCGCGCGCGCCTCCGCGTGCGCCGCCGCGCTCGCGCCGCACGCAGCAGCAGCGCCGCGCCACCAGCCCATCCCTTGGCCGCCTGCCGCACCCGCGCGCCCTCTCGTCCTCGTCCTCTTCCCCGCTCCCGCCGCCGGGTATGGAGGCTTCCTACAAGTTCGGGCCCTACAAGATCGACGCCAGGGAGGTCTTCCACGCCACGTCCCTCTCCTACGCCATGGTGAATCTCCGCCCGCTGCTCCCGGGTGGGTCACACACATACCCATGCTCCCTCCCTTTCCACTTCACCTCTGATGGTTCTTGCTTGCTTCGTTGCTGTAGACGCAGCCACTCCCGAACTCACTGTACCGTAGCATTTTTTTTAGCTTGGGAGTTGCTGGAACAGGAAGATTAGTCGTCGCGACAGAAAGTGGGGGAAAGTATAAAAATCCCAGCTTTCTCGCGAAAATATGGTTGATGGAAATTAGATTGATCAAACGTTGGGTCCCGAAACGCTAAATAAAACTTGTGTATTCAGAATCATGCCCTGCTTCTATGAAACTTGTGTATTCGGCAAGGTAACTGTGTACCACTGCACCATGACCAATGGGGATTGTTTCAGTAGGCAAGGATCAATGGATCATGGGCATTGCCTTCTGTTTTGGCTGGGAAACCCAACCCAATTCCTGCCATCTCATGGTACTTTATCTAATCCCTGCCTAGTGCCTACAGAACAAGCTAATAACAGTGTCATTCTAGATTTCCTCCTGATGAAACCTGAGACTACTGGCTAGTCCTTCCCTTAGACATTGCATTTAAGCTTTGCATATCTCTAAATCACCACATTGCATTTCTTTTCTTTTTTTTCTCTCTCATAGACACTGCATTTAACAATACGAATCTTTCTTATGCAGGTCATATCCTTTTATTTCAGCGAAGCTGGCACTGTAATTTCTTGGAAGCTAGTTTTACAGTTTTTTCCACTCTGCAGACACTGTCTAATGATTGCTCACTTCAGTATAGTTCATGAAGAGCACTGAAACAGATATGAAAGAAACTGAGCGATGGCATTTTTCGACAAACCTTTGCATTGGCTCTCTTATTTTTAGACCTGGTTATCTAGTCTGTCTAGGGGGATCAAGTTAGCTGTAGGTACTCATTTAGTGAGGACTCTGTTTTATCGAGCCACTGACTTCATATTTGGTCATCTTTCCATGGAGACCATCTACAACTCTATGCCATGATTATCTGTTTTTCATATCATGCAACAGTTCCACTTGCAGAATAACTGTATGCCTGCAACTCAAGTTGACTTTATTAAAGCAATTTTTTTTGACTCTCTGATTGGAATTGTTAAACATTTTTTGTTGTGTTGTCATTTGGTGCAAAGCTGTCATAACTCATAACCCACCTGAGTAAATTTATTTGACTCAAAGATTAATACATCACATGTTGAGGAAGATGTGTTCTTCTATATGCATCATTTTTTCCTTGACAACACATACATGTTCTTGTGTGCCCCAAGCGTGAAGTGAAAAGATTAAGCTGATCTAAGCTCTGATGAGATTAGTGACTTATGGGTTACTGCATTTGTTATATTACTATTCGTACTATGTCATACAGGCTATGCTAACTCCATTTTGTTCTTTTACTATTTGTACCATTGATTAGCTTGTTATGGACTTATATTTGTTATATTATATTCTATGATGATGCCATGAGGTTTCTTATTAACAAGTGATATTACTTGTCAGGATGGTCCTCAAGCTGGCCAAGCAGTTGCACATGTCCACATTCACCTCATCCCGAGGAAGAAAAGGGATTTTGAGAAAAATGATGAAATATATGACGTGGTTTGTGGCCCATTTTTCTATTAATCTGGTTATTTTATTACAATATCCAATCAAACAAAGCTTACCCTTTTCCTTGCTATGATAGATTGATGTGAAAGAGAAAGAACTGAAGGAGAAGCTTGATCTGGACATTGAGAGGAAAGATAGAACCATGGATGAAATGGCTCAGGAGGCCAATGAGTACCGTGCTCTTTTCTCCTAGAATTACATGATAGTATAGTAGTTAGTTTCTAAGTTGAGCTGACTGTTTGCTAGAAATAAGGCTTGCTACTTGTCCTTCGTTGTTGCAGTTCAGTTATGATTGCGCACTGACATTGTGATGGTGTCCAGTTCTGGTGTTATGTTCTGTACTGTGGAGAAATAATCATTTGTTGCAAGGAATGCATTCCTAGTGCCAACTCTTTTAGATAGATTAGAAACTATTTTTTTGTGTGTACTACAGAGCGTCAACTGTTTTATGGAAGAATTATGTCTTTACTGCAATCTTTTTCTTTGTGGAATTGTAAGAGAGGATGTACCATTAGTCACAAATTACCCCTTCAGCAGTTTATGCAGGATTAGTTAAATTAGATGTCCATCTACTGTTAAACAGAATTGCTTAGGACAGAAAGATTGTGTTTAGTTCTTTAGTAGCGTGCTAAAGTTTTATTCTAGTGCCAACTGTCCATTATGTTTTGTTCTGTGCTAGGAGAATCTTGGTTGACTGTAGCCTTTTCACTGACTAAGTTATTTATTTGGATGATGCTTCTGTCCAAATATCAAAAGTTGATCTGATTCATGAATGCAAGATTCTGATCCTCTCTAGCTATTGTAGGCCTAGTTAAGCTTTATTCCATGCCCCCTGCTGATGCTTATGTTGTACAGTAAGTTCTTGACAACTCAAATGTTCTGATTAAAATCATGCTGATTGTTTCAGCTTTATGTCTTTTTGTAGCAGTCCTTTGAAAAACATTGATCATAGCTTTTCACTTTTTGTTTTCTTTGTCTTTATTGTTGTCTTATCCTGAAAACTTTTTTTGGGGGGTGGAGAGGTTATGGTCCGTTGATCACAGTTGATGTGATATAAGAATGTAAAGAGGGCACTGGCTTTGCTTTGTCTTGAATGTTAACACTTGGGTTTGCTTTACACATACGTGAGCACATCTCTTGTAACTGGATAGATCTTCAACCCCCCCCAACTTTTACTGATTTGCGTCTTGGATTTCATTGACTTTAGTCACTTTCATCCTTTCCGTTGCGCTCTGTTTGCTTGGTATCTGGAATTCGAACTTTGTTTTATTGGATTGGATGCCCCTTGCTGCAGGCCATTGTCCATTGTCATGATGGGATGGCCTGGGCTAAATAGCTCTTAATCCATCAAGCTTTGTGTCGCGAATAGCGGTCTGGCACCATTTGTAGTGATGAAAATGTACATGTTGCCAAATGGCCAGTCTACTGGTCAGGGTCAGGGTGTTGCTATGCTGTCTCCTGTCGCCATCGGAAGACATTGCCGCTGGACTAGGTCACCTGCAACTGCAAGCCTGCAACAACTAGTTTCTAGTTACAATTGTGTGCTTGCCCTGGCGTACTTGACGTGCAAACAAGTGGTTGCTTTTGTGGTGGGAATCCAGACTGTTGCAATGGAATGTAATTTTTTTTTTGCAATTCTCGGGGTCTTTGCCGAGTGCCCACGGGCAAGAAACTCGGCAAAGATTTTTCAAAAAAAAATATATATAATTTCTTTGCCGAGTGCCTAGCCGCGGCACTCGGCAAAGTATTTTTTTTAAAAAAATTCAGAAATTCTTTGCCGAGTGCCTAAATAGGGGCACTCGGCAAAGAAATTATTTAAAAAAAATAAAAAAAACTTTGCCGAGTGTCTGGGCAGGGGCACTCGGCAAAGTAATTTTTAAAAAAAATAAAAAAAAACTTTGCCGAGTGCCTGGGCTGGGGCACTCGGCAAAGTAATTAAAAAAATTTTTGCCGAGTGCTGGGTCGGCCACTCGGCAAAATAACCGTTAACGGCTGGCGTCGCAACGGCCGAAAATATTTTGCCGAGTGCCGCCCCAAGCACTCGGCAAATTTTTTATTTTATTTTGCCGAGTGTCCCGATAAAAAGCACTCGGCAAAGACCCTTTGCCGAGAAATTTTTTGCCGAGCGGACTTTGCCGAGTGCTACACTCGGCAAAGCCTTTGCCGAGTGCAAAGAGATCTTTGCCGAGTGTAAAAACACTCGGCAAAGCCGCAGCCTCCAGTAGTGCGGCGAAGACCAAAGAAGCTGCACTCTGGTTGATATGTAGAACCTCAAAGAGATATATGGTGATATAAACTGATAATGGAAAACTGTCTGCCGACGCTTGCCCAAGCTTAAGAACGTGCGATATCACTCGGAGGTGAACTAAACTAGACGTAATTCTAAGCATGACACCGTATAGAAACTAAAGGAGAGAGTTTGTTATTGTATGTACGGCTCGTGACTAATTGCTCACCGCTGGTAGTGGGGGGTCGAGGAATAATTGAGGCTGCGATCGATCCATCCACCCATTCGATCGGCTCACCTGAACACTTGTGCTGGACTAGTATGTTAACAAACATGCTCATGATCAACTGGCCAGCCTGTCGTTTTCGTCGAGTGCATGTATGTGCGCTATCATTCCTTCCTAATTCCTTTCACATCCAAAGTCTCGATCCATCGGCGGAAATTAATGCTGTAGCTCAAGTACAGCTCGAGTCGAAGAAGATGCCACCACAAGCTTGACCACGACGTGGACGAGATAGAATGAAACGGTTTAAGAGAGAGGATATTATCGGATACCTACTCTTGCCTCGCACAAGATCATCGACCATATTATAAGATCTACTATCAGAGAACAGCTGCCAGGCTACCATTGCCGGTTCATGGCTTCAACCAACGGTAATAGAAAAGCGATACGTAAGTGGACTTTCACTGCCGATTGACAACTACAACCAGCAGTGGTGGTAGGTAGTGGACTTTCACGATTGAAGCCACGAACTGACGATGAATGTACGTCCATCTATCATTACTGGTTCTTGGCTACAACCGGTAATTAATCATAGGTTGTTTTGCAAAAAAAAAAAAAACCTAACATTTATGTATGAGTCATCTTCAAGATAAACATTATATCAAAATTATAGAGTTCAAAGGAATCTGAAACTTTGTAGCTGACAAGATTTTAATTTGAAATGATTTACATATCCAAATATTCAATATAAGTTTTCAAATCGGATTTGAGATGGTTACAAATGTCAAATGAAGACAAGATCAACATAAAAGTTGTAATACTCGATAAGATCTACAACTTTACAATTAACAACATTTTATTTGAGATCACTTAGAGTATCAAATATACAATACAAGATTCATAAATGTGTAGTTTTTTTAATAATGGAACAAGGTTCTAGCCTCTACCATCCAGTGTAAATGTGTAGTTAAAAGAATAGCATCAGCTCTATAGTTTCAATTGTTGTGTAGCTCAACTGATCTATGGACGCTCGAGGGAACCTTGATAAGTTCGAATCTTAGAAACACATATTTTATAGTAATGTTGAGTTTAGGCCCGGCACTGATGTACTAATCTAGCGTAGTGACCATTAAGTACCTCTGACCAAGAACACAGAGCACGGGAAAAAAACAGTACACGTACATTCCAAAACCACAAAACAGTACAAGTTGCACGTCAATCTCATTTTCAACCTTTATTGGTATTAATTTTATATTTTATGATTTAAAATAAATTAATTACAAACTTTTGGAAATCAAATTAGATTTTTATTATTTTTACAAAATGGCTAGAAAACCACCTTTGTAATTAATAATTACGAACAATAAGTCCTTAAGATTGCAGAAGTGTAAACCTAGCTAGTTGGTGTGTATAATCCCCATTTCATTTATGTCTGTTAATAATTCAACAAAACGATTTATTGATTCCTCTTTGGATATCATCTTTTTTGAACTACAGCGCAAGAAATATAACCACGAAAGACTGTTAGACATGGAGATCGTCGCACTGTAATCAGAGCTAGCAAAATTCATCTTCGTCGAGGTATTGGAAAAAGATAGAGTATTTTCTATTGCACAATCCGTGAAGTTCAAGGACCAGTATGGCCCAGAGCGACTCGCTAGATTATTGTAAGAAGTCCGAGAAGCATGCTTCATCTTATTGAATAATTTCTTTTTTATTTTGAGGGATCGAAATCTTGATAAGAATATTTGAACTATAACCATAACATTTGTAATGTTTAATATTGATGGACCTGTCGTCTACGTAGCGTATATAAAGCAAAACTCGATTCCACGAAAGAATATAAATTAAAATAAATTATAAAACAATAAAAGACGAACGGGCCATCACTGTCGGTTAGCAACAAACCGGCAGTGTTGTCGTAACCATCACTGCCGGTTAGAAACAAACCGACAGTGTTGGATTGCTCAACACTGCCGGCTTGAACCATGAACCGACGGTGATGGTTACGACAGCACTGCCGGTTTGAGCCATGAACCGACAGTGTAGGCTTGCTCAACACCGCTGACTTGAGCCAAGAACCGACACTCTTGAAGCAACCATCATTGTCGGTTGGGACTACAAACCAATAGTGTTGTTCAACTAGACACTGCCGGGTGGAGCCAGGAACCGACACTGTTGCTTGTAGATCAGTGTTGGTTTTTAAGAACCGGCAGTGATGTCAACCCCCCATCACTGCCGGTATGCCACTGTCGGTTCAAAATCCGGCAGTGAAGGGGGGTTTTGAACTGACAGTGATGTCCAGATCTGGGGTAGTGTGAGCTGCCCTACGTCAAGTGTATGACGGTGGTTACGTTGTATTGCTTGTACTTCATATGTCGATGAGTGTTAGGGTTCCTAGAGCTACGGTGAGATGCTAATCAGAGGTTCCTTATCTTTGCCTTAAATAGCTCGGGAGTAGTGTTATAGATAAGTCTCGGCTGAGTGGCTTACTGATTGGCCGATTTACTAGTGTTATAGATAAAGGATCCCCAGGTAGATGTCGCCTCTATTCAGTGAACCCAGTCCATCATATGTCCAGGGGCTTGTTATGTCCTCCATGACGATACATGTTGTGAATTTGGTTGGTTGGATGAGGTAAACCAGTTTTTTGTTTGATTGGATTGACGTAATGAAAAATAGTCCACGAATTATGCCTTTTATATTAATAATAAGAACTAGTCCTACACTAATACATATGCACTAACGCTAATTTTTATCATGATAATTACTACTAATTAAAAATAAATATGTTAATTAGACTACTCCTACTCTAGTTGGTACACAAATAATGCATTACTCATAAAAGTATGAGTAGCACCTATCAAAATTAGTCTTACCATCATAATTAGTACCATTTAACATACCTCCCCCTCCTCAAATTAAATCAACTTTTAGATTTATCCTAAGTCAACTTTTTTCAATTTGATTAAGTTTATAGAAAAAGCACCAATATTTATGATACCAAATTAGTATCACTAGATACATCGTGAATATTTTTTTTTTGGTGTTATAGATATACCTTTACTTATGAAGTTGGTCATCAAGCTTAAGACAATTTGATTCAAGGGTGATTCTAGGAATTGGTTTGTTTTGAGACATGGAGCATGTACTAATTATCCTCCATTATTCCTCCTGGACAATGGCGCTAGTTTCTCGATCTAGTCTGCCTGACTGCCCCACCACGCGATATCACTGAAGCTGCGCATCCCCTTTTGGAGTTCATGTCACATGCTCGTCTGACTGTCGTTGCCCAGCCATGCCGCTATGCCAGTCAACTTCTGCATCGATACGGCTTCTGTAGCTTTCCGCTCAGCAGGGCACGCAGTGTGTCCTGCAGAGTGCAGTGCGTGCTGCCTGTTGCCTCCGATCCACACGGGCTGAGCTGTGAGAGCTGAGCTAGTCGCCAAGTCCGGGACGGGGACCGAACGGCGACGCGCGGCATGGCTCATCGTCGGCGCCCCATGCGTCCTTTAGGTACCGATTCTTTTATCAGTGTCAGCGAATTTTTTTTGATGGGTCAGTGTCAGCGAATTTCGGCACGCGTATACTCCTACTATATATATATGTCGGCGCCGCCCGATCGACTCGGCTGTGCGTCATGTCACTATTGTAGTACAAGTCTACGATAACGGCGTGCAGTAGCATACACCAATTTTCCTTATCCAGAATGAACGGATAACGAAATGGAGAAGCCTGCGATTTCAATACCTTTGATCTGCTAGAGATATGGGTAGCATCATCATGCCATAGTATTATGCGTACCCGATGAGCACGTGTGCAAAATCCAAGCAAAAAATATTACGTCATGCAACATCTTATCTCCTCTCTTAATTACTACTCACTTCGTTCCAAATTATAAATTGCTTTGACTTTTTTGTTCATCCATTTCACTATGCATCTAGACATATTATTTATCTAGATACATAGTAAAATAGATGTACAAAAAAAAATCAAAGCAACTTATAATTGGAATGGAAAATACTACCAACGAGAGGTTCTAACATAGTCTCAGACTTAATCCTAAAAACTTCAACAATAATTAAAAACATGTCTTTTAATTTGATACTATCTAATTCATGGCGAATTTAGAATTTTACCAAAGGGTATTACCACACACAAAAAAAAAATCATATGCAACTCGATAAAACTATTTGCTAATTCAGTAGACAATTGTAAAATTTGTAACATAATTCAGTACACATACGCTAAATGATATAATATAAATAGTTCAAATTGGCATACTGATAGTTAGAAATAGGTTGTCAACAGAAAGAATAAGAGTCAACCATCGCATATTATAGCATCTCACCACGGCAGCTTACCTTTCATTGGCCGCTTGGCATTAGGGGCTAGGGCAACCACAGACTTGGAATTGGGACAAAGCTAGCGTCTGACGTGGTGTCAACGTGCGTTCGCTACTTGATCAGGAGCCAAGCGTTTGCATATTCAAGCCCCATTTGGTAGTGCCCCTTTCCGGCTCCTCTGGAGAAGCCGTACCGAACGGTTTAGTAGGAGGAATTATTTGGGGCTGTTTTTCAATAGAAAAAGGACGTAGCTCCTCCAAAACTGACTCTGACTCCTTCGAATGAGCCTTTAGGAAGGAGCCCCTAAGCTAGCACACCGTGAATCAAGTTGTCGCTAGCCTCTGTGGCATGTGCGTCTCTCGTGCTCTTGGCAGGGGCGGATGTACTGTAGGTGGAATAGCTATACCCCCAAAATTTTTGAAAAAATATTAAGTATATAATATCTAGAACATTTTATATGAAATAAAAACAAGGAATTACTAGCGCCCAAACATCCAAAGCAGATGAGCGCGTCCGGATGCCCCGTGCATGCTGCTGCCCTAGCCCACCCACCTATGCCTACCACTGCGTCGTATCCCTGCTGAACGCGCATGTCCATCCCCTGTCTGCCTCACCCCGCCACGCAAGCGTACCCTGTTCCCATCTGCCTTGCCCCGCCCTGCACGCGCGCACCCCGGCTGCACCTACCACTTGTTGCCACCACGCCCACATAACATATGTGTGAAACAAGTGCAACATCTAGATAAAAAAACGCTTGCAACATACGTCTGAAATAGACGAAACATTTTGAAGAAACGCTTGCAACATGTCTCTGAAACACATGCAACATATGCAACATCCTTATCTACTTTTGAAATATCCATATAAAACACTTGCAACATACCTCTAATAACATCTGAAACACTTGAAACATATATTTGCAACATAGGAGAGGGAGAGGCTAGGGCTAGTTCATTCTAGCCTCGAAGTGTGAGCCGGCGCCAAGCGGCAGCGCACGAGCACCACCAGCACGGGCCGCACTTCATGGGTTCCCTTGGCTCAGTGGAGACTGACATGAGGCGCGCAACGGCACCATCAGCGCCAGCAGAGGTGGGCGGCGCTACCCCTACCCGATCTCGTCCGCATCACTGGATGCCATCGCTGAGGGACGATGGAGACCAAGCTCTGTGGAGAGGAAGAGAGGCGGAGGCCGATTAGTCGTCGCTCCTGGCCCGAGGTGCCGTTGAAGAGTGACGGAAGCTGGCGGGTGGGCACGGCGAACTGAAGCCGTGCGATGGTCGGTGAACTGTGGTGGAGAGGGAGGAAGGCGGCCAGCGGCGCTCAGGTGAGGTGGAGATGGAGGATGGCGGCCGGCCAGCCGCGGTCGAGTGCCGCAGGAGCACGGTTACGGTGGAGTGCGGAATTAGAATTTGGCGACGAGTGGAGATTGGGAACGATGCTACTGGAGACCCGTGAGTGAAGAAGACAGCCAAACGTTTTTTTATCAAACAGACGACCAGAGGAGGCATACGAGATAGTTGGGCCGTTCCTACCATCGCGGCCACGGCAACGGGGGCGTCAGGTCGGACACCCCTGACACCAACATTTCTGATAAAAATATCTTAACCTCAAATACTCGTCTAAGAGGGAAAACAACCCGTAGCATACTAACACTCTTTCTTCTAAATCCGCAAAGCCTAAAATGAACGAATGCACACGTAGCACAAGTACAAGATTAAAATTATAGAACGAATTATGAAGGATAAATATGTAAAGTTGACTCTTTTTTCCTTCCAAACATTCGATATTGTTCTTCTCGTGAAGTTTTAATCTTGACCTTGTTTAATATAAGTAAATTTTGAAAAGAATCATTTCTACTTTACTCAATAAATAAATAATTTTTTTTTAGAATGGTCATGGCATTAAGAGGAAAAATGATTTAGCTTTTTTGGACTACTCAATAAAGCACAAAAGATTTATTTTTCCACACGGGATCACCAAGAAACTAATATGTTTATCAAGATCTTGGGAATGACTATCTTTGTATGAATGTTGACGAATTGTATCCTTAAATTCGTATACCTAACTATTTTATCGTCGTTCTCTCGTCATATTATATCATTAGTGAATTACGTCACTTAGGTCCATACCTTCATCTCCATGTTTAAAATCCTGGATCCGCCACTCGCTCTTGGATTGAAACGTTACACACGTTGGATTATTACAATCGAGAAGGCCAAACGCGATGTGAGCGACAACCATTTCCCCATGAATAGGTAACTACTATTTTTTTCCTCGCACACTTAGCTGGGCAGAAGGCTTACCCCCGATACTCCCCTGCTCTAATCATCATTATTAACAGTAGTTAATGTATGATATACTATAATTTATACTCCCTCCATATTGGTAATTTAAGTCGTTTGGACAGCGATACTGTCTCCAAAGCATAACTTTAACTTCTTATTTTTATAAAAATGTTTATTGAAAAGTGATATATGCATATTTTTATGAAAGTATTTTTCAAGACAAATCTATTCATATGATTTTCATATTTCCAAACTCAATAAATTAAAAGTTATTCATGATTTATATTCCTAAGGTTTGACCCAAGTCTTGTCTAAAACGACTTTACGGAGGGAGTACAAAAATTGCCAACCTTCTACCATTATGAAAAATAATGAAAGTAACCCCTTAATTCACATCTAAATTATCCATGTTTGACATTATAAAACATAATTTAAAATACCCCTAAATTTTCTATTTAAATTACCCGCATCTATCATTACGAAAGATAATAAAAAATAACCCTCTAGATTTGTACCTATATTATCCACCTGTATTATTATGAAATATAATGTAAATGAATGCTTAAATTTGAATCTAAATTACCCACATATTTCATTATAAAGATAATGATAACACTATTAATTTGTATATAAATTATCCATCTAATTCCTTGAATTTTGAAGTGGTCCACTCCAGTCCAAAGTAAAAAGAGAGAATTCCTTATTTGACACTGGAAAAATGAGTCGTTCCTTTCTTGGCCCTGAAATTTTCTTCGTTACCTATTTGACACTCACTCCAACTTTCATCCCTAATTTGACACTACCGTCAAATCCGTTAGCTAACGGTGTTGCTGTTAAAAAGATGTTTTTGCCCTTAGAAAAAAGGGGCGAAGCAAATTTGAGAGGAAAAAAAACCTGCGCCCGCCTCTGATGCATGCGCCCAGCTGCAAAAAAGGGCACAGGGTTTTTTCCTCTCAAATTTGATTCGCCGTTTTTTTTCTAGGGGCAAAAATGTCTTTTTAACAGCCAGTTAACACCGTTAGCTAACATATTTAACACCGTTTTTTTTCACGACTGTCATGAGGATCGAACAGGGCAAGAAGCATGGGCGGTACTGGCTTGGCGATGGCACCCTCGAGTCCGGCTCTGTTCCCTCCCTCTCCCAGATCTGAGCAAGTACCCCGAGCGGAGGCCCGGCCATACGCCAACGGCCATCCCCTTCACAGCAGCGGGTCGACGCACTCCAGGTTAGTCCAGTTTAACTCTTCGTACATTGATCTTTACATAACTTAGTTACCTTTACATTACTAAAACATTCGATTGAAATGTTGCAACCTGAGAACGAGAGGATGGCTCAGGAGCTGCGGGACCTGGCGGCGAGGACCGAGGTGGCCAAGCAGGAAAGACAAGCCGAGCGGGCCGAGCGGGAGAGACAGGCCAAGCAGCTGGCGGAGATTACGATGTTCCTGCAGAACTTTGGGCAAGTGAACGGTGTACCTGTGCCGATGTTCGCTCCAGCGCCGCCGCCAGTTGTAGCTAGTCCAGTGAGTATGAATCCATATTTGCTTCGACTAGTGCTTTCATTAGATGACACACTCTAAGCGCCTGAATCTCTTGTCCTTTATGCAGCCTCCGTCGGCGGGTTCAAATAACCCATCTTCGGCGCAAGCAGGCGGTGCCGAGTTTCCTTCACCAGGCACTCAGTTTCCTCCCCACCTTTAGTTTGTATCTCTTTTTCACCGCTTGATGGACATGTGATGCACTGTGATCCACTATCGACTTGTTTCGATGGTAATTAGACCTATTATGTTTGTGATGTCGTGTATGTGAGGTATTGTATTCGCGATGTGATATATATGTGTGGGATTGAGTTTGTGATGAGATGGATGTGATATATATGTGCTATATTGTCTTTGTGATGCTTCAGATGTGATATATATCTTTTATATGCTGTGTTTATGATTATAGAATAAAAAAACAAAATAAAAAAATTAATTTTTGAGGCTTTGCCGGGTGCCCTGGCCCTGTCACTCGGCAAAGCTGGGAATTCCCCAGCTTTGCCGAGTGCCAGGGCCAGGGCACCCGGCAAAGTTTTTTCAAAAAAAAAATTATTTGCCGGGTGCCCCATGACCTGGCACCCGGCAAAGAAATTACGAAAAAAATAAAAAACTCTTTGTCGGGTGCCCCCGCGGTGCGACACCCGGCAAAGAAATTATAAAAAAAAATAAAAAAATCTTTGCCGGGTGCCTCCCCGGCACGGCACCCGGCAAAGAAAATTTGAAAAAAAAATATAAAAAAATATTTGCCGGGTGCCTCTGACATGGCACCCGGCAAAGCAAGGGATGACGGAGCCGGCGCCGTAACGACCACTTTTCTTTGCCGGGCGCCGAGTTTGGACTCGGCAAAGTCTTTGCCGGGTGCCCGATAAAAAGCACACGGCAAAGAAATCTTTGCCGACTAATTTTTTGCCGGAGGCTCTTTGCCGAGTGCTGCACCCGGCAAACGCTTTGCCGAGTGCAAAGTAGCCTTTGCCGGGTGCATTCGGCACCCGGCAAAGCGCCTGAATCCAGTAGTGATAGATGAGAATCACATAAAATTTTAAGGGCACCGGGTGTGTATTGCAAAAAATGAACGTACTGGGTCAGGGGAGTAGTTGAAATGTTTTTATTATATATACATCGAGCGTTCATTTATTACTTTTTAGATAACAGAACAATTAACGAGTTTTTGTCACACCATTATGTACATAGTGAACACCATGAGACTGAAAAGTTACAACAATAAAATACAGAATACGTACATATGTTTCAATCTTAAATTGTGCGCACACACTGTTACATTGCCAGGCTTGACATACTTAAAAGTACCTACCGGTAGCAGCTAGTGAGCACCAATTCATTCAACTCCGATCCTTCGGGCAGTTCGTTCACTCCTCGTAGTCCGTTGGATTTTCTTGGAGAGTATTTTATCCTCATGAAGGAGCTTCTCAACGACGTCGTTCTTACCCAGTATCACAATATTCAGATCATTAGAGTGGATCAAAATATCCAAATCTGCAAGCTTGGGCAGTGCTGATTCATGTATTTCCAATTTCTTCAATTCTTCTAAGTCAACCGTCAACCTCCTCAAACTATGAAATCCACCAGCAGAGAATACAAGCTGCTCATCCTTGTATGATCCACCATCCAGAGTGAGACTAGCAAGGAAGGGCAACTCAGCCAACTTGTTGATGAAGTCCTGTGAGACCATTGTGTTCTCTAATGACAAAAGAAGTAGATTGGGCAAGCATGATTTGATGTCCATGTCCTCTACACATGGCATGTCAATAAGCATTCCATCCAATTCCATCACCTCAAGTCGTCGAAGCGAGGTTTTAGTAGAGAAAACAGCCGATGGAATACTGTCACCATGTATGGTCAGTGTGACAAGGTACTTGAGTTTTTTCAGAGCAGCAACTAGCCCCTTCTCATGACCTTTGGAGAGTTCCCAAATGAACAAGGAACGGAGCTGGATCATTTTTGAAAGGGTATTTCTATCCCAACCATACTTATCATCAGGTTTCACAGTATCAAGGGTCTGTAGGTTCTTCAAGTCACCAACCCGTTTTGGCAAGGTGAGGCGATGGCCAAACACATGCCTTAGGGTTCCAATCTCCCAGAATGGCACCGGTAGCTCCTTAACTTCTGTATCTCGGACATCTAGTGTCTGAAGACTAGAGAGCCTTCCAACTGATGGTGGTATCTCTTTCAAAGAACAGGATGTCACAGCAAGGTACTGCAGGTGCACAACATCACCAATTTCATTTGGCAACTTGTCACCAACTTCAAGGCCTTGCAGGTTAATCACACGTAGGAACTTGGATGTTTGCAGAAGTTGCCGCAGATAAGATTTGGCATCGCCCTCCTTGCACTTGGTTGTGGTTCCATGTGGTGAGCAATGTAGGCAGATTGGAGACTGTTGCACTTTGGCTTCCTGATCTTCATCGGCGACATCATATTCCTTGCTTGTTTCTTCCTTCTCAAAATTAGACAAGATGGATCGAAGCTTCGGCATAGGGTTGGCTAATGCAGCATACTTCTCCATGCGATTTTGCAAGCTGAGGCGGCGAGCAGCTGACAGAGGCGGGATATCATCACTGTTGTGGATCTCCACAAAATTTACCTCTTGTGCCTCAATCTGAAGAAATGCATGGACTTTGCTTTGTATGGTCACAAGCTCCTCCTCGGGAGTATTTTCATCCATAGGCTCTAGGTTGATTAAATGCCTTGCAATCAACTCCTTCAAGTAACGGTAACCAACCTTCTCCATTGTCAACCCTTCCTTTGGCCTCAGGAAGCCCTCTGCCATCCACATGCACACCAAATCTTGTGCTTCAATCAGCATGTTTGTTGGCAATGCAGCAAAGTAGAGGAAGCAAGATTTTATGTCATATGGAAGATCATCAAAGCACAGGGACAGTATGCTGTCAAGCCGCTTTGATTGCTTGGATTTAAGATGCTCAAATACAGCTTTCCACTCGACTGGATACTCCTTTGTTCGTAGAAGGCCTGAAAGAAGAACAATTGCTAGTGGTAGCCCCTGTGTGGTGTCAAAAATGTCTTGCTGGTAATCATTTCGAACGCCATTTTTGACAGCTTCGTTGTACTCAGGATTGCTTTCTTCCCTGCACACTCTCTGCTGGAACAGTTCTGTTGTAGCAATCAAATGAAAATGGTCAAGCTGGATCCTAACATGTTTATAGTTTGTTGGTGGGTCTTCTAGCCTCTCTTTCGACATCCTCACGACTCTGCTTTCTACTTCATAAGGGAGGGCAGCTAGGATGTGTTTCCATTCAGTGGTGCTTACTTCACCATCTATCACCACCAAGTACCTCTTCCCTTTCAGTTTCTTATCAAGCTCCTTGGTGACCTCCCTCTTAGATAATGTGAAGTCTTCTTCTTTGAGATCCCTAAGGATTAGTTTCAGGATATCGGAAGCACTGGAATAAGGTGGGAAAGTAGCCAAAGCCTGCTCAACAAAATGGTTCTTGATTTCCAGCGTTTCATACACATCTCTTACCAAAGATGACTTGCCCACTCCACTTGGCCCTAGCACAGAGATAACCTTTTGACGAGGAGTGCTATCCGGCAGAGAAGAGTCGACAACAGTGTCATATAGCAGAGCAGAAGTGAGATCTTTGCGCTTGTCTTCGCGACTAACAAGAGGAGGCTGCAGCAAATTGTCCCTGTAACCATTATTTATTGAAAGGTTATTGCATAGCAAAAGAAATGGCTTTTCAATGTAGACTTTCAAAAAAACTTTTCAAAGTATGATACTAACAATAAATGTATTATACAGAACAAAGCACTGGTGTGATCTATACCTTACTAAATGTACTGCAGTATGTACTGAACGTGAGTCAAGTAGTCAGGGTATCAGTAGTTGCTACTGATTTTTTTCACTAGTACATGATGGGTGTAGAACATTATTCTACCTTAGGGTATTCACACTCGTGTATATAAATACCAAGAAAAAACAAGATATGAGTAATAGCATATAGATAGAAGCCTTGAAAGGACAAAGCCATTATGTTCTACAAGTACAACTGCCATTATGTTCTACAAGTACAACTGTAGAAGCATCCACACATCATTACTGGAAACAGGAATATCCGATCCGAATGTACTCATTCAAACAGAAATACTTGGATGTGTGCATATCCCTAGTTATGGCATTGACTGAAGCTTATATCTCAGTGACCTAAAAAGGTAGAAAGAGTCAATCTAAAGGGAAAGAAATTATGGATGCATTTGGTGTGTATGCATCTAGCTTCCTAAGAAATAGCATATAGAAGAAAAATAAATAGAACCAAATTAAAGAACCATCCTCAGACATCGACTGTCAACAAGCATGGGTTGGGATTATATAACCAAGAATAAAGTTGAACACCTATATATATTATCGCACCTCTAGGAGTCTAGGATAAGGCACACATGTTATTATCAACAAAACAAAATCCAGAAATGTATTGTTTATACCAACTTACAATTTGGTTGGGGCAACAGAGATGGCCGTGGAAGCTCTCCATGGAACAACTATCTTGTTGGTGTCCTCAATTTGCTTGTATGTTTCCTTGTTCTTAATTATATTCTCAAGTCTTGAGTTGATAGCTTTGATCTTGCTAGAAAGGTTGTGCCGCACACGTAGTTGTGTGCTAAATTCCGCAATGAACCTTATAATGGTGCGTGTCCAGCTTGGGTACCTTCAGGGAAATGGTATATTGACTTTAGGTCAAATTGTATATTAAATAATGTAATCATGAAAGATCGACTACATTTCCAAATCTGAAAAACTTTTATTTGATGGGAATCATAGATGCCTCTAATCATGCAATGTTCTAATTCAATAGAATTAGAGGTGTCTCTGACTCTTCTTATGTATCTATTAGAGCCTTGAACTATTTCCAGATTGCTAATGATTTTGCATTAGACACTGATGGCCATATGCTAATTCCTTTCTATTTGTGCACCGACATGGAAATTCATCTACCGATAGAAAATTTTTCTATTTCTGTTGCTTTTGCCCTATCAGTATTTTCTATCGGTATCCCGATAGGGAAATTGATTTCCCAAATTTTCTGTCAGTATGTGGTATTTTCCTATCGGTTTCACAGGACCGGAAATTTCAGTTTCCAGTAGTGTTTCAAGGATTACACCAAATGAAGTATGTCCATGACAAAACCATAATAGTGATGGACATTTGAATGAAATACCCGATATATAGATACTATGATACTATCCTATATCAACTTAAATTCATTCATCTTATACACTTTAGGCGCGCTACAAGTAGCAACCGACAAATAATGCACAATTTCCTTAAAGTTAACCGCTATAAGGTATTCTTCATGTGTAATATACACTGCAAATAACATTTTTTATTTTATTTATTTATATTGAATCCTAACACTAGCTTCCTACTTCTTCATAGCATAGATATTAATTCCTGTACAAAGTGGCCTAATAAACTCCTTCCACTAGGCACATCTCAGAGCATATCTCAGAGCAAGAGCATGACCACATCTGAAGTCAATTATGAAATTTATTATAGCAAATATCATCGGTTCAAAGGATGAGTTTCGCGAGGGCTAGTGGACTTTGGGACTTGACCTTGAGATAAACACTTGATATTTAGATTTGCTAATTTCGTACATATGAACTATATTGTTGTGATGATATATAAAATTTAACAGATGTAGTGTCTTTAATTTATTGATGCATGTAATGAAATTTCTATTGAAATTGTTGGCTGTGGACCTCTCAAAATTAATTTTTAGCGATTGTTTTTAAAACCGCTACTACGCCATTGATTGTAAAAATAAGGTACTTTTAGGACAGTTCTATTCGGAGACAATTTTGCTAAGTCAACCTTCCTTAAAAAATGAGTTTTAGGAATAATCCAATAGACTAAAAATACTTTTTAGATATTTAAAATCATAAAACAATTATATGCGCGAGAGGCTATGACACTACAGATGTTATCGCAAGGTTCCATTTTGAAAGTATTTAGCACAAGTGTATTGGTTGGGATTCAAACCGGCAACCTATGTCTCGCGTGTTTTCTCACCTACCACTGCACCACACAATTACTTCCGACTAAGTATATGATACTATCCTTTTGAATTAATATGTATGACTTGCATTGAAATTTGGCTTCTAACGATCTTAAATGGAAAATTTTCAACTATAAAATTCTAGATCTCATTTAGAACTACATCTTTGATATAGGGTGTGTCTCCATCTGAGTCATTTAAAAATTCAAAATTTTAAATTCAAAATCTAAGAGCTTTATCTATATATTTATTTATTTATTTATTTGGTCCCCTAAACAAACATCAATGAAAAAAGCTGTTAACTATAAAGTTTTACATCTCGTTGAGCTCTACCATTTTAATATAAATTTTTCCTTCACCCAAATTTATTTGAAAAATTAAATTTCTTTGTTTTACAGCTATTTTCAAGGGCAGTTGACTCGACCGCCTCTCCATACCATTTTTTAGTGGAGTCAACTACCCTTAAAAATCAGCCATTTACAGGGGCTGTTGACATAAGCAGTCACCCCTACAAATCATATTTTCAAGGGCTGTTATCTTAAGCTGACCACTCCTAAAAATGATATATTTCTAGGGTCAGTTTATTGAAAAGACAATGCATTTCCAAGTGGAGTTAGTAAGCTGCAGTGCTCTGGTTCTAATTAGAAATGGTTTGCTAAGTAGAGCGCCCTTGACAAAAATAGGAGGTGCCTTTAAAAATTGCCTCTTTAATTGTGACCGGATCTGTCGATTTTTGTTATTTAATTAACTGACCGGCTATATTGATTTCGTCAAACCAAAGTTTATGAAAACCAATGGACCGAATTGAATTTTCGGTTTAAACTGATCGCCCAGTTCTATATGTTGGAGAATTAATAAGTTGGATAAAAAAATCAGTTTCTCCCTCCAAAAAGGGTTTTGAATTCTTTTTGTTTAGAAAACTTTTTGAAATAGGTGGAGAAACTTGAACTCTTGGCTAAAATTATTCGAACAATATATACTCCCTTCGTCCATAGAAGATACACAATGAATACTATTAACATCTATGTATCCAACTAGGTATACTATGAAAATATATTCCATAATTAATTTAGTGGTACTTATTTTTTATTATAAATGTTAGTACTTTTTATATAACTTTGATTAAACTTTAAATCGTTTCATTCCTTGAAAAATGGAAATTGTATTTTTTAGTGGACGGAGAGAGTACATATGTTTCGTATATATTCAAGATCGGAAGTTCATTGGTTTCCGTGCACTTCCTAAATGTAGGCCGTGGTTTTCAGTACACGTGCTACTACTGAAACAACTATTTATGCGGAAAATAAGGATTTAACAAAATTCCAACACGGAAAAATGGTGAAGCTGGTCTGATCTTCTTCTTCTTCTTCTTCTTCTTTTGAAACAACTGGTCCGATCTTTCTCAGGATGTATATATATATATGTGTGTGCAAAATATACCTGGATAGGTCGACGAGGAGGAAATACTGGTCGACGGCGTCCTCGGCGTCGAAGGCGGCGTCGCGCGTCTGGTGCAGCCACACCCGGCTGGCCTCGTCCGGGACGATGCGGCGCCGCGGGTCGGCGTCACGCAGGAAGGCCTGCATCCACATGAGCTTGTCCCGGAGGCTCCGGATGTCGTCGTTCACCGCCACCAGCGCCCGCGCCTCGCTGACGGCGAGCTCCTGCAGCTTCACCACCAGGGGACCGATGATCGCTTCTGCCATGTTTCCACCTGCAGCTCTCTTCTTTCTTCTCCTCTAGTTTGAATTCGTCCGGTTATCACTGTCGCGCGAGCGCAATAATCGACTCACACCATGCACCCGGCCGATGCAAATTGCCAACCCAAAGGAAGCATGGCATATAACGTGATGCAAAAGAGGAATCGGAATTTCAGAATACGTGCGTTCGGTGATCGGTTGCCCCGCGACGTATATAGGAAGTTAGGAAAAGATTCTGCCATGGCATATATAAAGGTAAAAGCCAGCTTGAGGGCATGGAAATACGATCGATCTGCTGCAAGGCAAGAATATATTCTTTCTGTTGGTGAAGCAAAGCAAACCTGATTGGGAATGCAAAACGGGCTGTCGATCTGCCAATCCATCAAAAGGCTTAAGTTTACAAGACAGGTTATTCGCGAGCTTACAAATAGGTTTAATTTTATGGAAATACTTTGGTGAGCGCGTCCATCGGATGCTTCTTTCTAGGCATGTGGACCGGTCCAACAGGCCTCCTCCTTCACTAATAAAAAAATACAGCGTGACATCTCCCCATCTCGCATCGAGTCGTGGCGTTCCCCACCGCCGTGGGCGCCTCCACCTTGTGGCCCGCCCGCCCGCTCTCTACTCTGCTCTGCTTCACCGTCGACGGTCACCCCACGCTGCTCCTGCTCCTCTGGCCTCGCCTCCTGTTACAGCCGTGGCACCCCGATGCAAATGGCGGAGGAGGCTGCATCAGGATACGATGCATGTTTCAAGCGTACATTTCAAATGTTTCAGATGTTTTAGAGGTATGTTGCAAGTATTTCATACGGATATTGCAAAAGTAGATCGGGATGTTACATATGTTGCAATGGTTGTACACGTATGTTGCAAGCATCTGTTCGTGTTTCGTCTGTTTTTCCAGACATATCTTGCAAGTGTGTTTATCTGGATGTTGCATATGTTTCAACACAAATGTTGCAAGTGTTTTATCTGGATGTTACATATGTTTGCAATGTTTTTCAAGTGTTTTTTAGGTGTTTTAGACACATGTTTTAAGTGTTTCATCTGTCTTTTTTGTATGTTCCAAGTGTTGCTTCTAGATGTTTCAAAAGTTGATTGGGTGTTGCACATGAGATGCACATGGGAAACAGGAGGGGCACGAGCGGGCCCCGCATGGACACGGGTGATGTAGGCCTGGTTGAGCGACATCCAGGCGGCACGGGCCCACATGTGGACACGCGAAAATGGACCGTAGCCGCGGGCGTCTGTCTGGACGTCCGGGTGCTAGTAGTGCCCTTAATTTTTGTGGATGGCGAAAAGTGACGGATTGTTCTCCGCCGTCGGCACACGAAGCAAGCCGAGAGAGACCTCGTGGAGCAGATCCCGAGCTCGCTCCGGGCTTAAGGTGGACACTGGACCGAATGGTCGTGACCGTGGGCGTGCCAGTCAATTTGACCCAGCAATTGATAAGGAGAGAAAATTGATCTGTAATTTAAGGTGGAACATGCCGGTGTTTGTCCAGACAGTTCCAAATATGCGGCTAAGTTGCCGATGGGATAAGGCTATCGACTAGAGAGTCGATATCCGGCATGTTCATGATGTAATATAAGCAAAACAAGCATATCGGCAATTGTCAGTTATTCAAATATATAGATCTTAACTAGCCGATGATCATGAAAACATGCGAAAGATGTAAGGATAGGTGTATAGGCACACATATGAGAAAATACTAGCTTTATCTGAGATGAAAACAGATAAAAGTTTGTAAATAGCCAGTACATCCTCAACAAAACGGGCCATCGGCTAAAATAGCATATTCTAGTGATCTTGTCGTATAGCATACAATCACTCATCCGTTGGATATAAATAAATTGACAAACAACTAGGCTCAATCTATTGTACCATCGATAGGTCGAGTCGTCTGATGCAACATTGACAGTAGGACCCTAGATCAGAGACCAACAGTCGATAGATCTACTTACATCGCAAAGAAATCTTGAAAGCATGTTATACGCGTGAAAGCTCAAGCCATCGGCAATTTAGCCGATGGAGACATATAGGGTGGTTGACGCCATGTTCTTCTTAATAGATAGATCTATTAACCGACAATGTCCAATCGGACATGCTGTCAACAGATCGAGTCGGCTGATGCAGCATTGATAGCGGAGTCATACAGGATACTGGCGATCGATGAATCTATCTCTTAATAGAACACGACTTCAAACACCCGCCATGTACGATCAAGATCGAGATAGATTAGTCATCAAACAGGATCTAACGTCAAGAATTAAATTCAACTGTGATAATAACTAGCAGACGATAGATCAGAATAATAAGACCAATAAATCTCAAACTAGATCGGGCAATTGGTGATATTATATTAAACAGTAAACTATTTAACACAATATCGATAACTTTGATCAACATCAACGTTTACATGAGATCAGTCATCTGTTGCAGCATTGTAAAGGTTGATATGAATCGATAACTAATCTATACCGCGATTTATAAGAGATCAGTCGTTTGTTGCAGCCTTACAAAAAACATTATAGATCGATAACTAACTTATACCGTGACTTGCAAGAGATCAGTCGTCTGTTGCAGCCTTGCAAGTAACAATACAAGTCATGACGGATACTCACAAACAAGCCAGAGGTCAGGTCGTCCGATGCAGCCCTGCTTGCCCAAAGAACCCATTGAAATCTACTCTACTCCTATTCCTAAGGGGTGGCGTGTAACACCCCAGGTGTTTGTCACCAGTTAAGCAATGGGTTTGAACTCAAACATGGCATGTTAAGTGGTGATGAAGGTGTCAAGATCAAATCTACAAGAGTGAGCTCCAACTTAAACTCGGGCAACACACCTTTGCTTGCATATTGGCCCTTTTCGGATATTTACCTAAGTAATGTTGAAGGTGCTTATTTCATGTGTCTCACATCAATTTCCACCCACATGAATGATTGGAAAAGTTTCATGAAGTTTAGAATCAAGAAGTCACCTAAAATGATAAGTTAAAATCTTTCTTGGATTGCTTTATTAAGTGAATGGAATTATAGGTCATCAACCAAACCTTGCTACCTTATCCAAGCGACTCTAATTGAACTCTACAACAAAAGCCATGAGGGTTCGTGTTGAGCAGAGATCAAGAAAATGCCTCAATCGGTCTAAAACTCTAATTTAAGCTTTATCGTGATGCTACTTTGACTTGGTTTGAACTATGGTTTAGAGGATTTGCATGGTAGTGGAACCTAAACAAAAGTTGAAGTTTGAGTGGAGTAGAACAAACTTTGTTTTTGTACCAAGAGCTAGATCAGCTTGTAAGAAAGTCAAACTGAGCCATCAATTTGGAATCCATGTCTGTTTTGGGAGCTCGAAATTTTGCCTAAGTCTGTAAAACTGAAGATCAGTTTTCCAGTTTCTTGTGACCATATTTGATGCCTTGTAGTTTGCTAACCATCTCGAATCGGACCATGGTACTTTAATAAAAGTTTGAGATAGTATGTAGATCTACAACTTTTATTACTAGAGTTTTTGCTAAATCCTCGTGGTTTAGGAGTTACGGAGGTACGAAGTTTGGGTTTCAGTGGTATGTTTGAGGTAGTATTAGATTTTTCCTTCAGTTAGCAGAAGCAGCTGCATGGCCGACCGTACTTAGGCGCTGCAGTCCGCGTGTTGCGCTCGCTCGCCCTCGCTGCTTGCATGGCCGCCAGCTCGCCTCCTTGTTGTGCATAAGTACAGAGACCCTCTCCACTCTCTCCCTCTCCATTCCCCTTCCTTCTCCTGCTGTCTCCAAGCCGGCACCTGTCGCTGCCATCAACGCCGCTGCTGCTGGAGCTCCATCGCCGCCGCTGTTCCCTTGCCTCCAGTCTTCCTTTGCTCAGGCCAGCAACACCTTCGACTTCTCCGGTTTGCGTCGCCGCCTCCACCCCATCAGCTCCCTTCGCCGCCGTTGCCGCTGCCTTGCTATCGCTGCAGGCCGCCACCGCGGCATGCCATCCGCACATGTGGCCAGGAGGGCCACGGGCTGCAGCTGGCCATGCCGTTGGCCAGGCGCAGCCGCGGACAAGCCAGGCCGGCCCCTCTCCGCCGCTGCAGGCTCTCGCTGGCCGAGCCCGGCCGCTCCCTGCTCTGCCATCGTAAGGATGAAGATGAAGGACGTCGCACTCAAATAAGGGAAAAGGGAAGGATCTTGCTGTGAAGTTGTGACTCATGTGAATAGTGCTCAGGAGGACCTCTTCGCTGACGTTTGAGTTCTATTTTCCGCAGGGACCCCGATGCAAGATTTACATTGCTTTTCTTTGATTTTTGTAGATTTGAATGATGAACTTTGAAAATTCATAGTAATTAGTATAAAAATTGTCAAATAGTAAATGAGGACTTTTTGGAATCCTTGTGAAATTGTCTATGCATTAGATCTATAATATGTCATGTTTTAGTTTAAATATTTTGCTATAAAAATAGATTTGTGCAGTAAGGTTGTAATGCTAGTTGAATTTGTTATTTTCCATAACTGCAGATCTAGGACTCCAAATGAAGTGAAATTTTTGTGGCATGCTACTAATGTGATAGTTGATGTGTGGTAAAAATTTCATGAGTATTGGATGAAGTATGAGTGAGTTAGTGGTTTATCTCGCTCTCACATGATTTCTTGCAATAGCTAATTGTATTTTTCGTAGAGGCAGCTATACTTATGCAAACAGTATGAAATTTGTACAGTAGACTATTGAGAGGATATGTGAGCTACTGTAATTTTTGTAGAATTTATTGTGCATTTTTGCTATATGTTCATAAATACACCTTGATGTCTAAATAAATTAAGAAATGCTTTAAGAAAATTTATTTAGAGGTGAGCACCATGCTTTCTGGTGTTCTTTAGTCATGTGTGAAATGTTGGTAAGGTTGGTTTTGCTCAATTATGTGTTTGCAACATAAGTTAATAATTATTTTCTTGCCGATGTGGTTTATGGACAGATCTAGGAACTTAGCAAAGTTCTTTATGATAATGTGCTTTGTTGTGAAACTTGTTTATACAAAAGTTGTAGATAATTCATGTATCTAGCTTCTGTTAAAATTTGGTGTCATTTGGCCAAGTAGTTTAAGAGTTACAGTTGTTTAAAGTTGGGTTACAGAATTGATTGCTCTCTGTCTTGTTTAGACCAGTTTCTATAAATATATAATTTCGACCCACTTAACTTGTGAATCATGCTGTGATGGTTATAGATGAAATATAGAGAATTTCATAAGCTTTCCTGAATGTCTTGTTGCATGGCTATTGGATTTGTATAACTCTAGTTATAATCCAAACATAAAACTGTTGTTTCTAGTCCAGAAATAGACATATGCTAGTTGTGGTTGTTTACTCCATGTTTTGCTAAGTGTGGCTTATGCCCTTGTTGATGGTCAACTTATGATACTTGTGACCTTGTTAAACTTGTGTCATGCTTGATGTGCTTGCTCTCTATAGTTAGTTGTGTGATGTTAGTTAAATAGCTATTGGTGTCTATGTCTTGCATAATCTTGTGTTTGTCTTGAATGCTTATGTGATGCATCTTGTATTACCATTCTTCATATTCATGCACTTGCATCTTGCATCTCATCTAGGTGTGCTAGATGAACCACGTGAAGGACGTGATGTTGGAGCCGAACCCGAAGACGGGTATGGTGGACCTATCCCGAAGGTGGAAGGACTGGACAAGTGCTAGAACGGGAGATGCTCACTAAGCGAGTGTCGTCTAACAAACACTAACCTAGTGTTGGATTCCAGGCAAGCCCCGGAGCATTCTAAGTCTCCTACTTTATAAAAGCAATTATTCCTATATATGAGTTTATATATTGTTGCATTAAGTTGTAGGAGTTGATTGAAACCGTTGATGCATTTATTACTATCCTTGCCTACCTTATTACCTTTTTACCCTGTTAGGTCGGGATCGAATAACTGCTTAGCCTTGCTTAGACCGGTAGCGATCAGTGATTTCCTGTCACCTACACTTATAGGTGGGTATTGGAAGAATTTAGCTATGGAAAGAATGATATCCTAGAATTAACCATGTGTGATGGATAATTGAAGACCGGACGGAAAAAGTTGGAGGTAACCAGACAGGGTTCTGGGGTGCTGTTAGTTTTTCGTCTGTGTCGATTAAGGACCGATCGTTGCTCGTCCCTCTTGTCATGTTGAACGCATGCCTCACATTTAGCTGGCCAGATAAGCCGTTCCGACCGTGAAGCTAGTGGCACTATTCGGGCCGAGATCTACACGGGTGTGCGTATTGGTGCTGATGGGGGTATGACAGGGACGCGAAGAGTGAGCCCAAGGGCAGGTGCGCCCTGATTCCTGGCAATCGGGCGGTCCCTGGGTACTGCGGCTCTAGATTGTCCCGCGGCTACCTGAATAGTGTCCTTGGTGATCTAAGCTACCCTGGCAGGGGAAGCATGGATTGTGTGAGGAATAAATCACCAGCTGGTTAGGAATCGATTCGAATCGCCATCGCTCCTGGATAGTGAGCACTTGACTCGAGCTACAGCATCGTAGTAATTATGATGGAACACTAATGGTTATCTGGATGGTATGGGATATGCTAAATCTAAGTTGGTAACCGGATGTTATTGGTTAATCAAGTGACTGCTATAGTATAGGTGCTTACCTAGATGGATAGGTCATAATAAAGATGATGCAAAGTATTTAAAATGGTTTCTTCATCATAGCTTATGCTTTTCGCAAACGAGTCAGCTAGCCCACTAAAGAAAGCCTTGCATAATCCTTGGTGTCATTTGTTTTGGTTTCCGACGGGTAAGTCTAGCTGAGTACATTCGAGTACTCAGAGTTTATCCCACCATATTGCAGGTGAAATTCTTGGCCTGCGGAAGATGGTGGCTAACTGCCGGTGGGCTCGGTGACTCTATATTTACTTCTCACCTATATGCTTTTATCAGAGGATGTCGCTTATGCTAGCAATGAATTTGGAACTTATATTAATGTAATCATTTGAAAGCTATGTTGTTTTCTCTAATCGGTTTTAAAACCCAAACTTGTACTATTATTTGTGAACCCAATTGTAATATTATTTCCGCTGCAACTCTGCGTATGTGATGTGTATTTGCTTAATCACGTGATCTTGGTTGTGATGTTGATTTACCGAGGTCCTTCGTGACACTCGGCAGACTACCGGGTTTGTATAAGTGAAAGTATGCGCGTGTCAACGTGTTAGCGGGGACAGCCATACTTGATCTTGTATAAATTGGGCGGTTCTGTCACATGGCGTAAGCCGAAAAGTAAAGGTACTTATTTGGTTGATCGATGAGAGATGTCTATTACAATAGCCGGGGTTTAATATTTATACCTGAGGCTTGACTACGAGTAATGGTCGAATAAGGCCGGTTACAAACTTGGAAAAGAAAATCAAAACTTCCTAATTTAAGATAACTTGGACTCCAATCTTTCCCTTCTATAGAGCCTGACGCGTCTTCTTGCTTTATGCCTTGCTGATTCTGCCGATAGGGCCCATTCTCTCGAGGTGATGATGTCACCTTGTTAGTTGATTCTGTTGATAACTCGGTTAGCTTTTTTTGGTTGAATATTTCAGCTTTCCTCGATGAATCTTGACCTCAGGGAACTCCCATCCCGAACCAAATTTTGGTGTCAACAATTTTACGCATAGTCAAATTAAATAATTCTTACGTCATTTTCACTGAGTTCGTTTTCGTCATGGCTTGGCTTGGGGCACGTATGATACTCCTTCTAGGGTTCCGCCTTTCTCAACTCCACAATAGATGCATGCAGTAGCCATCTACTTGCGTTCAGTCAACCTCTAGTCAATTTCTTCATACAGGATTGCACCTTTGTTGCTCCTAACATTTATCATGGCATGGGATTTATTTCGACTTAATTGAATAAATAATTGGCCAAGTATTATTAAATCTAACGGTCTTCATTGAATTCTAAGGCAGAGAAGAAACACTCACAATTCTACTGTGGTTTTATAGATCGAGACAATTAAATTGAACATCTAACAAGAACAGAGATTTACACTCGTCTGCAATTGAACAATGAGTTATGATTGAATTGACAATTCGGTATTTAATACCATGTTTTTAAGTGGCGACTTCCATGACCTTTGATTTAATAAAACTTACCTTACACTTGAGTACTGTTTACTTTAATCATGACCAATATGACTAAACAATTTGGTCGCACAACTTAGAGATATGTTTAAATTCTTATTAGTGTGCCGGTCTTTGTCGACAGAATATCGTCGGCAGTCCTCCGAGGGGTATCCCACGAAGGTAGATTGATCGGCAGAGGAGCGCGTGATCAAGAACAAGAAGGCAACAGAGACACATGAGTTATACAGGTTCAGGCCATCAGTATGACGTAATACCTTACTCCTGTGGTCTGTTGGTTTGTATTAGCTATCGTATGATATGCCGTGATTTTGGAGGGGTCCCTGCCCGCCTTATATAGTCCGGGGGGCAGGGTTACAAGTCGGTTAGATCTGAGAGATAACCGGAAAGTAATAACATATTACAAGAATCATGGGATCATACGTATCCTATCAGATCTCGTAATATCTTCAGGATATCCTTCCCATATCTTGTGGGAGGTGCCGAGCAGAATCGTGTCCCACAAGGCTTCATCTTGTGGGCTGGGCCGCCCCTAGGGGCGTAACCCATGTGGTCCGCCGTGGGTATCCGGGGTCGTACCCCCCACAGCTAATCCCCGAGCGCCTTGTACCCGTTGTGCAACGCTGTCCTAAGCGTGTCTGAGCAAGTGCAAACCAAAGCCGAGCAGTTCGACTCATGGTCCGACCACCGTGATGAGTCACCGAGCAGTCACAAGCAGTTGCCGAGCAACGTGCAATCATCACCGAGCAGCGTGACCCGCAGCCGAGCAGCATATCCCAAGTACGGCTTGCCATAAGGGTGTAAGGAGCTCTAGTCCAGAATCAAAAATTTCTTCGCAGTGGACCAAGTGTGCCCACTTAGAGTCCGACTACGAGGAAAGGAGATAACTTTCTTTAGCTTCAGGAGGCACGGAGTCTTCCAGAAAAAACAAGCACATTCACCACGAGGTGAAGTGTGCCCACTTAGTCCCCGAGCCTGACAGTAGATGACGTAGTCATGTGGTGCCAGGGTCAGAAACAGAGAAATAATGAAAACCAGCCGAGCAGGCAGCCAGTCCCCGGGCGTAGCCTCCAAAATGAGATAAAGCACTTTCACTGCAAGGTGAAGTGTGCCCACTTAGTCCCCGAGCCTGACAGTAGATGACGTAGTAATGTGGTGTCAGGGTCAGAAATAGAGAAATAATGAAAACCAGCCGAGCAGGCAGCCAGTCCCCGAGCTCCAAGCGAAGATATTGGAGAAATCAAACCATGGAGAAAAAGTCAGAGTAACGGCTGTACAGTAACAGTTACTGAGCCTCGATAAATGGCGGAGAAATTGACGATTATTCGGCGAGTAACAACAGACGGCAGTGATAAATGAGCGACATGGGCTACAGCTGCGTGAAAGCCCAGGTTGCGGCCCATTAAGCCGCGTCGGAGAATTTGGAGCGGCGCAGATCGCGGGAACGGTTTCCCAAAAACCCTCAAATGCGAAAGGGTGAGGAAAAAACTTTATAACGGCGCCGCCACATACCCCATTCCCACCTTTTCCACTTCATCTTCCTCCTCATCTCCTGCATCCCCGAATCCGCAACCATATTTGCCTCCACCGCCAAACCCTAACCAGATCTAGGAGATGGCACCGAAGAAAGGAGCTACGAAATCGAAGAAGGCCAGTCCCAAGAAGGTGGACGTCGTGGCCCAGCGCGATGAGGAGTGGGTGCCATCGCGAACAGGAGAAGCAGAACTAAATAGATTGGTGGAAGCCGGCGTTCTCCCTGACCGTGCTACCACCAGATGGCGGCCAGCCCTCGGTGAGTCCTTCCCAACACCTCAACTGACGAAGCAGAGGTATTCGAGGATTATTTCTAGCGCGGGTTAGGATTTCCTGTTCATCCATTTCTGAGGGATCTGTTGGAGCTCTGGTGGTTAGTCTGTGCAACCTCCACCCCAATACCATTTTGCACATCTCAATCTTCATTCATTTATGTGAGGCATACCTCAGAATCCTACCCCACTTCAATCTCTTCCGTCACCTGTTCTGGCTGAAGAAGAGAGGAGGTGCTGGTTCCAAGGTGGTCGGCGGTGTGTACCTTCAGCTGCGCGATGGGATGGCGAGTGAATACCTCACTGTGCCACTGAACACATCACTGAAGGGGTGGAACGCCAGGTGGTTCTACATGAAACAAAACCACCCAGCAGTCCGCTGTGACACCGACCATATCCTAGAAAACCAGAAGAGTAGGTCGGAGATGCCGAGCAACGACGATATGGAACAAGTAAAGGAACTCCTTGACTTAATAAAGAGCATGAGGACCAATGGCGGATTGGTGGCGGCGAGTTTCATAGTGCGCCGCATTCAGCCAAGTAAAGAGAGGGCGCACCCAGGCTTCGAATTCAAAGGGGAGACCGACGGTACCCGAGAGAGACCAGAGATACTATCCAGGAATGCTGTTGAAGAGCGAACTACTGAGCTGTTCGCTCCACTGGCTTCATTTAGATTATCAGGGTACACAAAACCCTTTAACTGCAAGAATCTGCCTCCTCAGGTGAATATCTCGACTTTATATTTCCGAGAAGTTTTTCCTTTTGTCATTACCGAGCAGTAGACTGATCCACTCATGTGAAGATCCATTCGCAGGATAGGGCGGTATACTTCTCGGGCATGCCGAGAAGCGATTGGCTGCCGACAGTAGATGCATGACCACCAGCTCAACCTGAAGAAAGTTCCGTTGGCGTCTCTTTAGAATCCGGAGGTATGGACGTTGGTCGGACGGAGAGTCCTCCCCCGGTATCGGAGAAAATCCGGGGGAAGAGGTCGGCGGAAGACGAGCTAGCCTAGAAGAAGAGGACAACAACAGCTGCTGCTCCTCGCAAACCAGGCGGCATCTCGCTTGGTGATGATCAGACCAATTGAACACGAAGGACCGCGGTGTTCGATTGGTCCGACAACGACGAAGTTCCGACGGCTCCTCCACCGAGCACGGAGAAGCCTCCGCGTAGCACGCGCGCGGGGGATCAATCAGGGGGAGGCGAAGAAGTCCGTGATCCATCGACAAGAAAAGTCCCTAAGCAGCGGATGGAGGGATTTTCTGCATAGCAAACAACTGAAGTCCCTGCGTGGCGAGCAACGGAAATTCCCGAGCAATAGGCGGGCGCGAATCCAGAGCAGTAGGCAGAAAAGAGGCCGACCGAGGAGGAACCGAGAGTTCCCCAACAAAGCACTAGAGTCAACCCCGCAACTGCGCCTGGGGGCTCGGGCAGGCATCGCCGGTTCAAGAAATTGAACCGTCAGACCAAACCATAAGCATCCTTGTGTTTGATTTACTTTGCTGTAATTTCTTAATTTCTGTGGTGACTAACAAACTATTTTGATGCAGTGCAAAACGAACGACGAACCCAGCCCCGTCCGTTCAGACTGAGCAGCAGCCGGGAGCTGGCCCTGGAGCAGGGGTGAAGCCTATGGACCCCATCCAAGAGTCCCTGAGTGCTCGGAAGCGCACGGGAGAGCCCAACGCTGCCCCTGGTGGACTTGGCGGCAGCGAGCGGTTGTCGACGACGGCGAACGAGTCCGCGGCGGCACCCTCGACAACGGTGGAATCTGGAGCAGAAAATCTTGCGGTGCCGATGGAGCCGACGGCACTCCCCGATGCTTCAGAGGGCATGGTTGGTCCCGCTATCCGGCCACCGAGTCCCCAGGTGGTCCCTCCGGCTGCAACGGAAGAGGACGAGGTGGAGGAGATCAAACGTGACGAACCTCGCCCCCAATCAGTCTGGATCCTCTGAAAGCGCAGCGACGATATTGTAATTGTCGAAGAGGAGGACACCACCAAGGAATTCAGGAGACTGGAGACCTCCCTTACCGGGGTGATGAGGCAGATCAAGGTTAGTACTATACCTTGAAGGGTCCTGGTCAACATCTGGAATTGAATATCGACACTGTTATTGTGCATTTGCAGGAGATAACACGGATTGCTGAGCAGCGTCGCCAACTAATAAAGAGGATGGAGCCCCTCACCGAGGAAAACAAAAAACTCAAAGAGGCGATGAACCTCTCGGAGAGAAACATCCAGAGAGCCCTATGCGAAAGAGACCTAGCAGAGTCCAATGCGCGGGACTTGGAGTACCAGAATGGGGTCCTTACCGAAAAGTTGGCTGCCTTGTTCGAGCAGGTGCGGAGCCAGTCCGAGCAACTGGCCGTTGTCTCCGGCCAACTGAAGAGTACCTCCAAACAGTTGGATAGGGAATCCGAGCAGCTGAAAAGTGTATCCGAGCAGAAAGCAGGTTCAATATACCGGCGATTGTACTTTTATATTGCTATACAACTGTATTTTTGGTGATAACTGTTGCACTTGTAGAGCAAGACGCTGAACTCGGCCGACTGTGCCAAGCCATCGATCAACTTCGCCAGGAGAAGGCGAAGGAAATAGAACGGGCAGACAAACTGGCTGAGGAGCTGAAAGGTGAATTCCTCCTGGTCGGAATTACTTTCAAAGTAGCTTCCTTGTATGATAGAACATTGTAACGTTTGCAGGCTATCGTCATAAAGCCAAAGCATAGTTTGACGTGCTGATGCAGGAGGCCAAGATCCAAAAGGAGAACTTCGATGCAGTAGTTGCCGCAATTAAGCCGGTGCTTGACTGCGTCGACCTGGATCCAGCTTCACAGACCGACGGCAGACAGCAACGTTCAGACACCATGATCCAAAGGTGCAAGGCAGCGTGGGAGAACTTCAAGATCTTCAACCACGATGCCATTATGACCGTTGCTACTCACGTTCTTGCGGTGGTTCGATCCCACTAGCCAACCATCGACATTCAGTCGATAGGGGGCGGTTTTGCCGAAGGACTGAGCGATGCGGAGACCCAGAAGCTGGAGGATGAGGTGGAGGACGCAGCGAAGAATCTGGCCGACGATATAGACCTGTTCGGCGAGACGGACGGCAATGGCAGAGCACAATGATCTGCTTGGTGGATATCATCTGTAATTTCTGGACAGTGTAGCTAGAACGCGCGAAAGCGTAAAAACACTTATATACATGATAAATGTTATAAAGTGCATGTGTATGCAGTAAGATTGTATTTTGGCAAAAAAATCTTCGTAGTTACGACCATAAGGTATTTATACAGAGTATAAGTAGAGTCCGAGCAGTTAATTCACTTCTGATCCCCATGGACTCAGCTAGCCCATAGTCCATAACGTCGAGCGCAGAGCCCGTGCACGTGTAGGAGGTATGGATGTAACCAAGGAACTGCAGCCGACCACCCATAACGCAGAGCGCGGAGCCCGTAGCACGTGTAGGGAGAGATCAAAAACTGGGTCTTTTCTAGAGAGAAACGGAAAGGAACGTGCTCTGCTCAGCGTTATGGAAATAACTTGGAGATATGGACAGCATAAGCGGCATGTGAGCATTTAATTCTATGCTGAGCTCTCGGCCTTAGCTAGCCCGTAGTCCATAACATCGAGCGTGGAGCCCGTAGACGTGTACGTAGAACAGGCGTAACCAAGGAACCGCAGCCGACCACCCATAACGTAGAGCGCGGAGCCCATGGCACGTGTAGGGAGAGATCAGAATCTGGGTCTTTTCCGAATAGAACAGAAAAGAAAGTATGCTTCTCACGGATCGGTGACGTATCTTTGTAGATTTGGAGTAAAGTGTTTGGCATTTTGGAGAAAAAGTGCGGCGAAATACGTTGGTGAGTTGGAGGAAAAGTATTCGGCGCTTTAGAGAAAGCGTGTTTGGCGATTTTGGCGAAAACGTGTTCAGCGATTATGGCAAATACGTGTTCGGCGATTATGGCGAATACGTGTTCAGCGATTTGGAGAAAACGTGTTCGGCGATTATGGCGAATATGTGTTCGGCGATTTGGAGAAAACGTGTTCGACGATAACGTTGGAGTCTTGGAGAGACGCGGTCGGCGCGGTTATGGCAATTTCGTATTGGTGTTCGCTCTGAGGTGGCATAGAGCTCGACGACCGTAGGTGAGTGTTAAATCACAATGGAGACAAGTTATGGAGACCAAAAATTTATTCACCACAAAGTAGAGAGTACATATCTGGAGCGTTTCAAGGATAGAAACGTATAAGGTGCTCGATGTGCCATGAATTGGGAACATCGATGTCATCTAAGTCACATAGGCGATAAGACCCTGGTCAGGTGGCCTCTTTGATGACATAAGGCCCTTCCCAAGGGGAGGAGAGCTTGTGCAACCCTTCGGTCTTTTGTTTTCTGCGGAGAACGAGGTCGCTGACGCTGAATGAACGACCTTTTACGTTGCGGTTATAGTATCTCCGCAAGCCTTCTAGATATTTAGCTGTGCGGACACAGGTGATTAGGCGTTCTTCCTCGGCCCGGTCGACGTCCTCTGTCCGAACAGCTGCGGCTTGTTCTTCGTCATAATTCTCCACCCTAGGTGCTCGGAAGGTGACATCTGCTGGTAGTATGGCTTATGAGCCGTAGACCAAAAAATATGGAGACACACCGGTGCTACGACTAGCTTGAGTACGTAGCCCTAGACCACAGCTGGTAGCTCCTTGAGCCATCTGCCTAGATGTTTTTCTTCTTTCTAGTATAGCCTCTTTTTGAGGGCATCAAGAATCATGTCGTTCGCTCGCTCAACCTGGCCATTGGCTCTCGGGTGGGCAACGGAGACGTATTTAACGGAGATGCACCAATCTTCGCAGAAGTCCCAGAAGTGATGGCCAGTAAATGTGGTTCCAAGGTCGGTGATGATGCTGTTTGGAAGACCGAATCTATGGATAATATCTTCGAAGAGCTCGACTGCTTTCTTTGCAGTAGCTGAGACAAGCGATTTGTACTCGATCCACTTGGAGAATTTGTCGATGGCAACATAGACATACCAGAAACCACCCAACGCTGGCTTGAAAGGCCCGATCATATCTAGTCCCCAGCATGCGAAAGGCCAGGAAGCTAGGATGGTCTACAGTTCTTCTGGTACATGTATTTGCTTGGAGAAAAACTGACATCCTTCACAACGTCGGACGATGTCTTCTGCATCGGGGATGGCCATGGGCTAGTAAAAACCAGCTCAGAAAGCTTTGCTGACCAGGTTTCTCGAGGCCGCGTGATTGCCATAGGAACCAGAATGAATTTCATGAAGCAGCTTCACTCCTTCGTCTTGAATGATGCATTTCTACAATATCTCTTCCTTGGCACTCTTCCTCATCAAGTTACCGTCCACCAGCACGTAGTGCTTGCTTTGGCGGATTAGGCATTCGGTGTCGGTCTTGTCGACGGGTACTTCAGCATTGGTGAGGTACTCGATGAACTGCTCCCTCCAATCGACGACCGGTGAAGGCACCGCAAGCACCAACTGCTCGGCAGGGGGAACCTCCTCAACTTTCTTTTCTTCTCTAATGGATGGCGCCAAGAGATCTTGAACGAAGACCCCCGGCGGAACCGCGGCACGAGAAGAACCTATTTTTGAGAGCTGGTTGGCTGGCTGATTTTGATCTCGTACCACATGGTGGTATTCGATACCGTAGAACTTCCCTTCAAGCTTCCTGGTTTCGGCGCAGTATGCGTCCATCTTCTCACTAGAACAGGACCAGTCTTTGTTGAGCTGGTTAATAACCAGCACGGAGTCCCCGTACACCATGAGACGTTTGACGCTAAGCTCGACTGCTATACGGAGACCGTGGAGGCATGCTTCATATTCCGTGGCATTGTGGGAGGCCGGAAAGTGTATCCGGAGGACATAACGGAGCTTATCTTTGGTCAGCGTAATGAACAGAATGCCCGCACCCACACCGTTGATGTTAAGGGCACCGTCAAAGTACATCACCCAGTGCTCGGGGCAAGTGGTGGCAATGGGTTCTTGGATCTCGGTCCACTCAGCAACGAAATCAGCAAGCGCCTATGACTTCATTGTAGGTCTGCTTCTGAATTCGATGGAGTAAGTGCCAAGCTCAATAGCCCACTTGATGATACGACCATTGGCCTCTTTATTGCGGAGAATGTCCCCCAGAGGGAACTCGGTGACCACGGCGATCTTGTAGTATTCGAAGTAGTGTCAGAGCTTGCGCGACGTAATCAGAATTGCATATAACAGCTTTTGTACCTGAGGATAACGAGTTTTGGGCTCATTAAGTACCTCACTGATGAAATAAACCGGACGTTGCACCTTGTAGGCGTGCCCAGCTTCCTCGCGTTCGACGACGATAGCAGTGCTGACGACGCGAGAAGTAGCGGCGACGTAGATCAGAAGAGTTTCATCTGGTCGTGGCGCAGTCATGATCGGAGTCCTTGTTAAGAACAATTTAAGCTGCTCGAAAGCTGTGTCTGCCTCTTCCAACCAGGAAAAACGCTCGGAGGTCTTGAGGAGCTTGAAGAAAGGTAGCCCTTTTTCACCGAGGCACGATATGAAGTGGCTTAAAGCAGCCATGCAGCCTGTAAGCTTCTGTATATCCTTGACGCATGTCGGCCGTTTCATATTGGTGATGGCGGAGACCTTGTCAGGGTTAGGTTCGATGCCTTGAGCACTGACGATGTAGCTGAGCAGTATACCGGATGGAACTCCAAAGATGCACTTTGAAGGGTTCAGCTTCCATCGGTACTTGTTTAGGTTGGCGAAAGTTTCTTCAAGGTCGGCGATAAGGTTGTCAGCGGTCTTGGTCTTGACGACCACGTCATCGATGTAAGCTTCGACATTACGGCTGATCTGTTGGTCGAGACACATCTGGATGGCCCTTTGATAGGTAGCCCCGGCATTCTTGAGTCCGAAGGACATAGTTGTGTAGCAGTATGCCCCGAAGGGCGTGATGAATGATGTCTTGATCTGGTCTTCTTCCTTGAGGGAGATCAGATGATAGCCGGAGTAATAGTCAAGGAAGGAGAGCAGTTCACAGCCGGCGGTGGAGTCTACAACCTCGTCTATCCGAGGCAGGCCGAAAGGGTCTTTAGGGCAGTGTTTGTTAAGATCATTATAAATAACACACATTCTCCATTCTTTATTCTTTTTTCGAACGAGAACAGGATTTGCTAACCAATCTGGATGATACACTTCTTTTATAAATTCGGTCGTTAATAGCCGTTTTATTTCTACCCTAATGGCCTCCTTCTTGTCTAGCGCGAATCATCGGAGTTTCTGCTTGATCGGTTTGGTGGTCGGTGAGACATTCAAGGAGTGCTCGATCTTCTCCCGCGGTACCCCCGGCATGTCTGCAGGTTTCCAAGCACACACGTCGACGTTGGCACGTAGGAAGGAGACGAGCGCGCTTTCCTATTTGGGATCAAGGTGAGCCCCGATCTTCACAGTCTTGGAGGGGTCATCGAGGCCGAGGCTGACCTCCTTGACTTCCTTGGACTTGGCGGAGGCACGAGGAAGCTCCAGCTCTGGGATCTCCATGTCATCGGCGGGTGCCATCTTGGCTTTGGCGACCACGCTAGCCATCTGGATGGAGAGGTCGGTGGCTTCGGTGAGAGCGAGACTCTCTGTCTCGCAGGCGTAGGCAATGGAGAGGTTGGCCCACAGAGACAGGACCCCTGCAGGCGAAGGCATCTTCATCACCAGATATGCGTAGTGCGGTACGGCCATGAACTTGGCCAGAGCTGGCTGACCAAGTATGGCGTGGTAGGCGGTGTCAAAGTCGGCGACGTAGAAGTTGATATGCTCGACGCGGTAGTTGCTTGCCGTGCCGAACTATACTGGTAGGGTAATCTCTCCAAGTGGTCTGGATGCCCTGCCAAGTACCACGCCCCAGAAGGAGGAGTCCGATGGCGTGAGATCTGTTATCCCGAGGCCCAACTCCCTTAGGGCCCCGGCGAAGAGTAGATTCAAAGCGCTCCCGCCGTCGACGAGGACTTTTCTGAAGAGAACCTTCTGGATGGTCGCGTTGAGGACTAGGGGAAAGCACCCTGTGTAGGGTATGTCCGCCCACTGGTCGGCCCTACTGAAGATGATGGGGACCTCGGACCATGGGCGATAGCTGGGGTTGGCGGTGGTTTCCTCTGAAGCGACAGCGAGCACTCGTCGGGCGGCGAGCTTCCGTTCTCTTCTGCTCTCGGTGGAGGCGAGGCCTCCGAAGATGGTGGTGACCACCTTGTCATGGTCCCAGAAGGCATTGTTATTGCCCCCAAGTGGTCGGCGGCCTCCGTTCCCGCCGTTGGCGTCGTCGTCCAGTTTTTTGTCCTGGAACTCCTTGGCCAAACCGAGGCAGTCTTTCATCTTGTGTTTGGTGTTCTTGTGGAGGGGGCATGGGCAGTCGAGGATCTTCTTGTACTGCTCATCGTAGTTGCGCTTGGCGCGCGGCTCATTGACGGCGGCAACAAAGTGATCTGGCTGGTGGCAGCAATTCTGACCAGGCCTGGACCCTTCTGGCCGATCATGGCCGTTGTCCCGGTGGAAACTGCGATCGTCATAGCGGCGGTCGTTGTGGCATCGGTTGTCGGGGTGGTCGTCGTAGCGGTGACGCGGGCGATTTGTGCCCGTATCTTCATTGAAACGCACCTCAGCTTCCTCCGCGTCAGCGTACTGGTTGGCGGTCGTGATCATCTCGCCGATGCCTGTAGGTGGCTTGTGGTTGAACTTGGAACGAAGCTCGTGATGATGAAGTCCTCGGACGAAGGCAGTGATGACCTCAGCTTTCGTGATGTTGGGAATAGAATTCCTCATCTCAGAAAAGCGTTTGATGTAGCTGCGGAGGAGCTCGGACGACTTTTGGGTGATACAATTGAGATCATGCTTGGTGCCCGGTCGCGTACATGTAGCCATGTAATTGTCAGTAAAGACTTTCTTCACCTCTTCCCAATATCCGATAGAATCCGGGGCAAGGCTTGTGAACCAGCTCATGGCGGCTGGCGTGAGCATGACGGGGAGATAATTTGCCATGACGTTGGTGTCTCCTCCGGCGGTGCGGACAGCAGTGGCATAAGCCTGCAGCCACTGAGTTGGGTTCATCCTCCCTTCATAGGGCTCGACCCCGGTGATTTTAAACCCACGGGGCCACTGGAGTGTTCGGAGCGCCCTGGTGAAAGCTGGGGCCCCTTTCGGGTTGTCGGCGCCGTTGTCTGCAGCATTGCCAGAGGCGATCGGCTCTAGAGCTGAGTCCGGATTACCGTACTCTTGCTCGTACTCATGGCGGCGGCGTACTTCTTCTTCATGGCGACCAAAGTGATGTTGCTCGATACGCCGTCGTGCATCCCGAATGTTACTGAGGTGCACACGAGCGTCCTGTTCGACCTCCTGGTCGTGCTGGCGATGATGCTCAGCGCAGTGGCCCTCGATTCCCCCCTAGAGAGGTAGTGACTGGTCGGCGAACTAGCTTTGACTGGGGCGGCAATTGGATCTAGGCACAGCTGATCGGCGAATCGTGCTCGTGGAGCACGAAGGTCTCTGATCCTCTCGGATCTCATTGACTTGACAGTGTGTCGCTTTAAGCATAGCGGCGACCTTGGCGAGCTCGGGCGTCTGTGGGAGGCGGGTGAGCTTGTTGGCGGCCACCACCAGATTGGCGCTTGGAGTCTTGAAGACGTCGTGGCCGTCAACACGGAGAAACTCTTCGTCGAGGTTGTGGTGGAGCGGCCTTCCTTGCGAGTCGAATTGGTTGTCACGAGCGGCCTCGGCCATCGCAAGGGCGCGCTCGTTTTCACGACGTTGTGCGTGGTTGACGTTCCTATTTTCACGAGCGGCGCGTTCCTCATCGGTTTTGCCGTTCCGAGGAGGGCTGTCGATGCTGATGTTGAAGATCGCGCCACCCCGGAAAGGCCAGAGAGGGGGTTGCTCGGTGAAGGTTTTGGTGAGGGTCTCCGTGGAGCCCTGGGATTCGGAGTCTAGATTTTCCTCCAGGATGGTTTGGAGGGATGCTCCGGGGCCTCGGCTGGCGTGCAGCATGTTGACCGTCGGCGGAAGCTGATCGGCGACCTGGTCGGCGAGAGGATGGATATCCCCCACTTGGTCGGCGAATTTGCCCCTCAGGGCGTCTTGGTATGTAGCGGCGGTGTTGGCGAGCCAAAAGGGCAGGGCCATAACCCCCGGAGTTTGCCAAACAGCTTCCGATAGATGCGGATCGAAGGGTGGTCGGCGCTGAACGAAAGTGTCCAGAGTCAACTCGGCGATGGAGAGGCAATCGGCGAGCTTCAGACCGACCCGATCGATGGATTCGATCAGATCATCATTGTTGATGCGCCTCCTCTAGTAATGAGGAAGCGAGCGGCGAGTTGTTGATGAAGACAACCTCGGAAGCGGTTCCAAGATCGGATCTGCAGTCGCAGGTGCGGGGGTGGTCGGTGCAAAATGGATCTGTACCGGCTCGAGGAGCTCTCCGACTCCGTCAGCTTTGATGACCCACGAGATGGATCCGACCGTGAAGATCTGGCCGAGCTGTGGGAGGGACGAAGAGCCTGCGGAAAAAGCCATCTTGTTCGACAAGGAAACAGCACGCACACCCCTACCTGGTGCGCCAACTGTCGACAGAATATCGTCGGCAGTCCTCCGAGGGGTATCCCATGAAGCTAGATTGATCGACAGATGAGCGCGTGATCAAGAACAAGAAGGCAACAGAGACACACGAGTTATACAGGTTCAGGCCGTCAGTATGACGTAATACCTTACTCATGTGGTCTATTGGTTTGTATTAGCTATCGTATGATATGCCGTGATTTTGGAGGGGGTCCCTGCCCGCCTTATATAGTCCGGGGGGTAGGGTTACAAGTTGTTTAAATCTGAGAGATAACCGGAAAGTAATAACAGATTACAAGAATCATGGGATCATATGTATCCTATCAGATCTCGTAATATCTTTAGGATATCCTTCCCATATCTTGCGGGAGGCGTCGAACAGAATCGTGTCCCGCAAGACTTCATCTTGTGGGCTGGGCCGCCCCTGGGGACACAGCCCATGTGGTCCGCCGTGGGTATTCGGGGTCGTACCCCCCACACTCTTCCTTTGTTTTAATATTTTATAATGTCTCACATTTTGTAGAATGTACCATGTGAATAGTTCTAGTATGCCAATGCTATTTCTTCAACTACATATGTGTAGCGAGATCCACGAAGGATATATGAATACAATACAATCACAAGGCTAAAGGATTCTATAAAAACAACAGTATTATGTAGCTCTATAGGTAAATCTCCCGATCATGATGTTCTCACTGTTTCTTACACACCAAAAGGAGAAAAGAGAGAGAGAGAGAGAGAGCATATCCAGAGCGTTGTAAACAAAGAAGAAACTATAGGACAAATCTTAGTACCACTAAATTTCTTCAACGCTGTTTCATTTACAAAAGTTCCTATAATGATCACATCAATATACATGAATTTTATTTATTTTCCAATGTAGTTACGGTTACACAATGCATGAATTTTGTTTTCTTTTCCACCTGAAAATCTATGTGTCCTCAAACCACGTAGAAATAGTCATGTAAGGAATATTGGTTCTTATACAATGTTCCCAAGTTTCATATATATACTACACGTTAATGTTATTTCCTATTCAAGGAAATCATCCATACATTTATCTTTATTTTTCCTACCATGTATTCATCTAATGAAAATTTGTTCTTATAAGACCTGAGCAAGTTTCAATTATAAACTGTTATACATACTTCCTAAATTTGTATTCTTTTGAAATAATATTCTAAAGATTCCACAGCAACGCACGGGTACCACCTTGTTATATAAAGTCTCTTGGATAATCCATGTTCAATTACTGGAAAAAGGTTGGAAAAACTTTTTAAAAAAAGAAAAAGATTGGAAAATAATAAAATGCGTAGACACATCATGTAGTGTGCATGAATTTGATCTAACGCTGTTAATCTGATTTTACCAGCCGATGTGGTAAAAAGGGTAAAGAAAAAACTACCTGTAGTTCTAGAGTACTATTTGTAGGCTTTTTCACCAACTCAAACTACTGGGCCTAGGTTATTTTTCTTCGGCTCCAAGCCCACTACGGAGGCCTTATACAAAAAGTTCACAATCCGTGCAATTGAGCTAAGCGGCGTTATTGGGTCGGGGACGACTCACCGATGGTGTGTGGCAGGAAGATCGCGTGCCACCGGGCGAGCTCTTTGCCCTGCTCCTAGCCGCCGCCGTGGGCACCGTGGGCACGAGCAACTCTGCTCCTCGCTGCACCGCCCCGAGATCCATGCGCTGCGCCGCCGCTGCCGTTCCTCCCAAACTGGAACGCGGCCGAGGAGAACGTGTTCCTCGAATCCGTTTTTTTTTTTTTTTTTGCCGTGGTGATTTGGTTTGTAGATTGTTTTCTTCCTCGAATTCATGAATACAAGGATGCCGGTTTGATTTGTACATGTAGAATATAAGTTCTGAGACTCCGTGTCGGTCTCCAACTTGTTCTCCGACTCTGTTTTAACTTTAACTCCAACACATCGACCTGTAAGAAATCTCGAGGACGCGCGTTCAGATCGTAAAAGACTAGTGAGGGCTGGACAAAAATTTAGTGCCAGAAATTTTACCTCTTTAGATAGATACATACTTTCTAAATTTTTTCTTTTTTGAAATAATATTATAAAGATTCCACATCAACGCACGGGGTAATAGCACCTCGTTGTATAAGTATATTGGATTAATCGAAGTTCGATTACTGGAAAAAGGTTGGAAAAATCTTTCCTTTTTTAAAAAAAGAAAAAGGTTGGAAAAATAATAGAATGCGCAGCTACATCATGTAGTGTGCATGAAATTGATTTCTCAATAATTTATTTGAGATTGCTAACCACACATTCCATGTGGTCTGTTGGCAGTAACCATACATTGGTATCTGAACGGTGTTAATCTGGTTTTAGCAGCCGATGTGGTAAAAGGGGTAAAGAAAAAACTACCTGTAGTTCTAGAGTACGATTTGTAGGCTTTCACCAACTCAAATTGTTTGGCGGAGCAACTCCAGTAGTAGTCCTCAACTTTTTATTTGGGTGTTTCCCTGTGCTTTTTGGTGTCTAAAATTTTGCTTCCACTTTAACGGCACCCCAAATTTGAGCCTCAAATTCATTCCACTGATAAACATGACCCGCTCGTCATTCGCTCCATCTTCTTCCTCCTGCTGGACAACGCTGGGCAGATCCAGTCGGTGCTGGGAGGGGATCCGGCCACGGCGCGTGAGCAGAGGAGGTCCTAGCAGCCGCACGTCGTCGCGACCACCGACAGAAGAAGAGGAGCGCTCGCATCTCGGCGAAGGGAGGGGAGGAGTTCGTCGCTCGCAACATGGCTCCCGTCTCTGCAGGGCGTGCGCGTGCTCAACTCCGCCCGTGCCTCCTCTCCCGGGTCGGCGAGCGTGTGCTTGGCCGTGTGCGGGACCTTGAGCCATGGCAGAGGCAGCGACCCACGGCGGAGCAGGAGCATAGGCCACTGGGGAGGGAGCGGATTCGGCGACGCAGTGGAGGCCAGAGCGGAGGCGGGCTCGTGCTCATGTGGTGGAGGGAAGGTGGAGGTGCTCACGCAGTGGAGGCGGGCGGCTCGCCGGAGCGCAGGCGTGCCCGCACTCGCGCGGTGGAGGGAGGCGGAGGCGCTCCTAGCGGTTTCGTACGGCGGCGAGTCACGGAAGGGCAGACAAGCGCGCAGGAAAGAATTCTCCCTCAGGAATGGAGTCTGGAGGTGGATTTAGGTGCCAACCCTAAATTATGGGCTCTAGTAGAGCCATCGTTGAAGCTGTGTTTTAATCTGGACATTTATATTTATCTATAGGGTTCAAGTAGAGGCTGTGATGGAGTTGCTCGGCCCCGAGCCCACTACGGAGGCCTTATATAAAAAAAAAAATTTAAAATTCACAAGCCCGTGCAATCGTGCTTTTGGACGCTGCTGCCGGATCAAACGGAAATTCATTCAGAGCTCAAGAAAGTATACAAAACCGTATCACAAGATTCAACATTTTTATGTGACAGCCTGTTACATAAAAACAGAGTCCAGCATGTTACACCAGAATCTAAATGTTGAATCTAACAGCGTTTTCTGGAGAGTTGGCGTCACAGTGATCAAACTGGTGACAGAAAAACGATTGAAATAGCAGGAGATGCAAAGTTAACTAGACTTTCTTTCACACTGCAACAGTGTCCAGCATTCACGCTTCACTGATCCAACCGTCACAAAGATGCAATCAGAACAAACAAAGTGAACTCTTTGAATGATTGAGGAGCCTGTTCTTTTGTCAAAAAAGAAAAAGAAAAGAACAGAAGATTAAGAAGACTGGCTCCTGGTTCTCTTGCTGCAGCAACGGCAACGCGATGTCTTGGAAACAAAAAGCTATACACATCATGTAGTGTGCTTGGATTCAAAAATTGCTTTGATTGAGTTTGAGATTGCTAACCACGCTTCCCACGCAGTCTGATAATGGCAACAGGACGTAGGCATATGAACATTGGCAAACTGATTTTAGGTGCCGAGGTGGTACAAAGGGTAAAGAATAAAATAGAATACGTATATTTCCAGGCAACGTGCTTGGAGCCCAACAAGTTTAGGAATTAGGAGCCTGCTAAGTGCTGAGTTTAATTTATTCCGCTCCATGGGCATCTACTGACTTTATTCCAACCAAAATACTTATGGCCCGATGAGTTTTGCAGGGCCCGAAGTCCAATATCAAACTTCTGTTGTCCATCAGAGGTTTTTTCTATATTCTGTTGTCCAATTTTAAACACCGTTACAGCCTCAAACTAACGAACAAGGAAACAAACGAATTTCGTTTAGGGCCAAATAGGGAAGTTAAAAAAAATGGACCAAGAAAAAAAAAACACAACTTATTTTTAGAGTTAAGGAAATAATTTTCTTACACCAATTCTATATCCTACTATGCGTCCGTGCGCAATCAAATCCGAATATCCGCATCCATATGAATATCAAAACTCTTCTTATCCTCTGCATTGTGTGCAGATGAATTTGAATTATCCGCATCTGCATGGATATCAAAATCTCTTCTTCATATCCTCCAAATCTTGAATAAGTTGGGATTGGAGAATTATCCCTGCCACTTAGTAGGGTGTGCATAACAAAGTGGCGTGGTGGGTATTTAAGAACAACGATAATGATACGGCCGAGCTGTCAGGACCGAGGACCAGCATGTTGTGCCGAAGGAGCAGGTGGAGTGTGCTGTGCCGGGCTCGGCAGGAGGAAGGCCTGCTCGGCCCAGGAAGAGGAGTGTCCGGGTGTTTGGGCCTCAGTGGGAAAACGAGTGAGTCCAGCTTGTATCGCGGCGTGCGTGAGTCTGTTGGCGTATATGTGCTGGCTTCGTCCAGGAAAAGGGTCATGAACATTGTAACCGAATATCTTAAACTACAAGCAAGCTTCGTCTGTCTCCGTTTCCCCTTGCTCTGCTGCCTCGCCTTACTCTGATTCCTCTCCTCCTTCCTCCGATTGCTGACAAATTGGTATCCAGAGCCTATCGTTCCTTGGCCGATCTATCCTATTTCCATCCTGGAACCCCACGAAATCATCCACGACCATTTTACCAGATTCCGTAAGCAATTTGGCGCCATGGATTCCAACATTAAGCTCCTGATGGATGAGCTCAAGTCCGTGAAGAACCACATCGAAACGTCCCTTGGGGAACGTATCGGGGAGGTGGAGGTGTCGCTGGCCAAGCGGATCGGGGCGGTGGAGTATTCCATCGCGGATCGATTCAGCCGGTTGGAGGATGCATTCGATGAATGGAAGCCTAAGGTGGATGCGTCGGTGGCGGAGCTGCGCTCGGAGTTGGGGGCGGTCCGCAAGTCCGACGCGGTGGTGGAGCAGTTGCGCGAGGAGATGACTGCCCTTCGCAAATCTGTGAGTCGTGTGGTGCTCGACTTCGAGTGGCGACTTCATTTGGTGTCCTGAAGTCCCATCCTGTGGTGGCCATGGCGACATCATCTGCCGGGCACCCGCCATCGGCCCGTCGCTGGGGCACGGCGTTGCACATCATCACCGGGGTTCGAGTCCATGGCTCACCCTCGGTCAAAAGCTAACCATCCATCCCCTTCCCCAACCTGGCCATCAGTTTGTCTTGCATCGATCTCTCTCTAGTTCTGCTTTGGACATGGGGGATCAGGAGATTTCTGGTGTTGAGGGGGCGCCGCATGAGTACCACGCACATTGGGGACCTCAGTATTCCAGTAGCAAGCTACCGAAGATGGATTTTCCAGTTTTTGATGGGGAGGATCCCAAGCTCTGGCTCAGTCGTTGCGACGACTATTTTGACATGTATTCTGTTGAGCCCAGCCAATGGATTCGTGTAGCCACGATGCGGATGACAGGTGCTGCATCTCGCTGGCTGCAGTCCTTAGATCCAAAGGTGAAGAAGGTTAGCTGGGAGGAGTTTTGTCAACTGGTCTTAGATCGTTTTGGTCGGGATCAGTATGAGTTGTTGATTCGCCAGCTGTTTCACATCCGTCAAACTGGGCATGTTCAGGAGTATGCCGATAGGTTCACTGGTTTGGTAGATCAGCTCATAGCTTATGGCAAAACTACTGATCCTCTGTTTTATGCCATGCGTTTTGTGGATGGGTTGAGGGATGACATTCGTTCTGTTGTGCATATGCAACGCCCATCTTCTGTGGATGCTGCCTGTGTTCTCGCCTTGTTGCAGGAAGAACTGGTGGATCCTGGGCGGAGGAAGTCCGCGTCCAAGAATCTGCCTATCTTTGCCGCGCCACCGTTCCTGATGTTTGGGTGGGGGCTCAGTCGATGACCGTCGGCCCCGTGGTGTGGAGGACAAATTGAACACGTTACGGTCTTACAGGCGTGCCCGCGGCCTCTGTGTTCGATGTGGTGAGAAATGGTCTCGCGACCACAAATGTCCTGAAGCCCTTCAGCTACACGCTCTTCAGGAGTTCGGGACATGCAATTCGGATGACTCAAATGTGTTGTTCCAAAGGAAGATTCAGCTCAGTTTTTGCTGTCCGTGTGTTAGCCTCGATTCACGCTTCGCTCCAGTTCGCTCTATACATCTTGAGGGTTCGATTCAGGGGCATTCCGGTGCGATTTTGGTGGATTCTGCAATACTTGTTCTTTTATCAAGACCTTGACCTCGCTAGCGAGTTGTCCGTGGTCAATCTTTGGCAGCGCCACCCCGAGTCCGAATTGCTAATGGTAATATCATTGAATGTTCCCAGTTTTTCAGTGATCTATCGTGGGAAGTGCATCAATGTCAGTTCAAGTCAGCTTTCTTGGCTTTACCTATGCCATTCTATGATATGATTCTTGGCATGGATTGGCTAGCAAGTCATAGCCCGATGCAGATTGATTGGCAGCACAAATGGCTCTTGATTCCTCACGGCCAGACTATGGTTCGCTTGCAAGGGAAGCTGATGGAGTTACCAGAGGGTTCAGTGATCCAGGTGACGGCCTTGTCAGCGCAAGACACTTCTCCAACCATTCCTATTCATCCAGCAGTATCCGATTTAGTGCAAGAGTTTGAATCAGTTTTTGCTCCTCCAACTGGTTATCCTCCTGCCCGGCCTTCTGATCACGCGATACCTCTGATTCCAGGGGCCTCGCCTGTGCAAGTTCGTCCTTATCGCTACCCGCCTGCTGTCAAGGATGAAATTGAGCGGCAAGTAATGGATATGCTCAAGGCTGGCATCATTCAACCGAGCAACAGTCCATTTTCTTCTCCAGTCTTACTTGTCAAGAAGAAGGATGGGTCGTTCAGATTTTGTGTTGATTTCCGCCATTTGAATGCGCTTACTGCTAAGGCCAAGTATCCGGTACCAGTGATCGAGGAGTTGTTGGATGAGCTGACCCATGCTTCGTGGTTTACTTGTTTGGATCTTACAGCCGGCTATCACCAGATTAGATTGCAGCCGGGTGAGGAACCAAAAACAGCTTTTCAAACCCACTCGGGTCAGTATGAGTTCCGAGTCATGGCCTTTGGTCTCACAGGGGCACCGGCCACATTTCAGAAGGCGATGAATACTACCCTGGTCTCATTGCTTCGCAAAGGAGTTTTGGTCTTCTTTGATGACATTCTTATTTACAGCCGGTCGCTTGAGGAGCACTTGGTTCACCTGCGGCAAGTGTTGGAGCTCCTACGCCGTGATCAGTGGCAGGTCAAGCGCTCCAAATGTGTATTCGCTCAACGTCAGTTGAAGTATTTGGGGCATGTCATTTCGAGGCGAGGAGTGGCGACCGACCTTTACAAGGTTCGAGCGAGTTTGAGTTGGCCAGTACCATCTTCGGCTAAGGAGCTTCGCAGCTTCTTGGGGTTGGCAGGCTATTACAGACGTTTTGTGAAGCATTTTGGGGTGATTTCTCGGCCTCTCACGGACTTGTTTGAAGAAAGGGGCATTGTTCTGTGGTCCACAGTTCATGATGCTGCCTTCCATGCTTCAAGCGAGCCCCGACATCAGCTCTGTGTTGGCTTTACCGGATTTTTCTAAGCCCTTTTGTGTGGAGACGGATGCTAGTGGAACAGGCATTGGGGCAGTACTTACACAAGATGGTCACCCATTGGCTTTCCTCAGCAAATCTCTGTGTCCACGATCTCAAGGTCTCTCTACATATGAAAAAGAATACTTGGCTATCCTTTTGGCCCTGGAACATTGGCGCAGCTATTTACAGTATCTGTGAATTTCGTATTATGATGATCGAGAAGAGTTTGGTTCAAATTGTCGAGCAAAAGATTGCATACGCCTTGGCAACAAAAAGTTTTTACCAAGCTCCTTGGGTTGCAATATCAGATTGTGTATCGCAAAGGCGTGGATAACCGGGCTGCTGATGCTCTATCTCGTGTACCGGCGCTGCAATGTTCTGCAGTCTCGGTGGTTCAACCGCAATGGTTGCAGGAGGTGTCTGCTTCTTATGAATCCGATGCTCATGCACAACAGTTGATTGCGAAACTGGTGCTCGATCCGGCAGTTGTTCCCCATTTCACTTTTCGGGATGGATTGCTGCGCTACGATCAGCGCATCTGGATCGGTCATAATAAGGAGCTCCAAACTCGTATCATCGCTGCCCTCCATGACAGTGCTGTCGGAGGTCATTCCGGGATTCCGGTCACTTATCGCCGTATCAAGCAGTTGTTTGCCTGGGCCGGGTTGAAGACAGCAGTCCACAACTTTGTCCGTTCATGTCTCACTTGTCGACCAAAGCCAAGCCGGACCGTTCACGCCATCGGGTCTCTTGCAACCCTTGCGGTGCCGGATCGTGCTTGGCGGTAATCTCCATGGATTTCATTGAAGGTCTTCCAATGTCCGGTGGCTTTGATCAGATTTTGGTTGTTGTGGACACCTTCTCCAAGTATGCACACTTTTTTGGGCTGAAGCATCCTTTCACCGCACTCTTTGGGGTAGCTAAATTGTTTCGCACAAGTCTACAAGTTGCACGGGTTGCCCAATGCTATTATCTCCGATAGGGATCGTATCTTTACCGATCCACTTGTGGCGGAGCTGTTCAAGTTGGTGGAGTTGATCTGTGCATGAGTTCGATATCATCCGCAATCCGATGGACAAACAGAGAGGGTCAATCGGTGTTTGGAGGCTTTCCTCGGTGTTATGTCCATGCTTGTCAGCGTCGCTGGAGTTCTGGTTGGATGTTGCGGAGTTCGGTACAATACCTCATTTCATTCAGCTCTCGGCCGCTTCACGCCATTCGAGTCTTTGTATGGGTTTGCTCCTCGCCGATTTGGGTTGCTGGCGATGATGATCATCCCATCGCCGAGTTGTCTGAATGGTTTCGGACCGTGATCTTATGACTCGATTGGTCGAAAGATCTTCATCGAGCCAAGCAGCGCATGAAGAAGCAAGCGGATGAACGCCGTTCCGAACGCGAGTTTCAGATTGATGAGTGGGTTTTTCTTAAGCTCCAGCCCTATGTGCAATCATCTTTGGCAGACCGTGCTAACCAGAAGCTGGCATTCAAGTTTTTCGGGCCCTTTCGGATCATTGAGCGTATTGGGTCCGTTGCCTACCGTCTGGAGCTTCCTGCATCTTCTTCTATTCACCCTGTCTTTCATGTGTCACAGCTCAAGAAAGCGCCCTCCCTCTTCCATTCATTGGAGCGTTCCTGAAAGGATTCTTCAACGTCGATCCATCTTCAAAGGTGCGGTTCCTGTGCGCCAAGGACTGATCAAGTGGTCTCAATTGCCTTCATCTCTGTCCACATGGGAAGATCTGGACTACCTTCGTCAACAGTTTCCGCGCGCTGCTGTCTGGGGTCATCCAGGCGCGCAAGGGAGAGGGGATGTCAGGACCGAGGACCAGCATGTTGTGCCGAAGGAGCGGTGGAGTGTCTTGTGCTGGCTCGGCGGGAGGAAGGCTGCTTTCGGCCCAGGGAAGAGGAGTGTCCGGGTGTTTGGGCCTCGATGGGAAAACGAGTGAGTCCAGCTTGTATCGCGCGTCGTGAGTCTCATATTGGCGTATATGTCTTTGGCCGTCCGGAAAAAAGGGTCATGAACATTGTAACCGAATATCTTAAACTACAAGCAAGCTTCGTCTGTCTCCGTTTCCCCTTGCTCTGCTGCCTCGCCTTACTCTGATTCCTCTCCTCCTTCCTCCGATTGCTGACACGAGCGTCCCAACGGAAGGATGCTCCATTCCTAAATGCGCGTGTTGTCTGAGTGTCGCCTGTCGCCACCCCACCTGTCCTTTGCGTCGCCACGCCCCACCCCGCCCTCGGCACGCCTCCGCCCTCATCTGTCCTCTACGTCGTCGCACCCGCCCCACCCTGCCATCTGCACGCGGTCGTTCATCTCTGTGCGGCTCATGTGGCGTCGCCTTTTTGCGCGCCGTCGAGCTCCACATTGCCGGTGAGCACCACACTGCCGAGATCCGTGCCACCGACATCCATGCCAGGCCACCAGCAAGCTCCACGCACCGTCGTTGAGATCTACGTGCTGATGAGCCTCCGTTCTCCCAAGCAGAAGGAGATGTTGCTCTGAAAAGCCTATGTTTTGAATGTTTCAGGTGTTTCGAGCGCATGTTATAGGTGTCTCAGGCGCATGTTGCAAGTGTTGTGTTGCAAGGAGATGTTGCTCTTAAAACCTATGTTCCAAGCCTATGTTTCAATTGTTTCAAGTGTTTCGAGAGCATGTTGTAGGTGCTTCAAGCACAAGTTGAAGGTGTTGTGTTTACGGATGTTGCAACAACGATATTATACATGTTTCGATAGTAATCTGGGCATGTTTCAGTAGTATATCACCGATGTTGCAGCAACGATATTGTACATGTTTCAATAGTAATCCGTGCATGTATCATTAGTACATCGCCGATGTTGCAGCGATGGGCCCCAAGGGCGTCCGTGCGGAAGCCAACATCTGCGCGCCGCCACCGCCGACCCCACCTGTCGGTGTTTTGGACCGGGGGGTCCTCAACCAACTAGTGAAAGTGTACTGCGTGTTCCTAATCCTGGATGGTGATGCAAAGAGACACAAGGTTTATACTGGTTCAGGCAATAGGTGCCCTACGTCCAGTCTGAGAGAGCGATCTTGTATTCCTTGCACCGAGGTGCTTGTAGTAGGGGCTTACAAGCTGAGCGAGAGAGGGAGCTAGTCCCAGGTCTCTGCGTGGAGTGGCGTGGGTTGCTTGAGATGTTGATCTCTTGCAGTGAGGGAGCGTGTGTGTTATAGGTGTTGTTGTCCGTCGCTCGCACGGGTGTGTTCCCTCATCTCATGCCTAGGAGCGGCCCTAGTCACTCCCTTTTATAGCCGAAGGGAGGCACAGGGGCGGTACATGTATTTGCTACGTGGCGTTTTCTGTTTGGTAGAGGCGGCTTGTCACTGTGGCGGTATGGTCAGTGGAGCGGTCTTGTCTTCAGTGCACTGGAGCGACGCGCCGGTCACGCCCGATCCTTCGCGACGTGGGAGCTCCTGTGGTGGTCCGGCAGGTGCGCCTTCTTCTGATGGAGATGTGCTGGTCACTATGGGTTTGACCGGCGCGGAGAGGCGAGGCCGGGTTGATGCGACGGCGCGGGCACGCTGATTCCGGGGCTACAGGAGCTAGGCCCTGTGTACGACGTGGGAGTTCCTGCAGCCTGACGTAGGGCGTGGCGCGTACTGCGGGCGACGTGCTGGTCCCAGAGCGCTGACAACGTAGAGAGCCGAGGCCCAGTCAATGCAGAGGCTGGACCATCGTGGGGGGGCTTGGCGGGTGCGAGTCCCGAGACCACAGGAGCCCGGAAGCGGGTAGCCGAGGCTCGGAGGGAGCAGTTGGCCTTGCACGTCGTTTCCGAGGCTACAGGGACCCGGACGTGACTTTCCACGCCGCGCTGTCCTTGGAGCAGTGGTTAGGCAGCACAGCGTAGCACGAGCGTCAGTCGTGGGCACAGTGCCGAGCACAGCGGCCGATAACCCCCGCCTCGTCCTGTCCCCGATGGCAGGGCGTTGATGTGACTTCCGTCTCGTCGGCCACTCCGCTGTACCGTGCCGCCGTGCGGCTGACGTTGCAGGAGTGGTTGAACGCTTTAGTTGGATGTGACGTCCCGTCAGAGAAGTCGGTCAAGGCGGCGGTGACGGAGTTGATGCCGAGCCGGCCTCGAGCGAGTTGGTAACTGGGTGCTCGTCCGAGGCCTCGTGGCGCGGGGCCTCGGGCGAGTCGGAAAATCGATACCTCGTCCGAGGCCTTGCGGTGTGGGGCCTCGGGCGAGCCGGAGAATCGGTACCTCATCCGAGGCCTTGCGACGGGGCCTCGGTCGAGCCCGGATATTTGTTCGAGGTGGGCCGGGCGGTCCAGCCGGGCCTCGGATGTGGCGGGTTTCGTTATTTACAAGGTCTAAGCAATTTTTTCGGTTCTTGCTTAGGGTACCCCTTTTTATGGTATCCGACACCACCCATCCTCTGCGTCGTCGCCGCGCACCCACCGTACCTCACCATCTATGTGCCGCTGCCACCCTCCCCCTCCCGTTCTCTACGCCGTCGCCGTGTCCCAACGCATCATCACCCAGCTCCATGCGGCGGCGCCCCTTCTGCGCGTTGCGGAACTCCACGGCATCGGCGAGCTCCACTTTGCCACCGAGATCCGCGCCCGGACGCTCCATCTCAAAACGTCCGTGCTCCTGTCCGTTGCACACTACTGCCGCGTCCCCACCCATCCTCTGCGTCGTCGCCGGCTCCGATGGGAAACAAAACTGCCGCGGGCGTTCGGATGCGGGCATCCGTCCGGACGTCAGGACGCTATTCGTTCCGTAAGAATAAAAAGCAAAAAGGTTCAAAAATAATAAAATGCTAATGTATGCACATCATGTAGTGTGCATGATGATGATGATGATGAAGATGATGAATTTGTTCTTAATGATTCGTTGAGTTTGAGATTGCTAACCACATGTTCCACGAGGGTACATGTTCCACGTTGTTAATTTGATTTTAGCAGCCGATGTGGTAAAAAGGGTAAACAAAAAACTACCCTATAGTTCTGGAGTACGATTTGTAGGCTTTCCACCAATTCGAACTACTGGGCCTAGGTTATTTCTCTACGGCCCTTCACAAAAACTTAATAAGCGTGTGCAATCGTGCTCTCCGAACGTTGCTGGAACAAACAGAAATTCAGACCTCAAGAAAGTACAGTAATAAGAAAACCATACCACAAGATTCGACATTTTTATGAACAGCGTTTTCTAAAGAATTGACGTAACAGTGATCACACTGGCAACAAAAAATGATTTAAATAGCAAAAGATGCAAAATTAATTTAGGTGGGCGGTGGCATTTGGTTTAGAAGATGAGATGGGATGGGATAGGGTGATCTTACTTTTAGTGATGTTTCGCCTAGACTTTGGGGAAGACTCATCCCTCGAATTCAAGGGATAAGCTCGTCCCTCTCACACTACTGTCATCTCTGTTTCCGCACCCACTCACGCTGCCCACCACAACGCAGTCTCGCTCGCTACACGTCACCGTACAGTCTCGCTCGCTGCCCGCTCGCAGTCTCTGCCTTGCGCCTCCTCGCCGCTTCCTTCTCCTCTAGCGGTGGCCAATGCGGCCGGCATGTGAGCTCCGGCGATGACGACATCCATCAAAATAGTAACACTGTGTTCGCTCGTGCTAGCTCGCTGCTCTGAGTCGAGGGATGCGGCGGCCATATGGTGGGTGCTGACGCCTCCAAGCACAGAGACATCGTGGCAGCCATGGCGGGACAGGGGCTCCCAAGCGAAAGGATGTGGTGGGCACGGCGGAGGTGCATCTACTGACTTTATTCGAACCAAAATACTTCTGTTGTCCATCAACCTCCCTTCAACACGGTCAACACAAGCGCGCATCCGTCAGTCAAAGCTTTGTTGTCTTGTTTTGACCATCGCCCAAAATAAACCGACAGTGGCTTTTGTCGGGAAATTGGCCGGTCCGAATTGAAATTTTAGAATTCGTATAGAATTTGAGTTGTAAACAATTCTAGGGCCCCCTTTGGAACAACATAAGAAATCCAAAACGCAGGTCCCTCTTTGAAACACAGGATATCCAAAACATAGGATTAGAGTTGTACGTAACTTACCAACGGCTCCTCGGACCAGATGGTCGGGACGTCCGGTTGGTACTCTCGCGTGCAGGGTTCGAGCCCCCACGGGTGCGCTCATTTGCCTGCCGGAGTTAAAAAAAAATCCCCTCGCTTGTCTCGAGCTTCCCAAAGCACAGGCAAATGGACCGGCCCACTCACAGGGTAACGGGCCCCTATGTAAGGGCGGGACACGGTGTTCGGAGGTTTTCTCGACCTGTATGAGAAGGTCTTCTTCCTTAAGCACAAAGTTGTGGGGGCTGTCTGCCCACCGCAGGCCGAGTTGTATGTAACTTGCAATCCTAAACACAGGCATTAAAAGAGAGAGACACACCAAGAAAAGTTTCCAAGAGGTTGGGCTACATGTTAGATTTTCTCAAAAATTCCTATGGATTAGCCATTCCATATAAATTTTGTAGGATTCCAAAATTTTCAAAAGGTTGGACCTCATGTTAGATTTCCTCTAAAATTCCTGTGGATTGAGCCATTCCATAGAAATTTTGTAGGATTTCAAGATGGTTGATCCTTTGTTACAAAGGGCCACATAGAAAAAATTCCTATCAGTTTAGGATCATACAAAATTCCTCCATAAATCCTTTGTCCCAAAGAGGCTTAAATGAAATAAAGACCACTCCACTGATGAGGACATTATTTTAGTGGATACACATAATACTCCTCAACCTAAATGTCTATCGTTTTCGTTTCCCAAGAAACAACTGTCCATCCATATATATGTGCACAAACAAGTACGTTGCCTGAAAAGCAAAAAGTGTCAAAAATGCTAATGGCACGACATGTAGTGTGCTCGGATTCATGATTTTCATATATAGGGGTTTGATATTGCTAACCACGCGTTTCACGCAGTCTAATATCGGTACCTGGACAGGAGATATGAACGCAGGAAAAGTGATTATAGCGGCCGATGTGGAGTAAAAATAAGGCTGCTTAGTTGGTGTTTAAATATAGTGAGTAAAGTTTAGGGATGACATATTAAGTGTCACATTTGTACGTCGTATGGGGTGTTCGGATACTAATAAAAAAACAAATTATTTAATCCATCAGTAATATGCGAGATGAATTTATTAAGCCTAATTAATCCGTCGTTAGCAAATGTCACTGTAGCACCAAAGTATCAAATCATGGACTAATTAGGCTTAAAAATTCATCTCGTAAATTAGTCGCAATCTGTGCAATTAGTTATTTTTTAAATCTATATTTAATACTCCATACATGTGTCCAAACATCCGATGTGATATAGAGTAAACTTTAGAGGATGAACTCATCGAGACCTAGTAGGTACCCATGGTTTTTTTTTTTTTTTTTTTTGACTAGTACCCACGGTAACTGGGACAAGCATGAGCCACGCATTAGCCCAACATCACATAGAGAGCTGCGTCGTCGCGAGGCTGGGCTTTGCAATATGCAACCTAAACCTGGGCTGAACTTACTCCAATCTATGGGTCTCTTCTGGGCTGTATCAGGTACCAAAATGCTAACCAGAGCGTGTGCCATCGTAGGTCGCTTCTGCAGACGCCGCTGCATGAAATGAAAATTCCGATTCAGTGCTCAAGAAAGTAAGCAACTATAGCATAAATAAATATAACAGACATAATTCAACATGTTCAAGAAGCAACTTTTTTTTGGTGGGGGTGGGGGGGGGGGAATTGACCACACAAGAAAAGAAAAACATTACATCGGTTAAAAATTTAATAAAAACCGAGATGAAGAAAAAGCATAGCTAAAACCATTTTTTCCATAATTGTTTGCCACATTACAAACTAACATTTACTAGAAGATGCACTTAAAACAAAACCATAGAAAAGACAACATATCCGTCAAGACTGAGGGCCTCTTTGGATGCACCTTAGCTGCTAGATATCTAAATAGCCTGGAGCATCCAAACATCCTAGCTAAAGTTTAGCCGGGTTTACTTTAAAATTTTATTAGCTAGCTAAGCTTTAGTCGGGTGCATCCAAACAGGCCCTTACTATATTATAATAAAACAAAGATTCAAGCAAAAGTGACCAGAAATGACAAAACACCATTCAGTATTATAACCAGAAACAAAATGCTTAGCACATCATGTAGTGTGCCTCGATTCAAATTTCGTCATGTATAAGATTTTGATATTGCTAACCACGTTTTCCACGCAGTCTGCTAATGGTAGCACGACATGGGCACATGAACGCGGTAAAACTGATTATAGCGGCCAATGTGGTACAAAAGTTAAACATAAAACCGATCAAAAAAAAAGTTAAACATAAAAGAATAAGGATACCTAGGCTAGCCTGCAGTAAGGACCCACAGTATCCAGCCCAAACAAAAGCTACGCACTAGCCCAACAACTTGTAAAGCTGCGTCGACGCGAGGCTGGGCTTTGCACCATAAACCTGGGTTGAACTTGTTCCGATCAGTGGCCCTCTTATGAGCTGTACCAGGCCCAAGATTTGTCCCATCTTGTGGGAGACAAAAAGAAAAAAAATATATACTTTGGCCTATGTGAGCCGTGAGCGTGTGCTATCGTAGCTTCCGCAGACGCCGCCGCATTAATCGAAAATTCAGATTCAGTCTCAAGAAAGTAAGAAACCATAGCATAAGTATAACAGAATTCAACATTTTCACGAAGCACGTTTTTTCAGTGTTCACAAAACCCCTGGCTAATGATCCAACTGAACGCACACCGAGTACAACTGGCTACTTGATCATCATCAGTAGATTCCTCTATCATCAGCAGATTCACCAATAACAGAACAGCCTAAATAGCACGACGCCACAACCCAACAAGCACAGTTGCAGGGCAGAAAGACAAACTGAAAAGGACTAGAACTAAATCAACCACAGTCATGGCCAAAAGCAACAGCAGTAACCCAACAAGTTGGCACCTCCTACCTAAAGTAACACAGATTAGTTCATTCTAGAGCATCTGCCACATTCTTGCCTATTTCAACATGAGTTCATCATTCTAGCTTACTTCCTCCCTCCCTCCCAAAATGTGTCAGAACTGAGGGTGAACAAAAGAAAAAACGAAGAGGAGCTGTCGCGACCAATGATCCTACTCCTGGGGAGTCAAGCTGACGTTGATGTCAGGTGAAGCCCTGTACGCCAAGGGCTGCGGCGAGCTTGCAGGCCAGCCAACCATGGTGAAGCCCGTGTTCAGGTTCATGGCGTTGGCATGGGGCTGGGGAGGTGCGGCCGAGGGCGGCGGTGCATGGAACCCGTTCCCGGGACATGCCTGAGAGATCGGTGTGGCTGCGGTGAGCACTGGTGGGGGCGCCACAGGTGCTGGTAATGCTGGTGGAACGGGGGAGGGTTGCTGCTGCATGCTCATCCTCCTCTGATGCTGCTTCAGGCTGTTGGGCAGGAAGCTTCCAACGATCGCCTGCCATGCCAAAGGTTTATGTTAGAGTGTCACCAATGCTGCTTCAGGCTGTTGGCACTGAATCAACAGGGAAAGAATGGTTCCTGTTCTGGTGTGTTCAGTTTGGCTGTGGCTGCATTTGAAAATCAGTTCTGGTTTCCCTTAGTTTTACCTGTATAGGACTTGCAGCACGCAGCATCCCAGCCACTACGCCGCCAACAACACGGCCATCAGGGCCAGCAAGAGAAACACTGAGACCACCGGTTCTCCTCCGACCTTCCTCAGCCATTGTGAAGGAGCCCATCAGCTGCAGAATCTCGAAACGGCCCTGAAGACCACAAACACACCAGTGCCGTTTGAACATGAGGAGCATAAAACTCAATTGTATACGTGGACTGTCGCGTACGACATCTTTGTGATACTACCACAACAGAACAAATGGGTGATTTCAGAAGTTCCATGGCCATTTATACCTTTGGTGATTTTCTGTGTAGTGTTATGGAGTCTAATTTACAGTTAGAAGTGTTTCTGGTGCCTGAAGTAAATCAAACCTATACTGAACATAAATGAAGGTGGAAGATGCACATAGAAGAAAGTGCAACATTTTCCTACACAATAGCTGTTGAATCTAAGACAGTGTTTGTCTGTTTGATGACTTCTCAATCTCAATCAAGTCAAAGAATGTGACTTCAACTGGTGAATCTCCATGGAATGGGTGCTCAATATTTCTCTGTCATTGCAACATGATAGATCAAATTAAGGCTGCCTGTCTTTGTACAAGAACTCATTGACAAGGAAACTGCTATGCTTCATGTGCCCATAGACAATACATATACACCGAATTTGTCCAGAACAGCGAGGATTCCCTAAGTCTTAATGAACATTAGTAGGAGAGTGACATAAGATACAAATAGTAACACGACAGTCCGTACCTCATAGGTGAAGGTGCTACCAGATGCATCCGGCTGCCTCAGTGTTACATTAGAGATTGTCCCGTTGGCAGAGAGGATGCAAACCGAGCGTGGACCTTTCTGAGAAAACGACATAATGCGCGCCGCCACATCCTACCAACGAATTGGACAAGAGAGCTCAGCGACACCCTTAAGATAAGCAGAACTGCACACTAGCCAAGCAATGCCAAACTAGCTCTAGCTGCAGACAAACATGATTCTGTAATGAGATGGAGTACATGTCTTACCTCCCCAGTACCCACGATGATGACATGAGGGGTGAAACTCCCACCAGCTGATAGCGCGTACCATTCACCTTTTGCATTTGAAGAACACCAATCAGACAGAGAAATGGACATTCTTTTTATGTAATTTAACTACTACTAGGTGATGAGGAAAACAAACCTTAATCATAGCCAACGTATATAACAAATTTGACTAAACCATGCCAAAGGATTAGGTCAATTAGGTAATCTGACGAGGAAAAATCTCCCAACCACAAATATTGGTATTTGGTAGGAAGAAAGGGGATAAAACATATGAATCGCTTCAATAGTTGTAGTACAAAGCACACAGTGATGAATGCGACAATCATGAACAGAAGAGGTAACGGATATTTGACTTGTCTTCAGTGTGGAAGAAAGGCACATCACATGCACTGCACACATCACCCTTACTGGACCCCATCCAAGCAATGCAACAGAAATCGACAAGGAGAGCAAGCATAGCAAGAAATTCTAATAAGGCAAAAAAAAATTTGGAAATTTCTGGTTGCTGAACAAGAAAGAGGGAAGCTTTGCATTTCGGAGGGCGAATACCAACCTAGAGTGGCTAGGATCTGGCGCCTCCCGGAGCCGCGCGGCCGGCCGCGGCGGCGCCCGGAGCTGAGGCTGGCGGGGTGCTCGCTCTGCCCGGCCGTCTGCATGCCGTTGTCCCCCGCGGCCCCACTCGACTTGTCGCCGCCCAAGCTCCAGGCAAGTGGAGTCGCGGCGGCGTCCTCGGCGTGGCCAGCAGCCGCAGCCGGTGGCGGCGGCGACGGTGTGGGGGACGTCGACGGAGAGGACTGGTACCCCTTCGCTGTCTCTTCTTGCGCCTCTGTCATGGCGATGTCTGCTGCTGCTCTGAACATGCCATGGCCCCCGGATTCATGGCCACCTCCGGCCACTGCAATACCCTCCCTTCCCTCCATCTGCATGTCAAGGGCTCTTCTTGGTTGCAGCTTGGAACTTGTTTGCTGGGCAAATTTCTTGCTTTGCTTGCTTGGAGTTGAACAGAGAACGGCAGACAAGAATAGACACCTATTCTAGTTCGGGTCTGTGTCCGGTTACTACCAGGCACCAGCAGCTGGGTTATGCCAGTATTATACCCAAGTCATCAGGGATAGGATTTTGAATATGGGCAAATGATAGAACTAATAAATAAAATAAATGAGAGAATGGCGGGTTTCCTGCTGCTTTGCGAGACTGCGATCCCCTCTCTCCTCTCTCTCCTTTGACCAACCATCTGATTGGTTGGACTGCAAAAGTGTCCTACACTGCAGCCCAACGTAACTTCCCATTTTTTATTGAACAGTAAAGCAGCGAATGGGACAAACATGTTTTTCGAGAAATTTATAGGATAGTTATAAAAAACGCTTTAAAGAATAGCATCGTCTGAGTGTTCAGTACTAGTAAATTGGAAATTGTATTTTAAAAAATCACCAGCATGGTAAGTTGGTGACTCAGATTTGAATACTCTCTGCTTTTTTCCTTTAAGTCTTTTCTTGCATGTTGATATATATTTAAGAGATGATCCACCTGGTGAGAGAAAAGGAATCACATTGGGGATTGTACCATGCAGTTTCCAACTGAAACTACTATGTCTACACTGCACATCATGTTAACACGTTTTTACAATAATATTTTTTAACATAGTGATAATACCGAGGTGCGCGAAATGATGAAAATGTAACTATTCGTTTAAAGCAATAATTGATTTTCTTAACAACTGATATTATGATTTAAAAGATAGCATATATTCTAAATGGTCATTTATTGAGATATACAAGGAGCATTTGCTTATTTATTTTCATGCGGTTGATATGTGATAATTCTACAATTAGTATTGTTATTAGTACTACTAATACCCATTGGTAGACCTAATAAAGCATTTCGTTTCCCATCTTTCTATGAAGCTTTCCCAATGTTTCTCTTCTTTTTGAACCTTCAAACTCACTTAAAAAGCCAGATTTTTTGCCCTGTTCGTTGGAGCTACTTTTCAGCTATAAAATTATATTTTTCTTTCATAATATTTTAATATAAGCATCAACAAAACCTAAATTTCAGCGTAAGTGTTTCTCAAGAAAAGCTGTAGGAGACGGGGAACTATTGCAGAAAATTTATAACAAGCACGCGTACCCAAATTTGCAGAACCTGAACCTGTTCCTGTTTTGCTTGGACACTACAGCCTGCCATGCACACAGCTGTCCAACTGACTGAGGGGATAAGAACGAAGCTTGGGACTTTTGGGAAATCAGTAGTAGCTGGGGAGTAATCAAAAGGCAAATAAAAAAGACAGTCAAACTAATGATGTGTGCTGGATGGAACTGTAAAAGATTGAAATTCCTCGTTATCATAAAACAATGGGTGCATGAATAGACAAGGCAATAGTTTTATGCAGACCCATTTTAGTATCCTCATTCAGAAAACAAAAGTAATGCTTCTCCTAACAATATGACTCCAACCATAAAGAGGGAAATCCAGACAAAAGAGGTGGGCCCTTAAGAAAATAGCAGTGTGGTAGTATGAAACTGTTAACTATGAAGAGAGAATGTTTTCAACAAAAAACATTGAGAAGGATATGCACTATAAACGTTCAGGGAAGTTTACAAAATACAGCAAGTGGACATGATGCTACAGTAAAGAAAGAGAGAGCCCAATTCAACTGTCCCTTGCCTTGGAAAAATAAAAGCTTACAGTGTCCACAGCTGTAGGCAGCTGTAGGTAGGCCTGTATCTGTATGCAGGAGTTGCACGGCAGCTGGAGCAAATTTCCGCAACATCCGCTGCAAAAGATGGAAATGTGTGAGCAGCAGATCAAAAGCTGGATACACAACGTACTCCTAGAAGCTATTGCATTTATTGCATTTTTCAAAAAGCTGATATGGAGAACAGGCAGTTCGAAAACGTACAAGTTGGTAGATACAGTAGAACTGTAGAAGAAAGAAAACTTGGGTCTTGGGAGACCTCACAAAAAAGAAAGTAAAAAATTTGTCAACTGCTTATTCGTTTTCTTCTGGGGCTTAGCATTTTGAAATGGTCTACTCAACAAAAAAAATGTTGATTCACCAGTTGTGATGCACACCACAGCATATTTGTGTTTTAATATAACCTGACAACCTATTCCTGGCCCTTGTTATCGCTCAAAAGACAAGCTGAAAAGTATTATTCGTTAATTTGTTGTAAGAAAAAAATATTGTTACTTCGTTGAAAATGTTCAGCTCATAAGACAAGCGAACAAGGCAGTTAGCAGCAACAAAATGGCAGGAGAATATTACAAAAAAAGCAGGAAAGTAACATATATGATGGCTTACAAATAGTCTAATTACAGCCAGCTTAAGATGATCACAGTTTCAGAGTAAACTAGAACACTCATAAGGAAACAAACATAAAAAGATCATATATATAGCCATTAAGAAAAATGTGTTGCCAAATTAAAGGTGTCACTTTATTGCCAAGGTGAGATAGTGGGATGTCTTTATTAGCACAAGGGGACATTTTTCGTTAGAAAGACGAAGGCCATGTTCGCTTCTCTTATAATTCATCTTTTTCAGCTTGTTTTTTCAACTGTAATAGTGTTTTCTCTCACAACAAATCAACCGGAACAGTGTTTTGGCTTGTTTTTTCAACGAAACGAACATGACCCAAGTCTTGTTCAATCGATATCATCGTGCAGAAATGCATGGTCAGATAAAATGAAAGTTTAGGCATGTCATAGTACTTTATTAACCATTAGCATGATCATGTTGATGATCATCATTATTTGAAAGTAGTTTCTCTTTTCTTTTGAGTCGGAGAGAAAATAGTTCAAATCCTTCGGTTATGTTGTGGAACAGATACCGAACAAACCATGCATGATAAAGTATTTCAAGGCTTACAAGTGAGAATATCTAATTACACACTCTGAACGATCTTGTGTTCAAAATTCAAACAGGTAACCCGTAACCATAAAACGACAACACAAATATCTTGAAGAATCCATTTTTTGTACTCTGTAGTCACCAAGGAGAAAACAAAGTTGTGGTGACTTTCATTAGAGATATATATTGCAGATAATGAGTTTGGCCGGGTTAATGAATAGCTGTACTTGCTTCAAGAGCACCCCACAAGGAACCAAAACTCGCCTCCCAAGGCTTTAGTATAACAGAGCTGATTATCGATGAGGCTTTGATTAAAGAGTCATCATGGTGGTGCCATGTGATTAAGCCAAAAAAATGGGTATTCTTGTATCAAACGTTTTTGCAGGCTTCTTGTAAGAATAAAACAAATGGGAGAAAGGGAAAGCAGGTCACGCGCCCTTTCCTGTGTCACAACTTTCAATATGATAAACAGGTAAAAGCAAAACAGGAGCCAAAATTTAAAGCTGCCAATTTATAATTAAAGTAAACCAGCAGAGAACTCAGACCTAGAGGACCTTTTCTATTCTTAGACTGTGAAATAATATGTCACCTAATCTACCCATGCACATGGCCTTGAGCACCCTTTCAAGGACTCAGGAGTGAGGACAGCTCCAATGCGTGCGCTATGAAGCCAGGATACAAGAATGAGGAAGAAGAAGAGTAACAGGGACTAGGTTTGAATCTTCTTGTACATGTTGTTTATTTTTGCATCTGGTATCAAGAACAAATAAATAATATTCAGCACTACTTATTCCCTCTCCATCTACCATCCATGTTAGGAAAAGTTTAAGATAGTCTATATTTTATTACATACGAAGCCCACTTTAATGTGAAGTAACAACTTTATATGTTGAAATTTATTTAACAAGTAGAACACCCTCTGCCGTGACCAGCCTTGCACATTGCCAAGAAATTATACACTGTAGCTAACCTAACTCACTAACCTACGCGAGCTAGTACCCTGGACAAGCAGCATCATAATTTAGTGGGTGTTTGATCAGCGACTAAAATTTAGGAGGTATGTCAGGAGGATGTTGCATGGGGTATTTGGATACTAATAAAAAAATAAATTACATAATCCATCAGTACTCTACGAGATGAAAATTTTAAGCCTAATTAATCCATCATTAGCATATGTTTACTATAGCACCACATTGTCAAATCATGAACTAATTAGGTTTAAAAGATTCGTCTCACAAATTAGTCACAAATTATGCAATTAGTTTCGTAATTAGTTTATATTTAATATTCCATGCATGTGTCCAAATATTCGATGAGACGACGACTAAAATTTAGGAGGGGCAACCAAACACCCCGGGGACAATACAGAAAAACTGTAGTACTATTGAGTTCCATGTGGTGTCGGCATTCAACTTCAGTGCTATGATTTTATAAAAAGAATGCACCATGTTAACAGATAAATATTGATGCTTATAGACATGATAAGATGCATAATTTCTTTAATAATGTCGTAGTCTAGAAACAAAATTATAAAGGGAGTTGGTTGCATCATAACAATGGCATTAGACATGATTTAATAGGGTTCGGCTGATGCAAGCTGAAAGTAGTACAGCCGAACACCCTGCCTCCAAAGCCTCCAAGTAAAATATAAAAATGTGGTACAACTTTATTTGTTTCCAAACATTTGCATCGCAAACCAAGGTCTTGTCCCATTTTTTTCCCCACAGAACTACACATAATAGTCAAAATGTTGGGGCTTGATTGAACATTTCACTAAATTGCTCAAATGCATTCAAGCGCTATGTGTACTTACAGAGTGGCTTCAATGGAGCAAGCGCCCCTACATTAACACTGACATCATATTAATATTGCAATTATATAGGCTGAGGACCATGATGCAGCTTTTTATTGATCATGAATTCATGAATCATGACAGCTGACTAAAATTAGTTTGAAATTTCTTTCTACCGGTAACTTCAGAAAGGTTATATTATAGCGGACCAAAACTTTACTAATAACGACTAAAGAAAAATGAAGAAAGAGAATTACATATGACCGCACGATATTGATTATTGGAAAAACTGAGCAAAGATTTTCCTGCCTTAGCTGAAGGACAAATTTTATAGAAACTCTTATCAGACATACAGATCAAGACTAAGGATCTCTTAGAACCGAAGCAAAATCTGAAGCTGAACTATGTGCAGCTGAGGTCTGAGGCATAAGGGTGAGCACTGAAGGTGATAGATACCGTAATGCACGATACAAGCAACATGTGAGAAAACATAAACAAACTGAAGGCATGTGCTTATCTCATCTCATCTCTAGGTTAATTAGTACCACAAGAGGGGGGGGGAAGGAGATACATGCTGTCTTCATGGATTCAGCATTGGTCCATTCCCTGTTTATGATCCTGCAAGCAATAACTACACGCTAAGCCGAACATCTCAGCTAAAAAAATCAAAGCAGAAATAATGACGTTCAGTACGGCACCAGGAATCTGAACTCTGCGAGAAAATCACAGAATGAAATGCTCAGATGGGAAACGTACGGACGACAGGGCAAGTCCTGCTGCGTGTCCCAATCAACCTCTGATAAATTACTAGTATAATCAAGGGTTGCATACACTGAAGCACGCACCAAAAGGAAATGAGAAAAAAGAAAGCACTGTATTAAAATCAAACATGACACGGTGCCTGGAGATATAGAGGCATAAGTGAGGCAGGCAGGCAAAACAGGCCTGCCAATTTGATCTGTTTTTTTTTCTCAATTGGAACCTCCCCTCTTCATAAACCTCTTGTGTTCTTGCTTAAATCACAAGGCAGAGAACCTACCATTTTGCCCTAGGAAAATGAGAACATGGGTAGAGGGAAGTGTTAACTGAGCGGCTGAGCCACGTGAGAATGGGTAGGGTGTTACTGACCGACGAAGTGAGGCGTGCCTAAGGAGATCGGCCGACGTCGCTGCCGGTGCCGGGGTCGTCGTCGGTCGGCTCCACATCTCCATGCGAATGCGATGTTGCTAGCTATCCGCAATTGTGGTTGCGGTCTTGCTAGTGGCCCAGTGGGCCTCAGGACTAAGCCTTATTGAGATGGCCCATGGTAGTGGTAGTGGGCCTCAGCTCCGTCGGCCTAATTGATTGATGTTGGGTACCCAACTCGTTCTTTCCTCCTTCCTCCCATCCGATTTTTTTTAATTTAGACCTTTTTTAATCAAAAATTCATGTTTACACCCCGGAGCAACCGACGTAAACTCATTTTTGGACACAGAGGTCAGTGCTCGAGCCACGACGCCGAGCTAACATGCCTCGGCACCATAGCCCATGGGGCCGAGGTAGTACGCCAATGTTGGCATGGATGCCACCGTGGCGTTGACATGGCAGAGGCTCGGCGCCGTGGGCCACGACGCCGAGCTCGACGCCACAAATCTTCACGCTGAGCTCGGAGCCAAAGCTCACTGTGCCAAGATTCAAACCATAAGCCCGCGACCAGTTTTATGGCCGAGGCACAATTCATTATTGCCTCCCTTCTCTCTCTCCAATCCTTTCTACCTTCTCCAATTTCTTGATTCGACCTTTAAAACTTGGATTTGATCCGTAGGTCTTCTAGAGCAACTCTCGTCGGTTCATCGCCTTCTTTCTTGGCGACGGTGACAACTACGGCGACCGTTGGGCGAGCGGCCAGGTCATCGTGGGTTCCTTGGCCGGCCATGACTAGGTACGCCCCTTCCTTTCTCAGCCTGGGCGTTCGGTTTTAACCGTTAATTCGGTTCGGTTTTTTCGGTTCCAAGAAATTTCGGTTTTCCAAACTCAAGAACCGATCGGTTGGTCTGAAAATCAAAAACCGATAAGTTCGGTTTCGGTTTTTAATTCGGTTTTTCGGTTTTTAACCGAGCAAACCGATGGAAGGAATCAGAAATTTAACATACACAGCAATACACGGCACACTTCAAATCCATGGCGGGAACTTGACGAGGGTCGCTTGCGCCGCCATCCCCATCCAAAGGCCATCACCGCGGCGTTCCTTGCGCGCCACGCCGCCCGCCCACGCCCGCGTCGCGCAGCAGCCATGGTCGCGGCACCATCCTGCCGCCCTCGTTGGTCATCCCGCGACCGGGATCTCGCGGCGCCAGCCACGCCATTGCCCACCGCAGCTCGGCGAGTGGCGATGCTAGCCTCCATCCCGGTCGGTCGTCGCGCCATCGCCATCATCCGCTTTGCATCACACCGCCGCCGCTCCATTATTTGGATAGGGTTAGGACGGACGAGTGGTGCTCGGTGCCCGTTGTTGCGGTCTTGGGCTATATTCACGTGATTTGGAGACTTGGAGTGTGGTGGGCCTCATTGGTCAATTGCTTGTCTTTGCGTCTCGCGTTCATTGAATGCCCGAGTGGCTAGCTTGTGGTCTGCCGTTGAATGTTTCGGTTGTTCGGTGTTTCGGTTGAGTTGCAGCTAGAAACAGAAATATAAACCGAAGACCGAAGTTCACAGATCTTGGAACCGAAACCGAAACCGAAAACCGAAAAACCGAAATTTCGGTTCGGTTCGGTGCGGTTCGGTTCGGTCTTCGATTTTCGGTGTAAATGTGCCCACTCTGATTCCTTTCTCGCTGTGTGAAACTGATGGGTACCGCAAGCAAAGCAGAGCACAAATAATGTCTAGTACGGCGCAAGGAATCTAAACTCTACCAGAAAATATTAGAATAAAATGCTTAGAGCAAACTGCATTGCTACGACAAAGTTCAGATGAGAACGTACGGACAAGGGGCAACTCCTACCATATGTCCTAATCAAACCCTGATAAATTACTAATCAAGGGTTGCATACATTGAATTGAAGCACCCCACGAAAAGGAAATTCAAGAAAACAATGCCCTGTATTAAAATCAACATGACATGGTGCCTAGAGATAGAGGCAGAAGTCAACGCCACTGTCGTGTTTGGCCCAAGGTGTCTTCATCACCTTCACCGTCATAAAAAATAGCCTCACCGGTCCATCATCAAACCATCGCCTCACCAACACATTTGAGCCTCACCGGTCCATCATGAAACCATCGCCTCACCAACACATTTGGCTCGAGGGGCTTGCAATCAACAACGAAATTAACTTCAGCCTCACCTCGCTACCTTTAGCTTAGGGACTCGCCATCAGTATTGGCATCAACTTTGGCTTCACCCCACCACCTTTGATGCAGGGGCTCGCCATCAGCGTCGGCATCAACTTTACCTTCGACTAGGGGACTTGACGACAACATTGACATCGACTTTACCTTCGCCACTATTTCGGCAAGGGGCCTTGACACCGACTTCTGCGATAACACCAACTTCACCATCACCAACATTTCGGTGAGGGGCATCACCATTGACTTCGGTGACACCAATTTCACCTTTTCCAGCACCATCGACTTCGGTGACACCGACTTCACCTTTACCAATGTTGGTATTTATTAACGCAAATAGAATATGAAGGATTCCACAAGCGCACAGAATACCATTGTAGCATTTTACCGGAAGTATTCCAGGTATCGTTATTTATATTTTACCACAGGGAAACAATGGAGTAAAGATTTATTGGATAACAAAGGAATGTATACTAATCAACATACCATCATAGCTAAAGCAAGGGGTAAAGGTAATGATAATAATTAAGTATAATGACACTCAAGGGATAGGTCACTAAGATAATGTAAACTAGTCAACTCGAGAGAACAATGGGTGAGGTAGATTCCTATGATATTCTTATTACAGGATCAAAGTATATATATACCCAACTATAGCTAAAACTAACTCTACTCTTGTGCACTTTGGGACGCCGCTTATACGGTAGAGTACCTACAATAGATAACTCTACTGACGCGACTATGGTCCTACAATTTAAGAATCTGCTCAATTCGGAGTGGAATACAAAGGATAGATGGGGCTGTCACCTCCCGCTGCTACCACCCAACCAGAGAACAGGGTGTACTCACAGGTAGAGCATCGTATAAGCAACATGCTTACATGAGACTTGGCTACTTAGCCCAATCGATAAACTATAGTAAGCTAAGCGCTCTATGAACCCGCACACAAAAGCAATGATAATCTTAACTAAGTAAGATATATATTCAAAGTAAGCATAGCCATATAGATAAGAATATGATGAATTAATAATAAGTCTTACAAGATGTAGAAGTGAAGATATAAGGCTTCGCCGAGCCTCTAAGACTAGATCCAAAACTTGAGCATGAGCCCATCTTGACCCTCACTCCCGAGCTACTAATCTACTACCTTGGAGAGCTCTAGACCTAATCCCTCTAGTGTATGCTGATCTGAAGGAGAGATATGAATTAGGGTTTCAGGATCTGCTGAGGGAGGGGGGTAGGGGCTGGTATATGTAGCCCTGAGGGTCCAACGTGAGCCCTTGGATCAAACCGACTTAAACAATGGCTTAGATGCAATCCTTAAGGCGATGGGGAACCGACATTCCAAGGACGCTGATAGGTGGGGCCTATAGGGGCTGGGTGGCCCCACCTATAGGCCGGCTGGTGCCACATGGCAGTGGGTCGAGGCCCGCTTTGGTGATTTGATTTCTGGCCCTTCTAGAGTCTTTCCACAGTGATACCACGGCAGAATTCTGTGATTTCCTTTGATGATTAGGTCCTCCTTGGCTGTTTTCTGATTAAACCCTGGTGAAAACACAGATTCACCAAAACTCATGGAATTTATTAGTTTAAACCCCTATACCTATGTTTGGTGATGGAATTAAGTATAAATGTAGGTTATGTTGACGATTTATAATTGATGTTAGTGTCCGTCAATAAGTTCCACCAAGCTTAACCTTTGCCAGTCCCTGAGCAAAGCTAAACTCAGCAATGGATCAGGAGTTGCTACTATGTTTTCATGCCTCAAAAGTACACAGGTGTTCAATAAAAAATTCTCCTCCGAATTAGAATAAACTGATCTGACTTTCAAACTTACCCATATTACCTTCTACCATGGGGCTTCTTAGCCTTCACTTGGGTCTTGAGCAATTGAAAGACAAAATGATCGAGTCAAGCACTATGTCTCAAGTTCTTTGTTCTACCACTATTCTAGAGTTTTTATAAATTTTCAAAATAAAACTCAGAGATTCCATTATATGACACTCTCAAGTCTCTCAATATATGTGTGTGGGGGGTACGACCCCGGATACCCATGGCAAACTACATGGGCCACGCTCCCAGGGGCGATCCAGCCCATGAGACGAAGACCTACGATGCACGACACTGCTTGGCATGCACCGCAAGACATCAAGGGCAATATCCTAAAGATACTACGAGATCTGTTAGGATACGATCAGTCCCATGATTCCTGTAATCTGTTATTACTTTTCGGTTATCTTCTAGATCTAACCGACTTGTAACCCTGTCCCCAGACTATATAAGGAGGGCAGGGACTCCCTCAAAAGAGGAGCTACATATAGCTACATATACGAGCCATACATCCCATATTCAATACAATCCACCAAAGACATAGGACGTAGGGTATTACGTCGATCAGATGGCTCAAACCTATCTAAATCGCTGTCTCTGCGCCTTGTGTTACCATCCGGTTCCTATCACGCGCACCTTCACCGATCAATCTACCTTCGTGGGATACCCCTCGGATGACTACCGAGCATCTTTTGTCGACAATGTAGTATTTGTGGATCCTCACCAAGGCAATAAAGATGTTATGACTTTTCTCTTCCTACCACTAAAGCTTATGTAGAGTTCATAGGTAGGGAGAAAGCTATAGCATACTTGCAATGCATATATTGTAAAGTCAAACCTTAGATCCAAAGAGAGTTAAGTCATATAATCAAATCAAGATGTGCATATGTGTGGAATATATGGTGGGTGGCTAACCTAATTCTACTTTACTCATTGAAAATATATCTCTCTTTTGAAACTTGGAAACATTTGCTAGAGAATAGAGGCTATCTTATTCATCTCTCTTTTGTTTTTAGGCGAGCATCTAAGTACCCATTGTTTTCAATATCTCATACACTTTTCCATTTTTTCCTCATCATTTTTTTCTTTTTTTTTTTTATGAATAACTTTTGCATAGCCCCATGTCTCTTTTCTGCAACAAAACTTTGAGAGATACCTTACAAGAACTTAGAGCATTTATTTGGTGGATGAAAAACCTATCAAGCATGTTTTTGTGTTCACTCCTAGTGTAGGAGTAAAATATTTTTGGGTGGATCTAGATGGAAGGCATGTACTTATGCCTACCCCCAGTGTAGGAGTAGTGCATATTTGGGTGGTGTGTACGTGATCTTAATTTTAAGAGCATGACAAATCTCTCATAAGGGTCAACAAAGCTTGACTAAACTCAATGCAAAAGCAAGCAGCATATATGTGAAAGTTTTCCTAGCCTAAATAACATGTATGGCTCTGGTGGGAATTCAAGCTTTGTCATACAAGGAACTCATCATGTAGAATTTTTATGTTTTTCAAAAGATAAATCTCTAGAACTTTAGTATCACTGGAAACAAGATAAATAGCAGCTCAGACCTTCTCGTATCATATCCGTCAATTACCTAGACTTAGATCAAGCATTCGCTACCCACGAGTTTCAAGTTTAGAGTAAATCTTTTTATCAAATCAGTCGTATCCAAAACTCAGGAGAATTCAAGGCTAAATAGTAGATACTTGAAAGGAATTACAACAGAGCAACTATTCATCCTTTCCATTTAAGAGATTTTCTGAGTCCTCTTTATTTTATTCAACTCTTAAAAATAGAAAACCAGACACATACTTTTTATTTTTTTTATTTTTTTAATCACACATTATAACTATATATATTTCTATAAGGATAACTTTTTATTTCATTTTTAGTTATTCATCTTTTTTTCTAATATATATAAAGCAAACTAAGAATAATAAAAGGAAAAAAATACTTATCTAGATACACGGGGGATGCTCCTCCCCCAAGCTCGATGTTGTCGTGGTCTTTCTTATCCATCTAGAAGTTGTGTTCCTTGCGTAGCGGGTGTAGCAGCAGTTCGGAAGAATGTACTTCGAATGGATGGCGTTGTTCTTGATCATCCTGCAAAATACTCCAACAAGAACACCAAAACTCGTGGCACATATTAGGATAAGGGGTTAGCGGTCAGCCATTTAGAGATTTGTTGTCCTTAGAGGTTTAGAAAGATTTCCTAATTGACCAAGTTCTACAGGATGTCTATTTAATATTTTTGGATTTTCTTATTTATATAATGTAGACAGAAATGTGTATGTATGGTATTTTTATTTTTTTATGCCACCACGGTAAATATTTCTACGGGCTTTTACACATCATAGATTTATTCACATGGAGCTTTAAGCTTTAATGATGCAATGATGTAATGCAGTAATGAAAAACTTTTTATTATTTTTCTTTTCTAAATGCAATGCTAATGCAGAAAAATAAATATGCTAAAAGTGAAAATAATTCATGCAATGCTAAAAAGTAAATATGGATAACTACCGATGTTACCTCACGGCCAGGGTTTAGATTTTTAAGTCCTCCGGACAGGACTCAGCTGGAGAAGAGTCTTTTACCTTTTGGGTGCATTATCCGGTCTCAGCGATGGAGACACATATGGCTGCATATCTTGTGATAGTGTCTCTGATGATAATGTTACCTTCTTCCGCCAAACCCTTTCTTGGTTTCGGGTTTTGATTTTTGGCTTAGCAGGTTTAGAACCTTCACTTATAGAAATTGAGGAATCAATGACTCTCCCACACTCTGCTTGAAGTGTGTTCCTGCTCATACAGACAAGGTAGAGATTAGGTGCATCGGCTCTATTGGTGGGAAAACACCAACAGAACGAAAACTTTACTTATTCTTTTCTAACCTTAGGAACAAGATAAAGTTGATGTTGTGTGCTTTGTTCAATTATAACATGGGTGATAAGATCAGAAGGATGAGCATGAATGTAGCATTTTGACTGTGATAAAAAGTGTGGAGTTGCTTAACCTATGGAAGGATTATTCGTCTTTATAATGTATCAAACTTTACATGACTATGACTATCATCTTCCAAAGATAAGATATGCAATATTTTAGCTCATTTGGTTAAGACTATGAGATCAAGAAAATGGTGTTATGAACAAACTTAAGGAACAGGACATGTTGAGTTAATCAGGTTGGATCAAGCAAAGTTGTAACTCAAACATGTTTGTTTCTTTTTTTGAATACCAAGATCAAAGGAATCTTTTTAAATAATGACCATTTATCTTAGGATGTTACCTTAATCATTGGAGCGTGATGACACCATGTGATGAAAGGTAGATGACTTGTGGTGGTCTTCTCTTGAAGCTTGAGTTGTTCATGAGCATCTTGTCTTATATGTTGCACTCCTTTCTCACTCTTCCATTATGCCATCTTTTGTTCTTTCTTGGCATTTTGATCGGACCTTCTGCTCCTCTCATTATTTCTTCTCTACAAGGGATTAGTGACAACATATACCCGAAGGAGTATACAAATGATTCAAAGGATAGATAGTGTTGTCATAGAGCTGAAGGTCATCCTCTATGCTATAACAGAGTTGGTTTTAACATTTTAATTAGCATAAAATCTTTATCCCATGTTTTAAATAATGTGCCTTTTTTATTCCCCACTACTTCAATCTTTCAACAAGGCTAAGGTAAAAGTGTGCAAAATTGTTTTGAAGATTTCCTCTAACCTTAATTTGTTTCTATGAATGATCTCCAAACATTCCCAACAAATTCGAATATTTTCCTGCAAGGGTTAGTCCACATATACAACCGAATTCTATACAAGTATGTTTTGATTTAATGATTATGTTCAAATAGTATTCCAAAGCATACTTATAATAGAACAAGGAATCTTATAGATTCATTCAAGTAGAAACAAGAATATGTGTGGTGACCCAAAGAGCATGATTATTTAAATTTTTACTTGTTAGAGATTTAGCAAGTTGAGCTCATCATAAAGGCAATAATGACCAAGAGAAATTAGCAACATGGCATGAGATGATTTTAAGAACTCCATCCCCCATACTTGAATTTTGCAAAATGCAGAATCAAGTTTAGATGATAAAATTCTCCTGTGAATGAGATTTTATGTTGAATAATGCTTGGTTGGATATACCTTATGTTTTCCTTCTTTTTATTGAAATCATTAGTGACAAACATACCTGAAGGAGGCTTATCCGATTTACCTATTGGCGAGAGCTCGTAGTCTGTTGAGCAGAACCTTTCGTTACATTAAGCTTTGTCTTTGCACCATCCAATGAGGATACGGACAATTGCATGCTCTTCTTCCATCAACCTTTCTTGATTTTTGTTGATTCTTGGTTGATGAGTTGGGGTCCATTGGAGATGTAAACTCAAGTTTCTCCTTGGTTGTCTTTGTCCTCTAATGGCGTGGTGGAGAGTTCTTTGTTTGTTAGCGATACGCCAGCCGTCTTGATGATCAAATAAAGATCCTCATTGGTACTCGCATGGAAGCTTCATCTCCAATGGCTTAGGGATGTCTTCTTGTGCCTATTATTTCATGAGACACTATCAATAGACCTCCATTGATTTCTGAGGTCTGTTGGCATGAGAATGTACGCCATGATGTAGTGATTGAAGGTGATGAAAGCAGGCATCAGATTGGCTAATATGAGGTGAGTTGCACCCTGCTTCTCATCAGCCTCCTAGCTTGAGTCCTAGAAAGGCTCAATGCTAGGTTGCCTTCGACATTACTGTAGCATGTTGATTTGTTCGTCCACTTCCTATGAGTGAGTGCTTCTATTGTAGATCCTTTTTGTGGCACTTGTCTTTCTCTTTGTTCCATAGCTGAAGTGGTGGTTTGGTTTGAGTTCACATATTCATACCAAACCATGAATAGGCATAGCTTGTTTCCTGCAAAATGTTAATGGACACATACCCGAGGGAATACAACAAATTTAAAATACGGGTTGTTATCCATAATTTGTGTGGTTCTCATCTATGCTAATGAAAAGGTGGTTTTTAAATTACTTTAGCATAGATTGTTTATCATGTTTGATAACGAATTTTTATTTGTTCATTACATTCAAGCATGGTTCAAGGCAAAGGTAACTTGCAGCAAAAGACGAAATGAATAAACTTTGATACTTATAGAGCTTCCATCCATGAAGGATGAGCTGTGTCTTCTTTGAACAAAGTTATTTGGAGTTCATCATGTGCCTTGCTTTATCTCCGGTGAGTTCATCTCGGGACTTTCCCAAATTGAATTTGAGAATTTTCTACAGAGGTTAGTCCAACAAAATAACCAGTGTCTACGCAAGCAGTTTTTAGTTCAATAACCAAACTAAACTCCATGTCTAGTTTTGATTAAGGAAGGCATTTTAACCTAAGCACCATACTTAATTTAAAAACCTTTAGAAGTATGGCGAGTATGTCCAAACCAAAGCATACTATGGCAAACAAAGGTAGCATGAAAGCATAAAAGAGATGTATTCAAATGGAAATGAAAGAGTATGATTATGGTGAGATTTTTTTTTCATAAACATGAGCCTTCATGTGCTCACTTTTTTTATCTTTTTAAATGCAAATGATATGGATATATGTAGGTAACCAAATCTGATGTGGATTTGATATCACAAAATTTAAACTAAATGAGATGGATGCATGGAGTGTTTAAAGTAAACATGCAATGGAATGCAAAATGTTAAAAGATAACAACTCATCAAGTTTAAAGTCCATGAGCAAGACTATCTCACCTTTCTTAATCATACTTATCATGACTCATATGATAGAATTTGTGACTAGTGCAGCATCTGTATTTGTCACTTAAGATGTGATTTGAGTTCTTGTGACGTCGACCTTTTCTCCAATCTACACATGGTTAGAATAATATATATATATATATACACACAAACATGTGAGATGACAGGGTTCCAATGTTGATGGATCTTGAATGCTCAAGCACCCTGGGGTTCTTCAATGTTTCTTCTTTTCTTGTGGAAGTTTGCCGGAAGGTCGATACAACATCTGATGTCCTATCTTATTCCACAATTCAACAGAACAGGGGTAATCCTACTAAAGCTAGTGGTATGTTAATAATCTAAATCTTTACGTCAATTGTTTCCCCGGCAACGGCGCAAAAATGCTTGTTGGTATTTATTAACGTAAATAGAATATGAAGGATTCTACAAGCGCACAAAATACTATTGTAGCATTTTACCAGGAGTATTCCAGGTATCGTTATTTATATTTTATCACAGGGAAATAATAGAGTAAAGATTTATTGGATAACAAAGGAATGTATACTAATCAACATACCAGCATAGCTAAAGCAAGAGGTAAAGGTAATGATAAGAATTAAGTATAATAACACTCAGGGGATAGGTCACTAAGATAATGTAAACTAGTCAACTCGGTAGAATAACGGGTGAGGTAGATTCCTATGATATTCTTATTATAGGATCAAAGTATATATATACCCAACAATAGCTAAAACTAACTCTACTCTTGTGCACTTCAGGACGCCGCTTAGACGGTACAGCACCTACAATAGATAACTCTACTGACATGACTACGGACCTACAATTTAAGAACCTACTCAATTCGGAGTGGACTATAAAGGATAGATGGGGTTGTCACCTCCCGCTGCTACCACCCAACCAGAGAACCGGGTGTACTCACAAGCAGAGCATTGTATAAGCAACATGCTTACACAAGACTCGGCTACTTAGCCCAATCGATAAACTATAGTAAGCTAAGCGCTCTATGAACCCACACACAAAAGCAATGATAATCTTAACTAAGCAATATATATATATTCAAAGTAATTATATACATGTAGATAAGAATATGATGAATTAATAATAAGTCTTACAAGATGCAGAAGTCAAGATACAAGGCTTCGCCAAGCCTCCAAGACTAGATCCAGAACTTGAGCATGAGCTCAACTCGACCCTAACTCCCGAGCTACTAATGTACTACATTGGAGAGCTCTAGACATAATCCCTCTGGTGTATGCTGATCTGAAGGAGAGATATGAATTAGGGTTTCAGGATCTGCTAAGGGAGGGGGGCCAAGGGCTGGCATATATACCCCTGAGGGTCCAACATGAGCCCTTAGATCAAACCGACTTAAGCAATGGCTTAGATGCAATCCTTAAGGCGATGGGAAACCGGCATTCGAAGGAGGCTAATAGGTGGGGCCCATAGGGGCCGGGCCCCACATGGTAGTGGGTCGAGCCCCGCTTTGGTGATTCACCTTCTGGACCCTTCTAGAGTCTTCCCACGTTGATACTGCGGTAGAATTCCCTAGATTTCGTCTGACGATTAGGTCCTCCTTGGTGGTTTTCTGATTAAACCCTGCTAAAAACACAGATTCACCAAAACACATATAATTTATTAGTTTAAACCCCTATACCTATGTTTGGTGATGGAATTAAGTATAAATGTAGGTTATGTTGACGGTTTATAATTAATGTTAGTGACCGTCAACAGCCAACATCACCGACTTTGGTGACACCGACTTCATCTTCACCAACGTTTCGGCCAGGGGCTTCACCACCGACTTCGGCGACATCGACTCCACCTTCGCCAATATTTCGACGAGGGGCTTTGCTACTAAGCTCAATGACATCAACTTCGCCATCACCAATATTTTAGCTTCTTATCACCGTCCTTGTCTTGAAAATAATAGTAGAGCTAAGCCTGTGTATGCTTTGATAAGGGCTTTGGCACCATCAACTTTCCTACACCAATGTTTTGGTGAGCGTCTTTGCCATTAGCATCAGCGTCAGCCCCAGCTTCACCACTACCTTTGACCTGAGTGACTCGCCCTCAACTTCAACATCCTCTACAAGATCAAAGAACCTCCCAAGCCCCATCACTGACACGTTCGTCGACTAGGCACCAAACCTGTGCCTACTCATAAGCACCAACCAAGAGGGCCTAAGGAGGGTGTAATTGAACAACCTTGCAACCTAGAGGCATGTCTTGCTCATTGCTCATGAGCGAAAGGAGGTAAGCCCCATCGACTGTGACAACTACTCCATGTACGTCCACCTCGACAAAAAATGTCATCATCGACCTTCGGCAACATTGACTTCACCTTCTCCAATCTACCTTCGATGACTATGACAGCCTATATGACTACTTCGGCTACAGAGAGCTACACCTATAGAGAGGTAAAAACCCACACAGTGGATCGAAATAAGAGGGGAGTGAGATCATCGACATATGCAAACAAAATGTCATCATCATTAGATCGTGGCCTACTAGCCTCTGAGCTTCGCCACTGAAGCATTTCCCACTTCGAGTATGCATAGCGAAGCCCAAGAGAGACAAAGAATCTAAGTTTAGGTTTTGTGTGGTTATCTTTGTGTCGTGTGCGTGCTCTTTTTGCAATGCCCTTTTTGTCCCACTGGGTTTTTAGGACGGAGTCTTCAGTGAGGCGCACATGGTGCACACAGTCGTGAGGGGGTCTAGCATGGCTAGAGAATTGTATTCTTAGGCCATTTTCCTATGTTGTAGCCACCAGGTCTTGTTATACCTGGCGAGACCTAGTGGCTAAGGGGCTACTATTGGGGGTGTGGGTGGTTGCGCCTACCCTTCCTTTGTAATAAAAAAATCCCAAGTGGGTCATGGACCTCCATGTAATTTGTAACCTAAAGGGGATAAGGAGAAAGATTGCCTTCTCTCCCACCTCTCCCATAAACATAGCCCAAGGGGCAAGAGTGGGTGGTTTCCCACTCACAACAAAATTGTTTGTCTTTCCCCACACTCTCTCTTGTTCAGGTATGTCCCAACAGGTACATACCTACCTGCTCTCTCAAAGGTTCTTCCTTACCTCATCATGAATTGGTAGTTCAACACCATTTGCACACTACAATAGTCATTTACATATTCAAATGCTAAAGACATAATTCTATAGGTTATAATATCAGAGTCGATAGTTAATTAGCACACCTTAATGATTCACAACTTGCTTAGTAAAAAATTGTACTTGTGCACAATTTATAGGTTAGTGTCAAAATTTTGGCCTATGCCTTGAGCAACTGCAATGAAGTCCACCATGATGGGATAGCCCTTCTCTTGTCACTTATCAGTGTTCCTAAGTGTTCTCGAGCATTCCTCGTTATGTGCCAAAAGGGGTTCCTATGCACAGTCCCTAAAATAAATTCTTGAATGGTTTTCCTCATCATAGTGTCTTGGTCTATCATTATCACATCTGGCTCTTTCCCTACCATAAATTGAAAGAAAGTGCTCTTTTGATCTTCAAGCAACGCCTAGCCGAAGACTATAGTCTACCATGTCCGTTTACTCCCACTATAGGTGCAAATGACATATTGTATTTGTTGGTGTTATATGTTGTATCAAATGACACAAATTCACCATATAGTTAATAGTTCAATCGCGCCTTGGCATTTGTCCATAGTAGACTTTTCACTATATTATCCTCATATGCCCTCATTGTGTAAAAGAATCTAGGCTATTCCATTTGTATAATGTTCACATATTCAATGGTTCTGTCCATATCAATATTCTTCATCTCGTTCCTTCTATCATACTGTTTCAAATTGTTCATATCCTTCTTTGAGAAATGCATAGAACTGAAGTTGCCACTCATCTTTCGGAATATTGCCATAATTTTCCTTGCCCTGATTCTACTCTCTTGTAAAATTCTATAGAACTCCTTTTCTATTTCACTCATATAATTATGTTTCAAAAAGAACTTTGTCAACGAAGGGGAACTAACCATCCCATGATTATGGGTCAAGTCAACATTAGTGATTATCCATCTATCGTTCTATAGTTTAATTGAAACTCTCATTAGGCATTCAGTTTGATCTATGACCAGACGCTTCCTCTTCTTCTGAACATCATCATCCTTCTATACGTTTTGGCTTTCTAGCTGCAACAGTATTTTCTTGTTCATGTAATTCTTCCCTTTGAATAACTGAAAATCCAACTAGCAGACCATATATATTAACAAACTTCTGATCTTGTTTTGTTGTTCCAAAAGACATTCCAACAGCCGGTGCTTTTGATTGCTTTACATCTTCAGGTGTTGGAAATAAACATTATTCATCTTCTGGAATAGTCACTTCATCATCATCTGATTGTTCCCCTTCTTCTATTTCATTATCTAGAAGTGCTTCTTTAAGCCTTTCAATAATTATCTATAACAAAAACAATATAACAGTAAATTTCTTATAATTACGTTATTTTAGGTTATAATGTTGTACATGTGTTCTGTTTCACATGAATGTTTGATGTTCACAGTGAATCATTCGATGTTCTTAGTTAAACTTTTGATGTTCCCATTGAATGTTTCTATTGGTATTTATTAACGCACACAGATAAATCCACAAGCATACGGATACCACTGTAGCTTTCATCCGAAAGTATTCCAAGTATCGTATACATAGAGAAACGCGTGAGACTAACTACAGTCTAACTTCACTAAGGGTAGCAACAAGCACTACAAGAAAACCTTCTTTCTATGACAAAAATCCTCGTGACAGGGCAAATTTTTGTCATATAATATATCATAACATGACGCAAAAGTCTGTAGCGTCATAAAATTAGGACCGTCAAAACTATATATGTCGATTCTTTTTCTTTTGTCACATAAAGGTACCAAGGATCATCATAAAATGTAATTCTTAGGTAGCCTGGCTGACGGTAGTGAATTTATGATGATATATGGAGTTTTATGTGACGGTAGTAGACCATCACTGAATGTTTTTTAAATATGACCTCCCCAACGTCAATGTACCCAGCCCAACGAGGGAGAGGGATAAGGCGCACGATGTTGGGCTCAAAGCTAGGCCTCGGCCTAGGTGAAAAGGAGCTGGGCCACCGATGGAGGGAGATAGGCTGGGCCTGAAAGAGTAGGGCTAAGAGACGTTTTTTCTTTTTTTCTTTCTTTTTTGTTTTTAATTTGTAAATCCATTTTGAGTTCAAATTCAAGAGCTTTAAATTGTTCAAACAAATTCAGATGAAGAAATGACGAAGACCAAAGTTGTAGATCTCGATGAGTTGTACAACTTTGTTGTTGTCAACTTTTTCATTTGAAATCATTTTACTATGTCAAAATTCAATTCGAATTTATCAAATTTTGAAACTAAAATTTAAAATTATCTAAACGAATTCGGATAAAGAACTGACCAAGACCAAAATTGTAGGTCTCAATGAGTTCTACAACTTTGTTGTTTACAACTTTTTAATTTGAAATCATTTAATCTCCTAAAATTATGCTCGAAGTTCTTATATACCGAAGTTCTCACAAATCATATGAAAAAGCGTATTTTTTCTTTTTAATCTCTGACTAAAACTTGTAACTAGTCTTTCTCCCTCATACTAACTTCAAATTTAATGATTTTTTTTGAAATTTTCGAAAATCATGCTCTATCAATTTCTTATGTTCTTACAGCTATTATTTTTGCCATTTTCATATGATTTTGTTCTATGAATTCAAAATTTGAATTTCAAAAAATGACAACTTCAAATAATAGTTTTAAGTAGTAAATAATTTCAGCTGAAAAAGTCATGAACATAAAAGTTATAGAAGTGATCAAGACCTACAACTTTTATTTTGATCATTTGTTCATCCGACAAAATGACAGTAACATTGTTCACAAATTTTACATATCTCTAAGTGTTATTTTCTGTAAAATAAAGGTGATATTGCTCTAGTTGTATATCATATTTGAGAGTCCAGTTGTAAAAGAAATCTAGATTTAGTAAATATATGACTACAAAATGGAGAATGTATGAATAGCCCGCAAAATGGTTATGCAGGAATTAACTATGTTTGGTGCTGAAATTAAGTATATATGTAGGTTATATTGACGGTTTATAATTGGTGTTAGTGACCATCAACAATTTCGATGTTCTACAGTTCATCATCATAATACAACTGCAACTAAAATTATATGACCAAAGCATGATGTTCTAGTAGAACAAATGCCATGTTTTGTGTTGTACATTTGGATGTTCCCTTTTCAGTAAATGACGTGTTATATGTATTTTATCATCAAGAAACATGTCAGCATGCATTTCATTATCAAGCATCCAAACCAAATAGACTACATTTTTTAAGTAAATTCCAAGTTAATCTCCTAAAATGAAAACATTCATAGTATATTTGGTTTTTACCTCAACTATATGAATCTAGCCAAATTTGGCTGATATTATCATTTGTTGTTGCTGCTATGATTTCTGTACTCTGTAAAATTCAGGTTTTCAATTTAGATTCCACAAATTTAAACAAAGATATATGATATACAGTACAAGAAACTTTAGTGTAGTATATGTACACTGAATTGAAGCACCCACGAAAAGGAAATGAGAGAAACAATGCCCTGTATTAAAATCAACATGACATGGTGCCTAGAGATAGAGGCAGAAGTCGACGCCGCTGTCGTGTTTGGCTCGAGGTGTAATCGTCACCGTCACCATCATAAAAAAACCGCCTCTGTAACACCCTGAAAAATTTGCATTTTCTAAAATAGCTAAATTGATTTATTTAAGCAATTTGTGAGCATTGAACCTAGGGAAATAATATTTTTTATGGAATTAAAATCAATTATAAGGTTAGTAACCTGTTGATGCATACATGTTGCTACATATTTATTTTGTGATGATTGGTCTTGATTCAAAGTTCAAATGAATTAAAAATCTATTTGAAAGTGCTTTTGGAAATCTATTTGGAAAAGGAAAGGCAAAATTCTTTTTCTCCTCCTCCCCTTCTTCATTTCGACCCGTGGCCTTTTTCCCTCACAGCCCAACAAGACCACCTTTAGCCTCCTGCCCGCCGCCTCTACCCTCTCCCTTCCTGGGTTGGCCCAGCCTTGGGCTGAACAACATTGCCACCACCGACCGCCCCGGCTCATACCTCATTGCCTCACACACCACTGCCACGCCATCCTGCCCAGCGTGTCGGTCATGCCGCCCCGACCTCCCACCCTCACGCCACTTTGGCGCGCAACCGCCGTCGAATCATGCCCGCTCTCCTCACGACGTATGCGCGCCCGCCTCCTCGGCCTTGTTTTAAAGGGAGCCAACCCCTCACACAGACCCTGCTACTCCCCGCTCTCTTCTTCGCGTTCGCTAGGCACCGAGGAAGCCCCAGCAATCGCCATGCCGAGGTCGCCGGTTCCGCCCTCCGCGTGAACCACCGTCCCCGAGCCGCCTTCGCTCCGAATTTCACCGTGGTGAGCCTCGCCGTACTCCCCTCTCTCCTCCCATGCCGTTTATTTTGAGTTTTGTGGCTTCTAGATCCCTATTCGCGGGCGCCCATGAGCTCTTGCTTGCCGGCCATGGCGGCCACCGCGCCAACCACATCCACCGGCCCCATTCTTGGCATGGACGGGTTCGCGAGAACCCCCTCCATCTCCCGGTGCCTTTGGTTCTTCGAACCGTGGCCCATAGGCCCCTATCCGTGCGCGCCAATGACCTCCACGCCACCGGCGTCACTGTGTCGGCCGGGCCTCCCTTCTCTTCCTTCCCCAAGCCGATCCAAGCTGTCCATTTTCAGATCTGCGGCCAGGATTAGAAGTTACCCCTTCGCATGTAAATATGCTAAAGAGTCCCTCGGTTTCGGATGAATTGAACCCGCAGTCCCTAGCATAGTTCCCAGAGTACGCTTTCTCGTTTTGAAAACATAAAGTGCACTGTTTTAGTTCAAAATATGTTTTCAGTATTTACAGAAATGCCACTAGATTTGTTTTGCTCATAAAAACTTCGTTTTAGCTTCGAATTGATCCGTTCAAATTGCGTTAGCTTCGTAACTTCATAATCTACGTGTTAGTACCACTGTTAATCAAGTTTGCAACTTTTGAATTTCATGATTAGTTTTAATTAAATAAATTGCTATAGGAAACCCCGTTTAATTCATAACTTTCGCGTTTTAGCTCCGTTTTTCGTGAACTTCGCGTTGACGTGATCGTAGCAAGACGTAGATTCTTTTCATAAACATTTTATCTTGTTTTCTATACTATTGGTGTACTGTTCTAATTATAGGAATGTCTGCTTTGCATGAATGCCTTTGGAATGTTGTATGTTGCCATGTTGGTCGCGTTCAGACGGTGAGGAGAACGTTGGAGACCAAGAGTTCTTCGACGACCAGCAGGACCAGCAGGAGTTTGCTAACCAAGGCAAGTATAGCATGGGATCTACCTTGATGCCTATTCACCAATTATTAATTACTCATTTGCATTTGTCTAATTTTGATACCCATAAGGACATCCTAGTGATTGATTATCATGTTCCTTGTCTCCTATGGGTTATATGCATATGGGTAGTATTGCTAGTGCTCAATATAACTGAACATGATCTACACATTGACTAATGGTTCTATGAACAAAAAGGTAAAACTTGTTTTTAGACAACTGAATTAGAGGGCGAAGGAGCGAATGACTTTCGATCATGATGCTCTCGGCCCTCCAGAAGGACTTATCTGTCGGCAAAAGCTGGGACTGACAGTGCAACCGTGATGATCATATGGCTCTGACTTTAGCTCAGTAATAGGACCTTTTCTAGCTTGTTAGAGGTTACCTTTATGGCGCAAAAGGGGCTTGCCACGTTGGGTATAGGACTGCCTCTGTTCCTATGTGTATAGCCGCGATGGATATGTGCCATAGGAAAGGGGGGTTCCTACATCTGCCTGCCAAGGAAACCTAACGGCCCTAACTTGTTAGAGAAACATATGAAATGGCTTCATAGTGTACCCTGTCCGCTCACCTTGGCAGTGATATGGGAGTAATTAACCCGGGCATATGGGGATCACGACTCGTGGTGAATGTGCACCACCTCTGTAGAGGGTAACAAACTGTTATAACAGCCGTGCTCACGGGCACGAGCGGCCCGAAAAACTCACAGAATAATTGGTTACTTATTGTTGTTCATTTATGATGGTATATGATGATATGATGCAAATGATTCTGATATATGATCATGTGGGTTAATTGGGGCTTAAGCATAACTTGATAATAACCGATGATAAAATCTTGACTTACTAAAAGTGCTAACTGTAGTAAACCAGTGTCATCCTTTTTGAGCCTCATGAACCCCATGTTGTCTTGTTAAGTACAGGAAGTACTTACGCTTGTTTATTTTATATATTTGGATAAAAATCCCGGATGGGTAACAGACGACAACGGATATGAGGAGTTCCCTGAGGACTATTAGGCTTGGGGTCAACCAGTTGACCGTCCCTGTGTTGGAGCTACCACAAGAGAGCTATCTTTTTACTTTCCGTTGTGATGTGTAAGACTATGTGATGCTATTATTCGTTATGTAAGATACACCGTGATGATACTTTTTATAATTTGTCAACTTATGTGTGTGACTGATCCCTGGGCACACATGAGTTTAGTGCATTCAATTTTATCCTTAAAATTGGGTGTGACAGCCTCACCGAGCCATCATGAAACCATCACCTCACCATCACATTTGGCTCAAGGGGCTTGCCATCAACAACGAAATTGACATCAGCCTCACCTCTCTACCTTTAGTTTAGGGACTCGCCATCAGTATATTGGCGTCAACTTTGGCTTCACCCCACCACCTTTGATGCAGGGGATTGCCATCAGCATCGACATCAACTTTGGCTTCATCTCACTACCTTTGACTAGGGGACTTGACGACAACATCGACATCAACTTTACCTTCGCCACCATTTTGGCGAGGGGCATTGACACCAACTTCTGCAATAACACCAACTTCACATTCACCAACATTTCGGTGAGGGGCATCACCATTGACTCGGCGACACCGACTTCACCTTCGCCAGCATCATCGACTTCGGTGACACCGACTTCACCTTCGCTAACATCACTGACTTTGGTGACACCGACTTCACCTTCACCAACATTTTGGCAAGGGGCTTCGCCACCTACTTCGGCGACATTATCTCCACCTTCACCAACATTTCAACAAGGCGCTTCGCCACTGACCTCAGCGGCATCAACTTCACCTTCACTAATATTTTAGCTTCGTATCACCGTCTTTGTCCTGAAAATAGCAGTAGAACTAAGCCTGCGTATGCTTAGTAACCTTCGCCAAATTTCAACAAGGGGCTTTGCCACCGACTTTGGCACCATCGACTCGCCTATGCCAATATTTTGGCAATGGGCATTGCCATTAGCATTAGCATCAACGCCAGCTTCACCTGTGACCTTTGACCAAGCGACTTGCCAACTTCAACAACCTCTACAAGATCGAAGAACCTCCCCCAAGCCCTATCACTAACGCGTTCATCGACTAGGCACCAGACCTTTGTCTGCTCATAAGCACCAACCAACAGGGCCTAAGGAGGGTGTAATTGAAGAACCAATGCAACCTGGAGGCATGTCTTGCTCGTCGCTCATGAGCCGAAGGAGGTATGCCCCATCGACTGTGACAACAACTCCATCTACGTCCACTCGACAAAAAGCGTCGTCATCGACCTTCGGCAACATTGACTTCACCTATGCCAATCTACCTTCAACGACTATGATAGCCTATATGACTATTTCAGCTATAGAGAGCTATACCCGGAGTGGTGAAGACCCACAAAGTGGATAGAAACAAGAGGGGATTGAGATCATTAACATATGCAAACAAAATGTCATCATCATTAGATCGTGGCCTACTGGCCTTTGGGCTTCGCCACTAAAGCATTTCCCCCTCTAAGTATGCATACCAAAGCCCAAGAGAGACATAGAATCTAAGTTTAGGTTTTGTGTGGTTATCTTTGTGTCATGTGCGTGCTCTTTTCTTCATGCCCTTTTTGTCCCACTGGTTTTTTTGGGACAGAGTCTTCAATGAGGCGCACATGGTGCAAACGGTCATGAGGGGGTCCATCATGGCTAGAGAATTGTATTCTTGGGCCTTTTTCCTATGTTGTAGCCACTAGGTCTTGTTGTACATGCCGAGACCTAGTGGCTAAGGGTCTACTATTGGGGGTGTGGGCGGTTGCGCCTACCCCTCCTTTGTAATAAAAAGGGCCAAGAGGGGGGTCATGGAGCTCCATGTAATTTGTAACCTAAAGGGGATAAGGAGGAAGATTGACTCCTCCCACCTTTCCTATAAATATAGACCAAGTGACAAGAGCGGGGGTGGTTTCCCCACTCACAACAAATTTTTGTATCTTTCCCCACACTCTCTCTTGTTCGGGACGGGTATGTCCCAACATGTACATACCTGCTCTCAAAGCTTTTTCCAAACCTCGTCATCATTAGTAGTTCAGCACCATTTGCACTCTATAATAGTCATTTACATATTCAAATTCCAAAGATAGAATTCTATAGGTTATAATACCAGAGTCTTCGCTCATCATGAATTGGTAGTTCAACACCATTTGCGCCCTATAATAGTCATTTGCATATTCAAATGCCAAAGATAGAATTCTATAGGTTATAATACCAGAGTCGACAATTAATTAGCATACCTTAGTGATTCACAACTTGCTTAGTAAAAAACCATACTTGTGCACAATTTCTAGGTTAGTGTCAAAATTTTGGCCTATGCCTTTAGCAACCGCAAGGAAGTCTACCATGATTGGATAGTCGTTGGGTCCAATAGACACATACCTTTAACACGTGTTATTCATTGAATGGCTTTGGAATTAGCAAAAAGTCTTGCTTTACAATGTGACTTATTGCTTCCACTTACTCCACTACAATCCGATATCGAGCATATGTGGATAATCCCCTTTCTCATTTTTGAAACCTACAACTACAAAGATTTAAATTATATAAAACACTTATGCTAGGACATTCAAATGAAGCCCTCTATAGATATAAATATCATTTTTTAATTAGAATTACCAAGCAGGACTATCAGATGCAACATCAAAATCAGACAAACCTTAGAAAAAATTAGAGAATGGCGGAAAAGTGAAAACAAGCATACTCTTGAGTTGATCTCCCAAGTAGACTTCAAATTTTATGTGTGACTTCGAGGAACTAAAACACCTCAAAACACATTCCTTTTATTCCTCAAACTTCTCTTGCACTTTTATCATAGACTATGATAAGAGACTAAAAATACTTTTGCATAAACAAGAAAAGACAGTAGGTAGATATCGTCGAGACACAGCTATTAGCTATTATCACCCTTTGGATGCTCTGGTGCTCTAGAAACAATGTCAATGTAGGAGAAGATGTGAAACAACCGGGGTATGTGGCGGGAAGAATACATCACCATTATACTGATTTTAGTGACATAGAACATATTCATACAAGGAAGGAACCACAAGTCGAACCATGGTGCACCATGGTGCCGGCCTGCTATCGGTATAAATTAATGCACATAAAATAATCTACAAGTGCACATATTTTATACCGTTGTATCACTTTACCGAGAGTAACCCAGTTTTATATCGAACCCAAAGGAACAGGGGTGAGAATAACCAATTCTAACTTAACCCAACTTCACAATCAAGGCTAGATAATAGGAGCATAGAGGAGACTGCAAAGGTCTTCTAGTTCTAACTTTGGTAAGCTTTGTCTTCTATTATTCAATTCTGGGATATTACTAGAGAAAACACAAGCAGTGTATGTTTCCTATAATAACAAAGTCCTGCTAGGCCTACTAACGGGAGGTGGACTATAGAGGATTCAACGAGGCTATAAGAATCACCCTCACGAGCTACCATCGATCTGAAAAATAGGGTACATCCATGAGTAACCGAGTCTAAGCACTACGCTTACACTACGAATACTACTTTCACCTAGGAGCTACAAGGATTAAAGTACTCAAAGGAGAGTCGCAAATCTGAAGAATAATATGGATAAGATGCTTTCTTGAATTAGAAGTCGATTGCTAGAGAAATCTTAGAAGCAAGCTCAAGAAAAACTTGATTCCACCAGGGTATAAGCCATAGAGAGAGCACCGACAGGCCGAGACTCCTCCAAAACACTTCTCTCTCACTATATCTCTCTATCTCTAATACAAGACTAGATCCTATCAAGGACTAATTTCTCTTGATTGCTAGCCCTGATCCTGGTGGACATATGAATTAGGGTTTCTAGCTTCTCAGCTCTCAGGATCAAATGAGGCATGCCCTGAGGGGGGTGCAGGCAGGTATATATAGGCCAGAGCATCAATCCTAAGCTCTTGATCAAACCGACTTGAATAAACGGTGTAGATACATCCTAGGAGGTGGTAGAGAACCGACATAGCAATGAGGATGACAGGTGGGACCCATAGGGGCCAAGCAGCCTCAACCGACCCTACATGGTAGTGGCTTGGCCTCCGCTTTGGTGGAGAGCCTCCTAGAGTCTTCTAGAGTCTTCCCACGTTGGTTACACGACGGAATTCTGTGATTTCCTTTGATGAATAGGTCCTCCTTGGCGGTTTTCTGATTAAATCCTGCTAAAAACACAGATTCACCAAAACTCATGGAATTTGTTAGTTTAAACCCCTAAGTCAACAGTGGTGATCTATTTTAATCATTTATGCAAGTTATATTGATGGTTTGTGATGAATGTTAACTATCGTCAACAAACTCCCCCACACTTCGGCTTTTACTCATCCTCGATAAAAGGATGGATTACTTAAGACATAACTTTGGGACAAAACATCAACATAAAACTATTCCAAGTCATACTTGTATCGTGGGATTCAAAGTGTCTACCATGAAACTTTAGGCGGTTGAAGAATGGAACAGCTTGAAATAGATCACCATCTTCGTTCAGTCAAGTCAATTGGAGAAACATTTAAGATTTTTGAAACAAAACATAGCCTACCATCTCCTTTTGTAGTACTCTCAAATCACTCTGTATATGTAGTATTTTTGGATCCTCACCAAGGTATCAATGACTTGCCTTCTACTTGCCTACTTTTTAAAGCTTTATGTGGAGCTCCGATAGGGATAAATGTGAGAACATACTTGCATTGCATATATTGTAAAGTCAAAACAAGGATCCAAGGAAAAAATGTCATACTCTTAGATCAAGATGTGCATGTGTGTGGATATATATATGGTGGCTAACCTAATTCTACTATGCTCATTGAAACATATCTCTCTTGTTTGAAACTTAAAAATACTTTGCAAGAAAACATGAGCTATCTTATTCATCTCTTTTTTTAGGCGGGCATCTGAGTACCTATTGTTTTAGATATCTTGGACACTTGTCCATTTTTTTATTTCTTTTCTCTCTCTCTTTCTTTTCATGAATAACTTTTGCATAGCCCATGCCTCTTTTTCTACGATTGAAACTTTTCAAAAGAGACATTTACAACAACTTGGAGCATTTATCCTAACAAACATATTTTTGTGTCTATTCCTAGTGTAGGAGTAGAACATTTTTGGGTGGATGAAAAACATATTATTGCATACTCCTAGTGTAGGAGCAGCAGGTATATGTGGAGTGTATGTGATCTTGATCTTGAGAGCATGATAAGTTTCTCAACAAGGGTCACAAGGTTTGACCAAACTCAACACAAATACAAGTAGTATATGTAGAAGGGTTTCCCTAATCTATATATCATGTATGGCTCTAGTAGGACATTACTTACCACAAAGGAGAGGTGTAGCTATTCATTTTACTTTTTTTGAAATAAAATTCTCTAATAACAAGACATCAAGAATCAAGTTCTCATTATTCTACTATATCTCATTCCACAACAACTTAAGTGACATGGGGTCCCTAATAATAAGTTCCCAACAGTAGCATGACTTCTAAGAAAAGTATTATGTGAGTCTATCCTTAAGTCATGACTGAAATAACCTTTCCTCATCTTTTAAATTGTTTTATCAAAGGATTTTCAATTTTATTTGAAACAGAAAGCAAAATAGGTAAAAATAGAGCGTATGGGCTGTAAACCTGACCGTGGACAAAGCTCAGGGTGAGGCGGTGCAGTGATGGGCTAGACAGCCCAGAGAGGAGGCTGGGCGGCCCACTCTAGGGTCTACTCGAGGCCCGCTTCATCATACGTGGTTCTTGACTCATTACTTTTCTGAATTTCATGATTTCCATGATTAAATTATGTCTTGTTGTTGTGGTGTGTCTCCCCCACACTTATTTCAGGTACAACTTTCTCCACAACATGTGGAGACAAACACATATCCAAAAGAAATAGAGAGCAAGTAATAATACGACTCCATTAACTTCAATAAGGCACTTTATTACACAAGCACAAACTAAGCATGAACTTTAACTAACCTAACACAATCTTTTAACCATCTGAGCTAAGCGACAAACCTAAACACATGATATCACACACTTTAACCTAACACTCGTGCCTTATCAAAATGACTACCTAATTCTCACTTCTTCATTTTAGCAACAAAATGATTCAAAGTGTTTAAATCGTATTGTAGACTCTTGCGGTAGACATGTTCCTCGTCGATCCTTTGCTCTAAGGCATAGATAACATCGCTTAGATCTTTAATCTTTTTTTCTAAGAGAGCAATGGTCATCCTTGGATGCTTCTCAACCTCTAGAATAGGTGGTGATGGCGCCTTCCTCTTGGGAGGAACAACCTTGATCTGCTCTGGCATAGCCCGGACTCCATCAATGGTGGTACGAGGGGTGGCCGACATATATTGTGCACATGTAACATCTCCAAATTTATTGGTCTTTAGTCCAATCAGCACCTCATGATCCTTCAGTGGAAGACGGTTGATTTCCTTTGTCACCTTAAAAAGCTTCTGGGCGTCTAGCTTCGGCTCTTGTTGGAGAGGCTTTCCTTCAAGATGAAGTAGTGGCGGTGGCGGAGCGATTTGTGGGCGACGAACGGCTTGGGCATAGTAGGATTGATTTGAGCAACTCAGGGTAACTTCTGGTGGAACAACGGTCAGCGCAAGCGCGTTGGGCTTCTTGTTTAGGTCAGCACCATAGGGGATGATTTGCTTGTCGGCCAAGGGAACTAGAGAGAAGAAGAGCTTTATTGCTGTTGGAAGAGAAAGCTTTGATGGGATGGCAATGGAGGAAGGCGGGGGCTCATTTATATAGGGGGGTTCCACTTGCAGCTAGGGTCAAGATCTATCCATATGAGGTCTCGTAACGAGGAAAAACAGAATGCATCGAAAAACTACGAGATTACAAAGAGGAAGGATCTAGAAGACACGAGAGAATTGACGGGATGCGAGAGGCGCTGACAATGGGCCCGACGGCCTCTAGGTGGGGCCGGCCGGCGCCACATGTCGGGGTCTTGGGGTGATTTTTCTCACGGTGGTTTCTAACTCCTATCTTATCCCAAAAAGTATATTTTCGTGTTACGAAATGTTACGGAGGATGGCAGTGGTGTAATTTATGGTAAAATCAGAAAATCTACCTCATCCAAATCCTCAGGTGGTTTTTCAGGTTCTAGAAAGATCTTGAGACGATGGCCATTTACTTTAAATAACGTACCTTCGTCGTTTTGAAGTGTTACCGCTCCATGCAACGAAGTGCTTATTACCTTGAATGGTACTTCCCATTTGCTCCGAAGTTTTCCATGCCCGAATAATTTAACCCTAAAATTAAAAAGTAATACCTTATCTCCTAGGGCGAACTCTTTCTTCTTGATCTTCTTATCATGCCATCTTTTCGTTCTCTCCTTGTAAATCTTGGAGTTGTGATATGCTTTTTCATGCCATTCATCAAGCTCAGAGAGTTGCATCTTCCTCTTGGTTCCTGTGGCTTTAAAGTCCATGTTCCATCACCTGATGGCCCAGTGAGCTTTGAATTCTAGCTCAACAGGTAGATGACAAGTCTTTTCATAGAACAATTGATATGGTGACATCCCCAATGGTGTTTTATAGGCTATTCTGTAGGCCCATAGTGCATCGGGTAGTCTATCCTTCCACGCAGTTCCCATCTTGTTGACTGTCTTTTGTAGAATGTTCTTGATTTGTTTATTTAATGTTTTTGCTTGGCCACTTGTCTGAGGGTGATATGGAGTTGCGACGTTGTGACGGATCCCATGCCTTGACAAGTAGTTGTGAAAGTTCTTGTCAGTGAAGTGGGTGCCTCCATCACTAATCACCATCCTTGGAACTCCGAATCTTAGAAATATTATTTCTTCAAACATCTTCTTGGAGTTCTTTGCATCAGCAGCTTTACATGGCATAGCTTCAACCCACTTGGAGACATAGTCAACTGCCACCAATATGTACTCATAGCCTTTTGACTTTAGAAACGGTCCCATATAGTCAATTCCCCAGACATCGAAGAGCTCAATCTAGAGGTTGTTGGTGAGTGGCATAGCATCTCTTGAATTGATATTCTCTTGCCTCTGACATGCTCCACATCTCCTGAGGAAGTCTTTCGTGTCTTCATACATGGTTGGACAAAAGAATCCACTTTGTCAGATCTTCGAATGAGTGCGGAATGCCCCATAACGTCCTCCATATGGTGATGAGTGGCATCATTCAATAATCTTGATGCCTTCCTCTACCGGTACACATCTTCTAAGTAGGCCGTCAGAGTAGACTCTAACCTGCAACCATAAAATTGATAATATTTGCGTACTAGGGGTTGGATTTGGAGACCTTGTAGAGCATGTCATCCCATAGAGAATCATAGATGGGCAGATCCTGTGAATTCTCAAACTGCATTCTAGACAAGTGATCGGCAACAGAATTTTCTACTCCTTTTTTATCTTTTATTTCTAAATTAAATTCTAGGAGTAGCAAAATTCATCTTATCAGTCTAGGTTTAGCATCTTTCTTAGTGAGCAGGTACTTTAAAGTAGCATGATCAATATAAACAATCACCTTAGCTCCTACTAAGTAAGATCTAAACTTATCAATAGCAAAAACAACAGCTAAGAGCTCTTTTTTAGTTGTTGCATAATTAAGTTGAGGTTCTGTCAAAGTTTTGCTAGCATAAATAATTGCATGATGCTTTTTATCTTTAGTTTGTCCCAAAACTACCCCACAACATGATCACTAGCATCACACATAATTTCAAAAGGTAGTGACCAATCAGGGTGTTGAATGATTGGTGCAAAGATGCGTGCTTTCTTAAGAATATTAAAAGATTTCAAGCACGCATCATTAAATTCAAAGGGAACATCCTTAGCCAAAAGATTTCTAAGTGGTCTAGCAATGTGTGAAAAATCTTTTATAAAGCGGCGGTAAAAACCAGCATGACCAAGAAAACTACGGATCCCTTTGATATTTACGGGAGGAGGTAACTGTTCGATTACTTCAATTTTAGCTCTATCTACCTCAATCCCTCGTTCAAACACCAAGTGTCCAAGCACTATGCCTTCTCTAACCATAAAATAACATTTTTTCAATTAAGGACTAAGTGTTTTTCTTCACATCTTTGCAAAACCTTGTCTAAATTTTCAAGACAATCATCAAAAGTTTTTCCATAAATAGAAAAGTCATCCATGAAAATTTCCATGATTTCTTCAATTATATCAGAAAATATAGACATCATGCATCTTTGGAAAGAAGCTGGAGCATTACATAATCCAAAAGACATTCTATGATAAGCATAGTTCCATATGGACATGTAAAGGTGGTTTTGTTTTGGTCATCTAGATGGATCAGAATCTGGAGGTAACCTGAATACCCATCAAGGAAACAGAAAAAAGAGTGGTTCACCAGTCACTCTAACATTTCATCAATGAAGGGCAACGGAAAGTGATCTTTCTTTGTTGCCTTGTTAAGTTTTTGGTAATTTATGTGCATCCGCCATCCAATGACGTTTCTTTGGGGGATTAATTCATTCTTTTTATTTTTAACTACAGTCATGCCTCCCTTTTTAGGCACAACTTGAACAGGGCTTACCCACTCACTATGTGGCACGGGATAGATGATCCCGGCGTGTAGGAGTTTCAAAACCTCTTTCTTAACAACCTCTCTCATCGCATTATTAAGCCTACCCTGGGGCTCCCTAGAAGGTATACAATCAGAATATGTAGGGATGCGATGGGTGCAAAGAGCAGGGCTAATTCCCTTAAGGTCTTGGAGTGAGTAGCAAAAAGCAGAACGATACTTTTCTAAGACAGTTAGCAAGCGGAGGGATTCTTCCTAAGAGAGTTTATCACTTATGATCACAGGAGAATCCTGATCATTATTGAGAAAAGCATATCTAAGACCAGAAGGCAGGTGATGTAGACAAGGCCCGATCCTCCAATAGGTACGATAGCGTCGATTGGTGGAGACTCAACGTTCATGATCTAGGCTTTGAACTAAGACTGATTCGGACTCTCACAACTATTACACCACTACCCCGTTGGTTATTAACCACGCGAACATGATTGACCTCGCCGAGAAGGCTTTCCTACAAGCGAATCGAGAACACAAGCAAGAACAGGACGAACGCAATCTAAAATTGCAAATAAATATGAGGCTTATGATAACAAGAAGGAGTTCATGTCTTTATTCGAAAGGACTAATCACCACAGGTGAACAAGATCAAGAACCGGGGCCCTGGTTCACAGCAAGCGGCCTTGGCGGCGCAGTTACAGCAAAACGATGTCTGTTTCATGAGGAAATCAAGAACTAAACAAAACCCAAACCCTAACGAGAGTGACGGCAGTATAATATAGAGTCTTGGGCATCACCCCCCTAGACGCGCCCCTAATGGGCCCAAACACGATACACGGTCCAACGGATCAAAAGACGGTGTCGCAGCACCCTGGCAGATTCTGGACGCTGACTTGTTTCGATGATTCCCATTGATTCCAAAGGGCTTTTGATGTGAGACCACTTGCATTGGCTTCCTTATCTAATTAGCTTTCCATTTATATGTGGATCATCAAAAATAGAGCTCGAACGCGCCCGTGTGACCAGTTTTTTGATAGACTGGTCCTGGAACCCGAGATAGGATCGAACTTGATTTGGGCCTCCACCTTGGTGACTCGAACCGGATGAGCTTTGGGTCTCCTTCTTGGTTAGGACACCCTCACTGATCTCCTCATCCTCTATCTCCCAGCATGATCATATGCATGGAGCTCATGTCCTTATCACCCTCCCTTTCTTGATGAAAAGTCGTCCTCGGCGTCGATTTTGCTTGAAGTCGATCCTGCACAATATGAGGACAAATGAGGTTTCCAAAATAATGGGAATAGATAATGTTGTGAGAAAGAATATGACCACATGTATAGGTTTGTAGCATGTCTTGTCCTATAGACATGTAGTCTGCTCGATTGAAATACACACGATCTTTGCCAATATTATCCTGCAAAAGATTAGTACTAACAAGAGACATATGCTCCATTTCTTTGGATTCCACTTGTGTTTGAAAAGCAAAACTAGAGGAATATGGCATATCAACAATGTTGATTTTACTGTCTTCTAGTTGATCATTACTTTGCACAACAAAAGGAGAATTCGGATTTGTATAAATGTAAACTCGTTCCATCATATATTTTCCTTTGTTGTTATATTTGCCAAAAACATGATATGTATGTCTAGACAACCATAGAAAATCAACATATGCATTAAGTTTCTCCTCCAAATAACTAACATTGCACAGAACATCAAATTCAATGTAACCCAAAGTATTTAAAGAAGATAAAAGTTTCAGCTCATCAACATCACTAGCATTATGAATAACATGTTTATTTTCAACACAAATGTTCGATTCCAACACACATATAGCATGATCATTCATTAATGGTTGCATGGGTATAACATAAATTTCATCATGCAAGTCATCTTTGTCACAAGGAACATCAAGCAAAGCATCTTGTGACAAAGGTAAATCAAGGGAAGATTCCACTAATATTTGCTCTATCATAGCATGATTCGTGGAAGAATTTAGCACATCAAGAGAACTCTCACCTTTTATGAATTTAGCATCATGGGCATTATCTTTGCTCTCATGTTCAGCAAGAGTAATAGTTGATGGTTCTGAATTTTCACATGAGGCTGTGAGCATCTCATTTTCTGTCACGTCATCCTCGCTCTTTTGTACATTGTCCTACAAAAGGTTAGGCATAGCAGGAGGAATAACAAGAGATTGATCTAGTTGATGCACCTCATCATTTGAATTAATTACAAGAGATGGATTAACAAAATTTTCTCTCATAAGATCTTTCATATCATTCCATGTGTGAGGTTTATCTGAAAAACTTAAAGACTCCCACCAAGTTGATGTAGATTGTCTCAAAACACCAGTTGTATTTTTAATTTTCCTCTGTTCGCACATATAACTTTGTGCAAAAATATTATCTATTTTAGTTTCCCACTCAATGTACTCATCAGCACCAATACCATCATAAGCAGGCGGGGAAGAAAGAATAGATTGACCTACGAAAGGAGGTGTAGCAGCAATAGTCCGTGGCTCATGCATCATTGATGTCTCACATCGGTACGTGTTGTAACCTGTCATTGTTAGCATCAAACAAGAAAACACACAAGTATGTATTTTCCAATCAGCTACTATAGGATGTGGTCAAGGAGTAAAGTCACACACTCTCAAGCGTCTTACCACGGTCCTACAAGTGTTTGTTACCAAAGCAATAGGCGGTGCAATCGGTTGGTGACTGTGATACCGTTGTAGCTTGAGTGTAACAGTTGCAAGGCGAACCTATACTTAGTTAGAAGAAAGTGGAGCTTGGATAGGCACAATATAGTAGCAAGGAATAGCAATAATTTAATTTAGAAATTGCAAGATTAAAAAGTAGTCCTAAGCTAGTCTATGTCGCTGGCCTAAACTCGTCCTGGACCTAGTTCAAGCAAGCAATATAATACAACTCAGCACAAGGACTTAAAAGGATGCAAGCACTTCAAACTTTTTTTCACTTTCTTTTTCTTTCCTTCTTTATTTTTTCTCTCTCTTTTTTTAGGTGCGGCCTTTTTTCCTTCTTTTGGTTTTTGCACCTCTTTGCCTTTTTCTGCCTTTGATTGATTTTTTTAACTAGATAAGTGCCGCAATACAACCTTCAAATATATCATGTGGTACAATACAATTAGAGTTTAATTTCTCTCTGATATGATGCAAGACTCAAGTTCTAGGATATCAAAAAGTAGCATGATATGTGCTTCCAAAAGTAGCTCTCCAAAGTCCAACGAACAAGCTAAAGAAGAAACCAAATTGGACTTGATATCTATTAGATAAGGAATTATGCAAATCTTCCTATTTCTTGTCTGCTCACCTACAACTAAACTTTCCTTTTCTTTTTTTTAGCAAGATTGCACAATGCATCTGTACTTTCTTAACTAACTGTCAAACAAGAAACCAATCTAATATGTGTATACAGGACCAACTCAACACCAAACTGAGAGGAGCACTTTTGAGAAGAACTAGACTCTGACTTGAATAAACCAACGAACACAACGACGCACAAGGGACGACCATTCAATAAAGCATACTAAAATTAAAAAATATTGCGATGGCACAAAAGGCTGTAGGATAGGGAATATGTGGTAGTGTTTTTTTTGCTTTTTGTGGACTCTAGGTAATGATAAACAAATTTAATCTAAAGAGAAAAACTATAGAGAAATACCTAACGGGCAACTAGGTCTCTGATACCACTTGATGTAGACAAGGCTCGATCTTCCGATAGGTACGATAGCGTCGATTCGTGGAGACTCAATGTTCACAATCTAGGCTTCGAACCAAGACTGATTTGGACCCTCGCAACCGTTACACCACTGCTCCGTTGGTTATCAACCATGCGAACGCGATTGACCTCGCCGAAGAAGGCTTTCCTACAAGCGAATCGAGAACACAAGCAAGAACGGGATGAACGCAATCTGAAATTGCAAATAAATATGAGGCTTATGATAACGAGAAGGAGTTTAGGTCTTTATTCGAAAGGACTAATCGCCACAGGCGAACAAGATCAAGAACCGAGGCCCTGGTTCACAGCAAGCGGCCTTGGCGGCGCAGTTGCAGCAAAATGATGTCTATTTCATGAGGAAATCAAGAACTAAACAAAAACCAAACCCTAACGAGAGTGACGGCGGTATAATATAGAGTCTTGGGCGTCACCCCCCTAGACGCGCCCCTAATGGGCCCAAACACGATACATGGTCCAACGGACCAAAAGACGGTGTCGCAGCACCCTGGCAGATTCTGGACGCTGACTTGTTTCGACGATTCCCGTTGATTCCGAAGGTCTTTTGACATGAGACCACTTGCATTGGCTTCCTTATCTAATTAGTTTTCCATCGAGAAACTGAGATTGATTCATTGTAACTGTGGTGACAAATCCATTTACTGTGATCCAGGGCCCCTGTTCTTGTTCTCCTCGCCTGTGACGATTAGTCCATTCAAATCGGGAGCTTGAACCCCTTATTGATCTTTGCTTCATCCATATTTGCAATTTCAGATTGCGTGTTTACCATTCTCTTGCTTGTGTTCTTCGATTCGCTTGCAGAGAAAGCCTTTTCGGCGAGGTCAATCAAGTTGTGCTTGGTTGATAACCAATGGAGCAAAGGTGTAGCGGTTGCAAGGTTCGAATCGTGTCTGATTTGAAGCCGGATCATCAACATTGAGTCTCCACCAATCGAATTTATCACTACCTTTCGGAAGATCGAGCCTTGTCTACATCAGCAGGGGTTTAAGCTCAATGGAGGGCTTAGGTGGTTCCAGCAATTCATCTAGAGGTTCATGGTCTATAGGATTTTCGTCTTCTTCTTCGATGAAGAACTGGGCATCATCTTTAAGGTTAGGTTCGATCAAGTCATCAAGAGATGTAGCCTTAACCTCTTCCATTGGGTCTTCCTCGGGAATTGGCTCAGTCTCAGCATTTAGAGAATGAGTAATGGGTATAGAAAGCTTAAAGTTTTTCCCAAGTCTTATATTCAACTTCCCCGTTTGTCCTTCTTGGATAAGTCTTTCAATTGGTTGTCTTATCAACAGGTCGAACTCCATAATATCAAAGATATAGAAGCTTAGATGAACTTTAGTTCCTTTTACCTGAATAGGAAGGACATAAAGTATTCCCAAACTTGGGAGAATGTGTCCTAAAAGACCTTTCAATAACTTTGTTGTTGAGGTTAATGGAATGTGTTTCAATAAATCATGAGCAAAAGATGCAGACATGATGTTAGCACCTACAACTGGATTGTAAAGAGCATCAAAAGGAGCTTTATTAATTTTGCAACGAATAGAAATAGAAGGTGAATCTAAGCGAATCACATCAGAGGAAAGCTCTGATTCTTCTAACCATTCATTACTTATAATAGACACTAGCTCTTTCGTAGTCTTTTTAAGAAAAGCTTCCTCATAAGGGTCTAAAGGTTCTTCAAGCAATGATGATTTCCTAGACTTCTGGGGTCTCCTCATAGTATGGTAATTTGAGGTATTTCCATATTCATCAAAAAGTTCATCCTTGAATTCAAGCATAAAATCCGAAATTAGAGTTTCCTCCTTTTCTGGTGGTTCAGGATCTAAGATAACTAAAGTTGGTGATGGGTTTTTTATGGATTTAGATTCAGCTATCTAGGATTCCTCCTCTAATGGCTTCTCTTCTACTTCTTCAAGGGCATCCTCTAAGATTTTAGTAAGAATGCTTCTCCCCGTATTGGCGGAGACATGCAAGAACGAGCCTCCTGAGGCCATATTAAGACATCTTGAGGTTTTCCTATTAAGACCCATATAAAAGTGTTGAAGAAGAATAGGGTCTTGAATGACAAGGTTAGGACCAGTTTTAATGAGAGTAATAAAGCGTTCCCATTCTATGCCTAGAGATTCTTTTTTCTTTTGTCTAAAAGATAGAACCTCTAAACGAAGTCTGACTACCCTGGAGATTGAAAAGAATTGCAAGCAAAAGCTAGAGCACAGGGCTTCCCAATCTCCTTGTCTACTCTCAGTGGTGAGATTGTACCAACGTTTAGCTTTTCCCGTCAAAGAGAAGGGAAAAGCTTCCATCGTAAGGTTTCATCAGACATGCCCTCAATACGTAGGCATGCACAGGTTTGCTCAAACTCATTTAAGTGAGAATAGGGGTTTTCATCACCTTCGTCTGAAAAGGTTTGATCCTGAACCATGTTGATTAACCACGGGCGCAACTCATAGCCAAGAGTTAGGATAGGCTTTGAATATTCTTGTGGTTGTAGGCTTGTGCCCGTGGGTGCACCATATTGATAGATAGGGGTGGATTCTACATCCATGGTAAAAAGGAAAGAAAAGACAAAAGGATAAAAGTATAATACAAGGTTAAGCTAGACTCGAAGTTAACTCAGCAATAGTTCCCCGGCAATGGCGCTATAAATGCTTGTTGGTATAAATTAATGCACACAAAATAATCTGCAAGCGCACAAATATTATACCGTTGTAGCACTTCACCGAGAGTAACCCAGTTTTATATCAAACCCAAAGGAACGGGGGGTTAGAATAACCAATACTAACTTAACCCAACTTCACAATCAAGGCTAGATAATAGGAGCATAGAGGAGACTGCTAAGGTCTTCTAGTTCTAACTTCGGTATGCTTTGTCTTCTATTATTCAATTCTAGGGATATTACTAGAGAAAACACAAGCAGAGTATGTTTCCTATAATAACAAAGTCCTGCTAGGCCTACTAATGAGAGGTGGACTACAAAGAATTCAATGAGGCTATAAGAGTCACCCTCGCGAGTTACCACCAATCCGAAAAATAGGATACATCGATGAGTAACCGAGTCTAAGCACCATGCTTACACTATGAATACTACTTTAACCCAGGAGCTACAAGAATTAAAGTACTTAAAAGAGAGTCGCAAACCTGAAAAATAATATGAACAAGATGCTTACGTGAATTAGAAGTCGATTACCAAAGAAATCTTAGAAGCAAGCTCAAGAAGAACTTGATTCTGCCAGGGTACAAGCCATAAAGAGAGCACCAACAGGCCGAGACTCCTCCAAAACTCTTCCCTCTCACTCTGTCTCTCTATCTCTAGGACAAGACTAGATCCTATCAAGGACTAATCTTCTCTTGATTGTTAGCTCTGATCCTGGTGGACATATGAATTAGGGTTTCTGACTTCTCAGCTCTCAGGATCAAATGAGGCATTCCCTAAGGGGAGTGCAGGTAGGTATATATAGGCCAGAGCATCGATCCTGAGCCCTTGGATCAAACCGATTTGAATAAATGGCGTAGATGCATCCTAGGAGGCGGTGGAGAATTGACATATCAATGAGGATGACAGGTGGGACCCCTAGGGGCCCGGTGGCCTGCATGTGGGGCCGATAGTGGCTTGACCTCCACTTTGGTGGAGAGCCTCATGGAGTCTTCTAGAGTCTTCCCACGTCGGTTACGCGGCGAAATTCCGTGATTTCCTTTGACGAATAGGTCCTTCTTGGCGGTTTTTGATTAAATCCTGCTGAAAACATAGATTCACCAAAACTCAAGGAATTTGTCAGTTTAAACCCCTAAGTCTACAGTGGTGATCCATTTTAATCATTTATGCAAGTTATATTGATGGTTTATGATGAATGTTAACTACCGTCAACACCTGCTCCTGATTTTACGAAGATTAACATTGATGTTCTTTTTGGGAGGACAAAGGAGAGGGTGGATGGGGTTTCATTATCAAGGATGAACATGGTCAAGTGCTTGGTTTGAGAGCGGGGAAAATTGATCATTGCATGGATGCCCTCCAAGCCGAGACGACACTAGCTCTTCATGCTTTGTCGTTCGCTGCAAATGCAAGAATGACACGAATAGAAATGGAGACGGATGCAATAAACCTGAAGACGATGCTAACATTGTCATTGTTGGACTTACATCAAATGGAGTCATGTTTCAGGAAATAAAAAATCTTTATGATCACTGAATTTGTGTGTGTGTGTGTGGGTTTTGTATAATCCAAGAATATGTAATTCAGTAGCAGACAACGTGCTAAGATAGGTGTGGAGTTAGGGCCAAGCGGTGTCTTGCTTTGGCCTAATGAAGTTTCTGCTACTTTTTCTGATTTGGTGGCTACCGATTTGGGCTCAGCCAACAATTAATAGAATTCTTTTTCCTTCTTAAAAAATATAGAGAACACAAAATACAATAAGTGTATAGTAAGTAGATAGTGTGAAATAAAGAGAACACAGAAGACAATAAGTGTACATTGCCAAATATAGAAAACAACATTAGACACTAAAACAATAGCTAACCTTCCCCACGGAACAGAGCTGGCATTGATAAGCAGAGGGCCCAAATTGTGGCATTATGTTTTTCTCATTGAAAATTCTTGTAGCAGAATACAATTCGTTATAGGTAAAAGATTGACATCATGTCATTTTGAACACAAATGATGATTCTGCGGATCGTCGCCGCTGGATTCACAAGCTCCAGTCTCCGCAGTCAGATACTTTTTGAAAAAATATTTCTACAAATTTTTTTTCTAAAGTCTAGTTGACCTCCTTGTGAAAGTCCAATTTACCTCCCCCGTGGCTAACGTGGCGCCATGTCAACAAAAATCGCTTTCAAAATGGCCCAAGGGGGTAAATCAATTTCAATAGTTTGAGGAGCACAAACATCTGGTTTTGTAGTTGAAGGAGGTAAATCGGATTATCCCAATAGTTAAGGGAGGTTAGGAGGACTTTTTCCAAAGCCTTGTGACGACCTATGTACAGATTTTCAATCTAAAAGGTATTGACCTTTTTCTTAGTCCGGTCCATGAAATACTTGCCTCAATTCCAACTCCCAAGGGGGCCGAGGCACAAGCTTTGTAGCAAATGACACAATTAAGAGCAAGAATATGATTCAAGCAGAGAAGCAAACTTTATGCTTGCCATTTATATTTTAAATTTAAGTTATAAAATGCATGGATGGTCCCCGAGCTTGTTGAGGGATGCTACTTAGGTCTATTTTCTAGGTCCGTAAACTTGTTATGTAATGCATTGCAGTGGTCGATATGGTCCAATAATGAACCTACGGTTGACCATTTTATAAGTTTAGAGATGTGTGGTGCACCACTTAACAAGTTTAGGGACCTAGAAATCACTACTATAAAAATGGTTCCAGGAGACAGGCCATTTTTATTTGAAGAGGCGAACAAGAAATTTTGGTGTCTCCCAAAATATATAATCAATTTCGGAGACACCCAATCCATTTTTGGAGGCAGTCCAAAAAAGCCCGTCTCTGTGAATTGATTAACAGAGGCAAGCCTCTTAAGATGTTCGCCTCTGAAAACAGTGCTCATTTTCGGAGGCGGCCCCCTCTTTCATTGATCTTTTTGTATCATATATGTGTTGTCAGCCTCTTAAGATGCCCATCTCTGAAAATAGTGCTCATTTTCAGAGGCGGTCCCCCTCTTTCATAGATTTTTATCATATATGTGTTGTGTTTTATCAGTATCTTTATTTTCGGATGCAGATCCAGGGTGTGGCGCCGGAGCTACAAATCTAGGGCGCGGCGCATGGTGGGCTTAGCGGGCTCGATGACGGTCTTAGAAATGGGCTCATCAGTGGGATCATTTTTGTTTGTTTTTTAAACCTATTTTCATAGGCTGGCATTTTGATTGCCTCTGGAAATCGGGATTTCCAGTGAAGTTAAACCAAAGAAGGAAATATCCCTCGCCTCTGGAAATCTCATTAACTGACTCAAAAAATGGATTTGGTAGTAGTGAATGTGTTTTCAAAGTTCGTGGACCCAATTGACACCTCTTAGACAAGTTTAGAGGCCGCTGATGCATTTAACTCTTTAAATTTTGTTGTGGTTCACATTTAGTTGTGTGGTACATTCTTGAAATGCTTTTCCTAGTATATTTGTCAAGTTTGTAGAAGAATTTAATCTCCATCCCAAAATTATGAGGTATTTTGATTACAAAAAGTCAAATAAAACAAATTTTGACCCTTAATTTATCTTCCAATATATTGTCATTTGCTAAAGAACCAATATCACCTAATGGGTGTACTCCAAATGCAAATCTATTGATGCAAATTTTATACCCTAAACTTGTGTATAATGTGAATAATTGTTAGTCAAAGTTGATAAAATTTTGACTTTTCCTCGTATAAGATACGCTTATCAATATGGGACTTAAGGTATATATGAAATTAAACATATTCTCAACTCTCTCAAAGAGAATCTTAATTAGTGGCTATGTGCAAACTAAGGCCCAGTTTGGTAAGGATTTTTCAAACTTTCACATAATCCCTACCAAATGACTTAGAGATCCAATGTCAAAACTAAAAATGTTTCCTGGACTCTACCACATCCTATAAACCACAAAAACCTGCTTCCCAAGACAATTAGAATCGGTTTTCCACCAGAAATGTTTCTTCAATAAATGGGACTGCTTAATAAGGCCTAAAATTCTATTCACTGTAGTTTTTTTTGTGTAGTTCAAGTTTCATAGTTTCTTTGATCGTGTGTACCTTTTCCATGCTATTCATACACCTTGTAAGACAACTATCGGCATACTTGAATGGCAATAGCTTCATAGAACTTTGCATGAACTATGACAATTCAAAAAGAGGATTCGAAGAATTCTCTTGCTCTAGATAAGCATAGTTTTCACCTTTTATCCCGTCATTCTACACGTCACATGTGCATTTCTCCTCCACTAAACCGGGTCAGGGACCTTTGGGGGTGAAGCTAGCACTAATATTGCCCTGGTGCAATACTCTCTAACACATCAAAAAACATAAAGGATTACTCCCTCCATCCCAAATTATAAGTCATTCCAAGAATCTTGTAGATTCAAAGCATCTAAAGTTTGACCAAATTTATATGATAAGGTAATAGCATTTATGATACCAACTAAGTATCATTAAGTCTTCATTAATTATATTTTCATAGTATATCTATTTGATATCATAAATCTTTATAATTATTTCTATAATTTTGGTCAAACTTGCGGTGCTTTAATTTGAGTCTCCAAAATTCTTGGGATGACTTATAATTTGGGATGGAGGGAGTATATGGTAAAATCTCAGTTTAGTAGTATAAAAAAGTTCTTCATCATGGTGCATTGGCACCAGCAGGGGAGATCAATGGTCCATTTTTACCGTGCAATCTTCTATTTCATCAGTTTTTCGCTCAGGGATTTTTACCAACGTCCAGGTCTTAATAGAAAGGCAAACCTCATGCCACTTTGGACGAGTCACGAAAAGGCTATATTAAAATGTCCTTATATATACTTCAAAACATGATACACACACGATAAGAACAAGCACATACAAGTTGTCGAGAGACAATTATGTGAGACCCAAACCTTTTTATCTAGTTTGGAACACGTAGCCCTTGTTTCTGCATAATATTTGCAGTATGCTTGCATTCCAAATGTATAGATCCATAGTCTCACCTACTCACTCCACCCATGAATATAGGAACTTATGCTGTTCATTTAAATTTTGTTCACACAAACATAAGGATTTCTAAGTACCAAATAAAGAGGTAGCCAACAACCAGGAGCCGACTCACCCCATCAATTGCGCCAATCATGAGCTGACCCAACTGCTTCAATAGTAGGCCTAAAAGACTTTTGTGTCCCTTCTTAATTAGGTTTAGTTTCTAGAAGATGTTATATATTTATAGATGTGTGTAGTAACTACTTCCTCCATTTCAAATTGTATGTAGTTCTGATTTTTTTTTTAGATACATAGCTTTTCTAGTGTAAATGATTGCGGAATCCTTTGAGACGAGAATGAAGAAGTTATATATCCTACACAACATGTGAACATACCCTACACATATATATACTACATAGGGATCACAATTTGGCACCAGAGTTTCATGTACTAAGATGCAACACACATGCATCGTGTTCATTCAACTGCACACTCCCAACTGTATATATACGGAGGATACCATCTTAGCTTAGTTAAAAAGAAGCACGTACACAAGCAACTCAACCAAAGAGTGAGTCAGGTAGCTTGCTATTACATGCAAAGATGGACCTAGAACTGGGTGGACGCACTGACGCACGAGAGCAAAACGAAGCCCACACCACACCGCGGAATTTGTGGCGCTGCGCAGCTCAGCAGCGGGCACACGCTACGGCCACCAGGAAAGCGCCACCGCGACCAAGTGCCCAAGGGCGCGGCGACTTGGCGCGAGCGAGCAAGCAAACCGTTGCCCTGCCCTGCCCTACTACCTGAGCAGGCGACCCCTCCACCGATTTTGAATTTGAAAAACTCGCAGCACCCCTCCCCCTTCCCTCCACCACCACTGCCCGCCTTGATGCGGTTGCGCGCGGCCGTCGACCAGCGACCGGCCGCCTTGTAGGCTGGACTGGACGCGGCGCGCAGCCGCGGACACGACGAGGGGGCCCGACCGACACCTGCACGCTCGCTCGACCGCACCGGGTCCGTCCGCACCCGCACCCGCATACGAGCGAACTCTCCCGAACGAAGCCCAACGGACGGTCCGGACCAGCCAGAGCGAGACCACCAACGTTCACCACTTTGCCACGTCTCACCATTTCGCCACGTCCCACCGCCGCGCCACGACCCGCACCGCACCCGCACCCGCACACGCAGCCCGCCCGGGAAGTGCGACGCGAGCCAGGCTGGGGTGCGACGAGTCGGGTGCGGCGCGCTGGGTGCCCTGCCCCTGCACTTGCCTTCCCTCGTGCACTCGCTGCGCTGGTGTGTCCCAGTGACCCAGTGCTTCTCCTCCCCTTCCCTTCCCTTCCTCCATCCATCATCATCTCCACCTCTTCCCCCAACTCCTCCTCCTCGCCGCCGCCACTCGCCGTAGGGTTTGCGAGCGCATCCCATTCCAATCGCCCGCCTCCGCCGCGAGATCGGCGGCTCCCATCGCAGATTCGTCATCCGCACCAGCCCCCGTCGGAACCCGCACAATTCGCCCTCGACTCGCGGACGAGGATGCCTCGGTAGCGTGCGAGAAAGCTAGGGTTCTCGCGCCGGGGGGGCCATGGAAGACGCCGCCGCGGGCACCGGGCCACGGGACGATCCCGATCGGGCGGCGCCGCAGGGCCTCGCCGCCGCCTCCCCCGCGGAGGCGGCGGCCGCTGGTGGCGTGAAGACGGAGACCGCCGGTGGGGCGGAAGCGCCTGCTGCGGCACGCGCAGCCGGTGAGGCCGAGCCGGGTGGAGGCGGCGCCGCGGGGCGTGGGGGTGACGCGGAGGGCTCGGGAGCGAGCCCACGGCGGAGGCTAACGAAGGCGGCGGCGGCGCCGCTGCTGCTACTGCGGGCGAAGAGCGCCCCGCGGCGCGTGAGGCGGACGGGGACGGCGGCGCGGGCGAAGGGCGGGCTGCTGTGCACGTGGCGAGTGAGGTGGCTCAGGGCGGCATTGCGGGGGGATCGCGAGATGTGGATCCCGCGGTGCTCGAGGCGAAGATGGAGGTGGTGGACTTGGGTGGCGACGCGAGCAAGCAGAAGCAGCGCTCTCCGTCGGCCTGTATGGCCAGCGAGGTGGATGTGGGGAGCGATCCGGGGGCAGAGCAGGATTTGGGTCCTGTGGCGTCTGAAGTGGAGATGGAGGTGGGTGACAGCCATGTTCGGGAACAAGAGTGCGCGGGAGCGGCTGGGGTGTCTGAAGTGAAGATGGAGGTGGATGGTAGCTGTGTTCAGGAACAAGAGTGCGCGGGAACGGCAGTGGTGGGAGAGGCTAAGATGGAGGAAGCTGATGGAAGAGTAGTGGAGGTGGATGATAGCCGTGTTCGGGAGCAAGAGCGCGCGAGAGTGGCTGGGGCGTCTGAAGTGAAGATGGAGGTGGATGACAGCCGTGTTCCGGAACAAGAATGCGCAGGAACGGCTGTGGCGGGAGAGGTTAAGATGGTGGAAACTGATGGAAGGGTGGTGAACCAAGGGACTGCTGCCACATCTGCTGGGGGCCTTCCGGTGCGCGCCAAGGAAGTAGGGGAGTGCTTGGTCGGCCGTTACATTGGCCGCCACATGCCGGGGCATGCGTGCGTTCTTATTGGGAAGGTTGCGTCCTATGATAGCACAGCTGGCGTGTACAGTGTGGTGTTTGAGGATGGACATGCTGAGGATTTGGCGTTTCCTCAGCTCCGGGAGTTCCTCATGCCCGACGAGAATGGTGCGTTAGGCATGAAGGTGAGCTGCAGGAAGAGGAAGCTAGACCTGCTGGTTTTGTCGGGGAGTGCCTCCGAGGTGAAAGAGCCAGCAAGTACTAGGCAGAGGGTTGACGGATGCGAGATGCCTGCCAACCGTGATGCGCTGCAGTATAGTGGGTCTGGCTCGGATATGTCCGAGGATATCGAATCTTCGAGTAATTCATCTGATTTCACTAAAGAAGAACCATCCGAGCCACGCCCTCCTGTACAGGCTGTGGAGTTGCCCCCGTCATCGGGAGACATTCCTGTGCCAGAAGATTCCATAAGCTATCTCTTTTCGGTTTATAACTTCCTGCGATCCTTCAGCGTGCAGCTGTTCCTGAGTCCGTTTGGGCTGGATGATTTTGTTGCAGCCATTAATTGCGCTGTTCAGAATAACTTGTTGGATGCCGTACATGTCTCGCTACTGCGGGCACTGAAGCGGCATCTTGAATCTAAATCTGCTGAAGGATCTCAGATGGCTTCGAATTGCTTAAAGTACATATACTCTATCAACCCCCTTTTAAATACAGTAACTATTTTATAGGTATTGCATTTATTTTTTACTTAAAATTCTGACAATATTTCACTTTCCTTGAACCGTGTACAGGTATCTGGATTGGACATTACTAGATGCATTGACTTGGCCAACTTTCTTACTAGAGTACCTGTATGTGATGAGGTGCATTAAGAATCTAGGGGGGCAGAGTTTTGCTAGAAACCTCCTAGCTGCCGAATACTATAAACTTCCTGTTGCCACGAAGTTGAGGGTGCTGCAAATACTCTGTGACCATGTCCTTGAATCAGAAGAATTCAAAACTGTACTGGATGATCGAGTAGGCTACAATGAGGAGATGGAATATGAGATAGATTCTAGCACCTTTTGGGAGGCTGGTTCAAGAGCAGTCTCGACTAGAGCCTCAAAGGCCTCAGCTTACAAAATGATGAATGATTTACAGAACTTTGAAAGTGCTCCAAATGTAACAAATCCAGATGTTGCTATAGCAGATGTTTCTCAGGACGGCAATAGTGATGATTGCCGAATATGTGGAATGGATGGGACTTTGGTATGCTGTGATGGCTGCCCATGGGCATATCATTCGAGATGTATTGGTCAAAACAAAGCTTTCCTTCCCCATGGAGACTGGTTCTGTCCAGAATGTGTGGTCAACAAGCTTGGACCAACTTCGTCAAGAATTGAACGTGGTGCAAGAGGAGCTCAAATGTTTGGCGTTGATATGTGCGGGAGGCTATTCTTAGGAACCTGCAACTATTTACTGGTGTAAGTTCTTGCTTATTAATCATACAATACGTCTACTAAAGATTTGTTTTGCATGACCTGCTATTGTTTGTCCTCTACTTCCTTTAATGTTTTGTTCCATCAAATACTGCAGGATCGAAACATCTTCAGATGTAGAGTCTTATGCAAGATATTACAATCATTATGATGTTGTCAAGGTCCTCCAGAGACTTGCTCCCTCAGATGCATATGTGGATATATGCAGGCAAATAATGGAATACTGGAAACATTTACTCGGTACAGTTCAGAGTGAGAGATCAACAATGTTGGAAGAAGTTGGTACAAGACATACTCCACAATCCAGTATGTTGAGTTTTACTCCAACAAAGTCAGAAGATGAAAGTGGCTGGACAACTTCAAAAGATGGTGGGGACAGTAAAACAGTAGCACTTCCTCAAACAAATACACAACAGAAATTTGTCGCTAATCAGTATACAGTGTGCTCTGCTGAACACCTGGAGAAACAAAAATGCATGTCAAGCTTAGGTGTTGTCACCGAGAAGAATGTTGAAGTTTGCAAGGAAGCTCTGTCAGCTCAGAACAACATACATAATGCACCTAGAAATGGAAATTCTGGACCATTTGTGCCATCCTCCATTTCTCATCAGAATAGATCTGTTGGAATGGTTATGTCTAACATAGCACAAGCACAGCCAGCTCATAGTATATATCGTCCAGATTTATCCACTGTTTCTGCAAAGGCAGAATCATTTCGTCCATCTTTGCAAGATAAACACCACCTTCAGCTGTTTACTGAAAGATCTGGAAACATGAGTTGTGGCAAGGCAGCAAAATCGTCTTCTTTTAAACCGCAAGCATACATGAATCTCTACAATCATGGCAACATTGCAGCGTCTGCTGCTGCCAATCTAGCTGTTATAACATCCGATGAAGGTAAGGTTTCCGCATCCCAACTGACCTTAAAACCAAAGAGGAAAGTGGCTGCAGACAATGTTCTACAGTTGAAAGCATTTTCCTCAGCAGTCGCACAATTTGTTTGGCCGAGTACTGAAAAGAAGCTTATTGAAGTTCCAAGAGATAGATGTGGTTGGTGCCTTGCTTGCAGAAGTTCAGCAAGTGGAAACAAAAAGGCTTGTTTTCTTAACATGACCACGACAAATGCTGCTAAAAGTTCTGCTCGAGTTCTTAGCACCATGCGTGTAATAAAAAATTCTGACAGCCACTTCCCCAGTATTGCTGCTTATTTAGCCAACATGGAGGAAAGTTTGCGTGCCCTGTTGGTTGGTTCACTACAAGACGTGCAGCAGAGAGAATGGTGGCGTCAACAACTAGAAGAAGCTTCCAACTGCAGAACTATAATACCCCTCTTGCTTGAGGTGAGTTACAGGATTTTCTTTTTGGCATCCTTTGATACCTCTCAATATTCTACAACTAAGTTGTGATAAGCATATTGCTGTGAATGCCAGCAGTGTTAAGGTGGCATCAAATAGAATAATATTTTTCAGTTTCTTATGCAGCTTGAGCTAGGTACATAATATCCTTGCATGCATTTTATCTAATAAATGAAATTAACTCTAATGTTAGAAACCAACAAAAAATTGTTCCTATAAATCATTGATATTTGACTCAAAGAAATAGCTGGAAAGGTGTTTTGTGAAATAGATAATTCAGTAGTGAAAGATATAGTAAATTTTACTTTGCCCCATGTAAAGCTAAACTTGTTTCAGTTTGAACTGGTATATGTATATATTTTCATTTCTCGACAGTGTATGCCACAATAAGTTTTGCTTTGAGCAAAACCTTGTGAAATAAAACTTTCATGAGACTTCGTGGCTTTCAATCATGTATATGAGGCACCATGAAGGTTCTATTAGATTTGTTATGGTTTCATGATGTTGAAACTTACTTTAACATAACAGGGTGCAAAATAAAATTGTTTGTTAACCCTAGTGCAAAGGGAAACAGAGAATACTGTACCTGGTGTGAAAAGCAACTCACTCGAAAGAAAATTCTCCTAATAGAGCCACTGCGATAAACATACCAGATACAACAAAATAGAAAAGTTGCATGGTAATGCCACCTTGTGCTTCACTAGCACAACTCTGGTATGATTATAAGTACTAGATGATGACTTTTGTAGGCGAACAAAAGAGTGGATATATAGTACTCCCTCCGTTTCAATTTGTAAGTTGTTCTGACTTTTTTAGATACATAGCTTTTGCTACGTCTACGTATCTAGATGTACATTATGTCTAGATACATAGTAAAAACATTTAATTTAAACAATGTATCTAGAAAAGCCAGATGACTTGTATTTTGGAATGGAGGGAGCAGCGTGTTAATGTGATAATATTGTGTATTAATTGCTTTTGGAGAATCAAGTTAGATATGCAATAAATGGTATTGAAAGAAAGATAAATAGCCTAGCTGAAGAAGGTTATTGCCATAAATAGCAGTGAAAAACGAATTCAATTGTTGTATTAAAAATTGTTACATATTATATGCAGTTGGAAAGCAACATCCGTGGAGTAGCATTTTCTGCAAGCTGGTTGAAGCCAATAGACGATTGGCCTGTGGAATCTCCGGGTCCATCGACGGTAGCATCTCGTCCTGCACAATACCAAAAGCGTGGGGCTGGTGGAAGGCGTGGCAGAAAACGTTTGTTGGCGTCTGAATCTGGTACTGCTACTGACGATGACAACAGCTGGACTTGGTGGACCGGAGGAAATATAACAAAACGTACTTTGCAGAGGGGGGCTCTTCTACATTCAACCATAAGAAAAGCTGCTCGCCAAGGTATTACATGTTTTAACTATTAGAAGTCTTACTTGATCCTCTATCAGTATTCAGGACATGAACAAGTTGACGTGTTTTTGTCACCTACTAGGCGGTAAAAAAAGGATAGCAGGTTTATCTTACCATGAAGGTTCCAATTTTCCAAGACGATCTCGGCAATTTTTCTGGAGAGCATGTGTTGGACTAAGCCAGACTTCATCTCAACTTGCTCTGCAGGTTTGCACTTCTGTCCTGATGTTGCAAAGAACCTACCTTAGCACAAACCTAATAATCATTTCTCTCAGGTTAGATATCTTGATGCCCACATCAGATGGAAGGAGTTCATCCCTCCAGATCAAATTCCTTCAGATGGAAAAAGCTCTGATGCTGACTTTTCTGCCCTCAGAAATGCTGTACTCTGTGATAAAAAAATAATCGACAATAAGATAAGATATGCACTTAAGTTTCCCAACCAAAAGCATCTTCCTGTCCGTCTGACAAAAAATATCTTGGAAGCAGAAAGTGATCAGGATGAAAGTAGAAAATTGTGGTTTTCTGAAAATCATGTGCCACTGTACATGTTACGAGAATTTGAGCAGCATGCTGAGGCTAGCTCCTTGCCTGCTCCAGGAATTCCAGACTCTTACTGTTTTACCAATTTATACCCAAGGCGAGTAAAAGCATCTGATGGAGATGTCTTTTCCTATCTCTTTCACAAGGGAGAAGTCTATCCCTGCACCTCATGCAAGAAGGATGTTCTCTACAGGTTTTTCTACGTCGCCTCATATACTGATTAACAATTATACATTTATTCTTTTTGAGATACTGACTTTTTCTATTTTGATTGATCACATGCAGGGATATTGTTAAATGCAGCTCTTGTCAAGGTATGGATATATGCCGTGCTTTTTAGATTATCTGTTTTCCAAAAAATTTCCTTGTAATATCCAAGAAGATATTTGATCAATTTCTGATATTTCGAATACTTTAGTGACAATGTTGCTATCTAAAAATAACTTTCAGGTAATTGTCATAAAGAGTGTACATCAAGATCTGTTGTTAGCAAAGGAGGCAGTGCTACTTCCAGTTTGATATGCAAGTTATGCCTCCAGAAGCAGAGTCTTATGCTCACTAGTTACAATACAAATACAAATGCAAGTTATATCCAGCATCAACAGAAGAGTAATGGCCAACAGCCAGTGGCCGCTCCCAGAATTGTATTTAAGGTTACTTCTTCCCATTCTGCTGAACCTGCTCCCAAAGTTGAAGCCGAGCCAGTCACAAAGGTTAAAGCACAACCAGTTGGAAAGGTGGAAGCTACAACCCAGCCAGTTGTCAATGTGAAAGCCGAGCCACTCGTGAAGGTGGAAGCCCAGCCACTCGCTAAAGTGGCAACTCAGAATATCACCAGTGTCCAAAAGAAAAAAGCTAAAAAGTCAAAGTCAGAAAAACCAACGAAGGCTAAAAAGGTTCAACCGATCACATATTTTGGTCTCATATGGAAGAAAAATAAGAATGACAAGGATGATGGAAGTGAGTTCAGGGCGAATAATGTAATCCTTAAAAGCAAGGATGGTATAGGTTCGTCAATAAAACCAAAATGTTGTCTATGTGACAAAGCTTATTCTCTGGATTTCCTGTATGTACGCTGTGAGAAGTGCACAAGTAAGTTTATTTAGCATTGCTGTAGCTTAGAGCATTATCTTTTTTTGTGTTATGTTTCGGTTCTTTTTTTAACATCTCGAAATTCCCTGCTTACAGATTGGTTTCATGGTGATTCCTTGCAACTTGATGAAGATAGGCTTGGTGAGTTGGTTGGATACCGATGTTGTAGGTGCCGAAGGAGAGCCATACCCCCATGTCCTCATTCAGATAATTATGTAAAGCCTGAACCAGAAATTAGTGAGCAAACAGTTGCAACATCATTGCTGTCAACTATGCTATCTAGTGAGGAGACTTTTGCTTTAGCAGATCAGGACCCACTGCTTGCTTCATATGGAATAGTTGAACCAATTGGGGAAGAAACAAGGGATGTTGATATATCAGCGAACACAGCAAGCATTGCCCCAGGAAGTAACCAGAAGCTGTCTATAAGAAGAGCACAAACTAAAATTTCTGAATACCTTGATCAAGCTGGTAAACCTGTGAATGAGTATTATATCCAGAATACACCTTCAGGCAATGGAAACATCAATTTCAGCCATATGAATGAAATTTCTTTTTCGGAGGCTGACAGTGTGGATGCTTCAGAACTATTGGGGTGGGATTTTTCCAAAGGAACTGCATATGCTGCCCCACCTGATTTCACTTCTAATCACCAGCAGAATGACACTAGCTGTGGCAGCTTTGTGATGGACGAGTATGAACCCCAAACTTATTTCTCGTTCACTGAGCTGCTTGAAGCTGATGACACACACCTTGACAATGCATTTGGGATGGCTACTGGTCTGCAAGATGATGTTAACGGCACCGGAAGCTTTGCTCAACAAGGAGTTGGTTTTGATGATATGTCTTTCATGGTAGAAGATGGAGCTTCAAATATGAACTTCCCAACAAATGGTCCCACACCTGAAGAGGTAGCATGCCTCAACTGCATGAATACTCAGCCGCCACCCGATCTACGATGTTCCGTCTGTGGCCTGCGCATACACCGGCATTGCTCACCGTGGGACCAAGGTTTAGAGCCCGTTGTGAGCGGCAATTGGAGTTGTGGTGGTTGCCGCGGATGGCAATGATAGACTTCTGAACTTCATTGCCTCTGTTTAGAGTGGCGACTGCCAGTTGTGATGGCAGGTAAATCCACCGATATTCCATTTAGATACTTATCGGATTTCTTGTTATCAGTCTCTGGGTTTATAGTTACTGAGCGTGCTTTCTGTTTAGGTGGAAGGTACAAGTTTGAAGAGAGCCATCCTCCATGAATCTGGATGAAAATTCTCCAAGCTGTTGTCATGCTGTGCTACTGTTTGTTCGGATCATTTGACTATTTGACCTAATTTTTACCATTATACAGTTAGAGAAAAAAAGAGTAGCAATTACTGCTGGGAAGTTACACTGTACATACTAAAAGGATGGGTCGACAGCGACCATTTTCCATTCTTTAGGCTGTTTGTTTTTGGGGAGTTTTAGAGCTAGGATGCTGTTAGCACATAGCAACATGGTATATGGGTCGTCGGGAAAACCATATTCATGTAACTGTATTATCCTTGGGTTCTCTCTTCTCTCCTTTTGAGATAGAAGTGTCTCTTGGTCAAGAGTGGCCATTTCTATGCCTATGCAGCTATGCTCCATATATTGCCTACAGTTTTTTGAATTGTTTTCTCGGTTTGTGAAAATTGCTTATTATTGCATTTGCCTAGGTCAACTAATTAATTAAATGGCATGCAATTTAGTTCCATTCTTCCTCTAAATTAATTACTCTCAGTCATCAACATAAGGCGTTTTAGAGAACCTAAGTTAGGGCATGTACAACATCTAGGCGGTAGATGTCAATAAATTTTTGGCAAGCCTCATAAAGAAAACATAGCTTAACCCAAATGGAATAATGGTTGTTAAGTTATGCGTCGATAATTGAAGTACTCTGTCATCACTACATATTTTCATATTTTGTCAGTGTCGTCTCTTGACAAGTCTATTAGGCATTGTATTGTGTGTGGATGTCGGCTCTTTATTATGAAGAGAAAACATATCAACTCCAACGGCTTGGCTATTTTTGTTGTGGAGCCTAATTTAGAATTTGTTTAGTAAGAAGGCTCCAACAAATGTTCTATCCGACTTTGTAAAATAAAAATTTATGGTCGTAGAAAGTTAATCATGGACGCTTTTTTAAAATAGCAAGGTTGGTGTGAACCTCTTCTCTTTTGAGGAATTTTCTATTTTATAAAATAGCTAAATAAATAATAAAAATTGGCTTCTTATTTTAGCCAAGCTGTTAGAGTGACGTATTTGGATTACTTTCGGGGCTTGTCAAAACTCGTCCGAGGGTAACTTGACGCTAGTTTGGCTTGCCATGCTTTTTCCTTCAGCATTGGGTAGCTTTTCTCGTTTTCCCGCCGGCTCACGAATGAATTGGTCACTGCGGCTTTGGCGTGCGTGCTCTTTCCGAACATGCCCGTCAGCCCGTGGTTGATTCACAGACCAGCGATCTGATCTAGGCGTCCGGCGTAGAGATATGGCAGCGGGTCGAGTAAGGTGCGCATAAAGCATTTATCCGTCCGCAAGCATATTCATGATTATAATCACCTTCGTCCAACGGGTATGGTGTGGATTATATTCATGATTATAGCAGGTCGAGTAACGTGTGGGTTAAGTATTTATCTGTCCGCGAGCATATTCGTGATCTTAGCTTTCTTACCTATGCTCACGTCCAACGGGTACCAGGTATCCGTCAAAGTATATTCAAGAAAGATCAAATAAAAAAAAACATTGCGATATGAAATAATAAATTCATAGTTAAATGGCACACAAATATGTCAATCTCACTTACATAAAGTTTACACGGACAATATACAATAGTTTACAAGCCACAATACATTATAGATTCATAATTCAGTCATTCATGCTCATACAAATAGCATAAAACAACTTACACAATAACTAAAGTAACAAGTTCATAGCTCACACGATCGCTTTATGCAACCATCGGTAAAAAATATCATAATTATATTTCCACATGCTATGAATATGCTACAAATTACATATTAAATGAGCTAATCGACATGATATGATATCACATAGGTCCCTGCCCCGCTAGAGCTCTCAGCTAGCCCCTTCTTCCCATCTCCGCCCGGCCAGAGCTCCCCATCAGTCCCTTCTTCCCGCCTGAAAGGTCCTAATATGGCTAGAAGGGGGGTGAATAGCCTATTTAAAAACTACAAATCAACTAGAGCAATTTGATTAGTAAGACAAATAGCGAAATGCAAACTTGCTCTAGCTCTACAAGGGTTGCAAGCCATCTATCCAACAATTCTAGTTGCAATGATCTATTTGCACACAATCTACTTGACCACTACTCACTAAGAGCTCTCACAAAAGCTACACTAAAGAGCTTCACTAGATATGTTTAAAGCACAAGGCAAGCTCTCAATTCTAATTACACTAAAGAGCTTGCTATATCTAGTTTGCGGAAATGTAAATGAGTAAGTGAGACGATTATACCGCTTGGTCGTGGAGTGAACCAAATTACGATGAATATATAGCCAATCACCGGGAGAATGCGAATGACAAGAGACAACCGATTTTTCTCCCGAGGTTCACGTGCTTGCCAACACGCTAGTCCCGTTAGGTCGACCAACACTTGGTGGTTCGGCTAGAGAGGTGTTTCACAAACCTCGTCCACACGATAGGACACCGCAAGAACCGACCCACAAGTGAGGTAACTCAATGACACGAGCAATTTACTAGAGTTACCTTTTGGCACTCCATGGAGAAGGTACAACTCCCCTCACAATCACCGAAGGCGGCCACGAACAATCACCAACTCGTGCCGATCCTTCACCGCTGCTCCAACTGTCTAGGTGGTGGCAACCACCAAGAGAAACAAGCGAAATCCATGGCGCAACACGAATACCAAGTGCCACTAGATGCAATCACTCAAGCAATGCACTTGGATTCTCTCCCAATCTCACAATGATGATGGATCAATGATGGAGATGAGTGGGAGGGCTTTGGCTAAGCTCACAAGGTTGCTATGTCAATGAAAATGTGCAAGAGAGCTCCCTTGAGCCGCCATGGGGCTATAAATAGAGCCCCCATCAAATAGAGCCGTTGTACCCCTTCATCAAGCAAAACACGCTCGACCGGACGCCTCGGTCATACCGATCGACGCTGGCCCTCGGCGTCCGGTCGCCTGATGGACGCCACGCGTCACCAGCCTTCAAACGTTGTTCGTCGATTTCAACGGCTACGGTTGACCGGACGCTTCCGCAAAAGCTGACCGGACGACGCTGAAGCCCCAGCGTCCGGTCGTTTCTTCATAAAGCTCCCCAAGGCATGTTTTTTTTGTCCACCTTGACTGGACACGTATCGCGTCGTGCTCAACCTTACCCATCATGCGGTTGCTCGATACCGACCGGACGCAGTTTTTCAGCGTCCGGTCATTTGAGTGATTCAGCGTGTCCGGCCAAGAGACCGACGCCAAAGATCATTTCGACCAACTCCATTTCAACTCTAACTTCTTCACCCTTGCTCAAATGTGCCAACCACTAAGAATTTTGCATCCGTGCGCAATAGAAAATAGACATTTCATTTTTCCAAAGCGTTGAATCCACTTCATAAGCTCGGCGGGAGGAGAGAGGGACCCAAACCCATCTCAACCCTTTGTGCACATGTGTTAGCATATTTTCACAAATATTTTTTCAAGGGTGTTAGCACTCCACTAGATCCTAAATGCATATGCAATGAGTTAGAGCATCTAGTGGCACTTTGATAACCGCATTTCGATACGAAGTTACACTCCTCTTAATAGTATGCGGCTATCTATCCTAAATGTGATCACACTCACTAAGTGTCTTGATCACTAAAACAAAATGGCTCCTACATTTTATACCTTTGCCTTGAGCCTTTTGTTTTTCTCTTTCTTCTTTTCCAAGTTCAAGCATTTGATCATCACCATGCTATCACCATTATCATGATCTTCGTCATTGCTTCATCACTTGGAGTAGTGCTACCTATCTCATAATCATCTTGATAAACTAGGTTAGCACTTAGGGTTTCATCAATTAACCAAAACCAATCTAGAGCTTTCAATCTCTCCCTTTTTGGTAATTGATGACAACCCTTATACAAAGATATGAATTAAAGTTCATTTGAATCCATGTTGCTTGCCCAAGCTTATTTACCATGTGTAAAGGGTATAGACAAGTTTCATGAACTCTAAATGGTAGCAATTGCTCCCCCTACATATGTGCTAAGAGTTTGGATTGTAGCTTGCACATATGCTTAGATAGGAAATATAGGAGTCAATTTCTACCAAATGATGCTAAGGTATAAGAGATGGACCTTTGAAGCATGATACCAATCGGAGTGCACCAATATACCATCATTAGCACCATTAGTAACTAGACATACACAAAAACTAGAATACCCCATGAGATCAACATTAAAAGCAAGGGTCTAGTTTTCATAATGTGAGCATGAGTCTAGTTACTTTTAGCCTATGCATGCTAGTTTTTCATTTCATCATTCAAACCTATAACTAGCATACACCACACAAGCATGAATGTTGAAACTTGGAATTTGTACCATGCGAGGAAATATATGAAATGTTCATTCAAATGCATCATACAAGTTTATGAGCTTGCTCCCCCTACTTGTGTGCTCAAAATTTTAATTGGTCCCTTTCCTTTAGCATATCTCTCCCCTTATGTCCAATGCTCCCCTATCACTCATATCTTTGTTTCTCTCCCCCTTTGTCAACAATTAGCACAAAAGGTGAGCTTAAATTATGGATAGGTTGGGGTGAAACCATGTGAAACAAAGATCATTTTCTCAATTTTGGTTCAATCTAGATTACTTGCAAAAGATATGTAACTTGGTTTGATCCAAGGACAAGCTTCTTCACACCTCCAAATAAGGGTTATCTTGTACCATGTTGAGTTAAACACTTATAGCTCATTTTCTAAATCAAACACTAGGTTTACAAGCCCACAAACATGTCATATGCTACCACTAGATCATTTCAAACATACAAGCAATAGTGGTACCATATAAGCATCAAATTCATTTGATTTTTATGAATGAGCCTAGGACATGATAGGAATGACAAAATGCTCTAAACAAGTCCTTAGTGATGAATGGATGACATGTCAATCAACTTTACCTTGCTTTGCTCGAAGGAGAGGCATGTCATATAGTGGGGGTGCATCAACACATATTGGAGAAGTCAAGTATGTTCAATTCATTCCTTAGCTTGCAAAACCTCTTCTCATCAAGTGGCTTGGTGAATATGTCGGCAAGTTGATCTTCGGTGCCCACACTCTCTATGCAAATGTCCCCTTTTTGTTGGTGATCTCTTATGAAATGATGGCGGACATCAATATGCTTTGTTCTTGAGTGCTGAACCAGGTTGTTGGTGAGCTTGACGGCACTTTCATTGTCACATAGCAATGGCACTTGCTTGAATTTGATTTCAAAGTCACTCAAAGTGGCCTTCATCCAAAGTAATTGTGCAGCTGAACTACTACCGGCCGAAATGTACTCCGCTTCGGCGGTTGAAAGTGCTACACTATTTTGCTTCTTTGATGACCAAGACACAAGTGATCTTCTCAATAGTTGACATGTGCCCGATGTGCTCTTTCTCTCAACTTTGCATCCCGCATAATCGGAATCCGAATATCCAATCAACTCAAATTTTGCTCCTTTGGGATACCATAATCCAACATGTTGTGTATGCTTCAAGTACCTCAATATTCTCTTTGTTGCCTTCAAATGACTTTCCCTTGGTGAGGCTTGAAATCTAGCACACATGCATACACTAAACATCACATCCGGTCTTGATGCGGTCACATAGAGTAGACTTCCAATCATAGACCGATACATCTTTTGATCCACCATGTTGCCACTAGCATCACTATCCAAGCTTCCACTTGTCCCCATTGGTGTACTAATAGCTTTACTCTCATCCATTTCAAACTTCTTGAGCATGTCCTTGATATACTTGCCTTGACTCACAAATGTGCCATTCTCCATTTGCTTGATTTGAAGACCAAGGAAGTAACTAAGTTCTCCAATCATAGACATCTCAAACTCACTTGCCATCATCTTGCCAAACTCCTCACAAAATTCTTGATTTGTTGATCCAAAGATGATATCATCAACATAGATTTGCATTACAAACAAGTCATTTCCAAGCCTTTTGGTGAAGAGAGTGGTGTCAACCTTTCCCATCTTGAATCCCTTAGAGAGTAGAAAATCCCTTAATCTCTCATACCATGCTCTAGGTGCTTGTTTCAATCCATACAAAGCCTTTCTCAACTTGAACACATGGTTGGGTTTCTTTTCATCTTCAAAACCGGGAGGTTGCTCAACATACACAAGCTCATTGATGTACCCATTGAGAAATACACTCTTCACATCCATTTGATATAGCTTGATGTTGTGGGCACAAGCATAGGCTAACAAGATCCTAATTGCTTCCAATCTTGCAACCGGGGCATATGTTTCTCCAAAGTCAAGACCTTCAACTTGAGTGTAACCTTGAGCCACTAATCTTGCTTTGTTTCTTATTACTATCCCATCTTGATCTTGCTTGTTCCGAAAGACCCACTTTGTTCCAATCACATTATGACCTTTAGGCCTCTCAACTAGCTCCCATACTTGGTTTCTTGTGAAGTTGTTTAGCTCTTCATGCATAGCATTGACCCAATCAACATCATTCAAAGCTTCATCTATCTTCTTAGGCTCAATGGATGACACAAATGAGAAGTGCTCACAAAATGATGCCAATCTTGAGTTTTACACCTCTTGAAATATCACCAATGATAGTGTCCAATGGATGATCTCTTGCAACATTGGTTGGTTGAAGCACTTGCACTTGATTTCTAGCATTTGGTTGAGATGATGAACTAGTCACTTGTTGATCTTGCACATTGTCATCACTAGTATTTGCTTGACTTTGATCATGAGAACCACTAGCTTGCACATTTGAGTTAGAGAGCACTTGATTCTTGTTATCTTCAACATCAATCACCTCTCTAGGCCTTATATCACCAATGTCCATGTGCTTCATTGCATTGATCAATGGAGTGCCTTTCACATCATCTAGATTCTCATCTTCCTCTTGGGAACCATTTGTTTCATCAAATTCCACATCATGAACCTCCTCAAGAGTACCACTAGCCAAATTCCAAACTCTATAAGCCTTGCTAGTAGTGGAGTAACCAAGCAAGAACCCTTCATCACATTTCTTTTCAAACTTGCTCAATCTAGTGCCTTTCTTCAATATATAGCATTTACATCCAAAAACCCGAAAGTATGCTATGTTGGGCTTTCTTCCATTTAATAGCTCATAGGGTGTCTTCTCCATCATGGGGTGACAATAGAGTCGGTTGCTATAATAGCAAGCCGTGTTGATTGCTTCGGCCCAAAATGAATGACTCACATTGTACTCACTCAACATTGATCTTGCCATATCAATCAAGGTTCTATTCTTTCTTTCAACTAGCCCATTTGATTGAGGAGTATACTTGGTCGAGAATTGATGTCTAATTCCAAATTCATCACACAACTCATCAATTCTAGTGTTCTTGAATTCACTACCATTGTCACTTCTAACTTTCTTGATGGTTGTTTCAAACTCATTGTGAATGCCCTTGACAAATGATTTGAATATTGCAAACACATCACTCTTGTCACCAAGAAAGAACATCCATGTGTATCTAGTGAAATCATCCACAATCACAAATCCATACTTGTTTCCACCAATGCTAGTGTATGTGGTTGGTCCAAACAAGTCTATGTGCATCAACTCAAATGCCTTAGATGTGCTCATTATGCTCTTCTTAGGATGTGTATTACCAACTTGCTTTCCGGCTTGACATGCACTACATAGCTTATCCTTCTCAAATGTGACATCTTTCAAGCCTCTAACTAAGTCATGCTTAATCAATTTGTTCAATTGTTTCATTCCAACATGACCAAGCCTTCTATGCCATAACCAACCCATGCTAGACTTAGTGATCAAACATGTTGACAATTGAGCTTCTCTAGCATTGAAATCAACTAAGTATAGATTCTCATATCTAAATCCTTTGAATATCAAGTTAGAGCCATCTACACTTATGATCTCTACATCATCTACACCAAATATGCACTTGAAACCAAGATCACACAATTGGGCTACCGACAATAGGTTGAAGTTCAAGCTCTCTACTAGTAGCACATTGGAAATGCTCAAGTCATTGGATATTGCAATCTTACCAAGTCCCTTGACTTTGCCTTTGCCATTGTCACCAAATGTGATACTATCAATCCCATTGCTCTTGCTTTCATTGATTGAATTGAACATTCTTGAATCACCGGTCATGTGTTGTGTGCACCCACTATCAAACACCCAATGCCTTCCTCCGGCTTTATAATTTACCTACAAAAGAAGATTAATTCTTTTTAGGTACCCAAACTTGCTTGGGTCCTTGTAGATTAGTCACCAAGGTCTTTGGTACCCAAATGGCCTTCTTCTTTGGGCCCACAATTGGTGTACCAATGAACTTAGCATTCACACCATTGACACCCTTATAAAGCATGTAATAAGAATCAAATTTAATTGAGGATACATTAGGTAGCTTGTTCTTGTTAATCTTGCAATATTGCTCTATATGCCCAACTTGCTTGCATCTATTGCAAAACCGACCATCGCCCTTCACAAAGCTAGCTTTGAGAGTGACAAAGGCCGCCTTGCCTTTCTTGGGGGTATAGCCTAATCCCTCTTTGTTGAGAGAAAACCTTTGGCTACCCAAGCACTTTAGCAAGCAGGCATCTCCACCATAGGCATTGCCTAAGGCACGAGTGAGCTCATTCACCTCCTTCTTTAGGGTTTCATTTTCCACCATTAGTGATGTATCATTCATAGGTGGAGTGGTAATGGTTGTGCTACAAGAGGTGTTAGTGGGAGCAATAGCAATAGGCTTATAAGTAGATTCATTAATAAGATCACATGTTAGTCCCACATCACATGTAACTATCACTTGCTCCTCCTTGGCTTCCTCCTTCTTGACTTGCTCAATGAGAGAGGAGTGAGCCTTTTCAAGCTTAGAGTGAGCTTTGCCAAGCTTCTCATGGGCATCCACTAGCCCCTCATGAGTGGCATTGAGCTCATCAAAGGATTGCTCAAGAAATTTTACTCTCTTGCGTAATTCTTTGCACTCCTTTCTCTTCATCTCATTGCAAGCGTGCACTTGCTCACACATGTCCATGAGCTCCTCCTTGGAGTACTCCTCATCTTCATCATCACTCCTACAAGAATCACTTTCATCATCATCACTCTCATCATATTTTACCTTGGTAGGCTTGGCCATGAGGCATGTTGATGGAGTGTCGAAGATGGAGGGCTTGTCGTTGATGGCGATGCTTGCTAGTGCTTTCTTGATTGATTTCTTGTCATCATCACTAGAGTCATCACTATCCGATGAGCCATCACTATCCCAAGTGACCACATAGCCTCCACCCTTCTTCTTCTTTTGAAAGGTCATCCTCTTCTCCCTCTTCTCCTTCTTTTCTTTCTTGTCCTTCTTGTGTTTGTTCTTCTCATCTTCATCATTGTCACTATTGTAAGGACAATTGGCTACCACATGATCGGGACTCTTGCAATTATAGCATCTTCTCACATATTCTTTGCTCTTGGTATGATCTCTTCTTTTCTTGCACCATAGCCTTTCTTCTTCATGAACTTGCCCATCTTGCGCTTCAAGAGAGCCATAGCTTCATCATCAATATCACTAAGATTCTCATCATCACTTGACTCTTTCTTTGACTTGCCCTTGTTCTTGTATGATGATGAGCTAGCCTTGAATGCTATGCTTTTCTTCTTCTTGTCTTCTTCTTCCTTCTTGTCATCCTTGTCATCCCCTCTCTTTCCACACGGTATGTCTTTTTGTGTCATGACATCACCTAGTACTTGGTTAGGGGTAATATCCTTCAATCCTCCTCTTATGATGAGCGGTCTCAACATCTCAAATCTTGGAGGTAGGCACATCAAGAATCGATGGGAGACATCATCATCCTTGATCTTTTCTCCCAAAGCCTTCAAGTCATTGACAATTACTTGTAACAAATGGAACATCTCCGAATGCTCTCATCATCCTTCATCTTGAAACTTGTCAACTTGTCCTTGAGGATGTACAACTTGGCACTCTTCACCGCCGTGTGCCCTCATATGTTTCCTCCAATCTCTTCCACACCTCATTTGCTCTTTCACAATCCTTGATTTGCTCAAACACCTTTGGATCAATGGCATTGTATAAGGTGTTAAGAGCCATTGTATTGCATTGCTTGTTGGACTTATCTTGGTTGGTGGGATTGTCGGGATCAATGATAGCATAATCATTCTCGGTTACATCCCATACTTGATCATTGATTGAACCAAGATACACCCTTATCTTTCTCTTCCAATAACCATAGCTTGTGCCATCAAAGAAAGGTGGTTTGCCCCCCACATGGTTGAACACAACTTGAGCCATAATATGACACCGAGGTTGTTAAGCCTTCAATCAAACGGTGACCACGGCTCCGATACCACTTGAAAGGTCCTAATATGGCTAGAGGGGGGGGTGAATAGCTTATTTAAAAACTACAAATCAACTAGAGCAATTTGATTAGTAAGACAAATAGCGAAATGCAAACTTGCTCTAGCTCTACAAGGGTTGCAAGCCACCTATCCAACAATTCTAGTTGCAATGATCTATTTGCACACAATCTACTTGACCACTACTCACTAAGAGCTCTCACAAAAGCTACACTAAAGAGCTCCACTAGATATGTTTAAAGCACAAGGCAAGCTCTCAATTCTAATTACACTAAAGAGCTTGCTATATCTAGTTTGCGGAAATATAAATGAGTAAGTGAGACGATTATACCGCCGGGTCGTGGAGTGAACCAATTACACGATGAATATATAGCCAATCACCGGGAGAATGCGAATGACAAGAGACAACCGATTTTTCTCCCGAGGTTCACGTGCTTGCCAACACGCTAGTCCCCGTTGTGTCGACCAACACTTGGTGGTTCGGCGGCTAAGAGGTGTTTCACAAACCTCGTCCACACGCTATTTGGATGTTGTGTATGTTTTTACAATGGTTTTTAGGTGTTTTTGTAAGTATTTTAGATGTATATTTCAAGTGTTTTATTTGTCTTCAAACATACGTTGCAAGCGTTAAATCTAAATGTTTCAAAAATAAATTAAATATTACATCTTCTTCCTCGCCTTCTGCTGGTATTTCCTTCTCTCGACGTCGACCAGGCAGAGGCACAGGCGCTGCCCCTTCCGTCTCTTTTCGATGCTTGTGACGTTCGGCGTGGTAAACTTGGTCCAATACGGTCCGATCTACCATTTCCTAAGCAGGTTGGCCATTTCTGCAGATCCTGCTTCATTTACTGGGCTCTTGCATCTAACACACGGGTCGGGCTGTATTTCGGAAAAAGACGCGGCCCAGCCGTAGGAGGGTTCTGTTCTCTCCTTCGCTTGCTCCGCGCCGGCAGCCTCCCCCCCTCCGCCGCCACCGCGATCTTGTTCTCAGTTCTGCGGCGGCGATTCCATTTTCAAAAAAAAAAAAAAGTTCTGCGGCGGCGATGGCGCTCTCCTCCTCCCGGCCGCACCACCACCTCCTGCGCCCCCTCCTCCGGGGCTTCCACGCCTCCGCGCGGGCCCTGGCGCGGGCGGAGCCGCACGAGTTCTCCAAGCCCAGCGGGTACCTGGGCAGCTGGGAGCCCGCGGCGGAGCCCCGGGAGGCGTGGGCGCGGCTGGACCGGCTGCGCAAGGGGTACGCGCGCGACGTGCGCCAGCTGCGGCGGCAGTACGCCTACGAGGTGCAGCTGATGGAGGCCGAGCGGCAGCGGAAGGCCGACGCCCGCGCCGAGGCCGCCCGCATCGCCAACCAGGAGCGCAAGGCCGCCAAGCTCGCCGCCGCCCAGACGCGCGCCGCCGAGCGCCGCGCGTTCGAGGAGGACTTTCGCCAGACCCTCGTAGGCTTCGATCCTCTTGTCTCCTTCCATCCCTTGCTCCAGTTGCCCGCAGTACTTGCAGGCTTGCACGCTTCCAACTTGTTTGATTAATTGCCTCATCCGTTCGGGCTTCTAAAATGCGAGCCTTAACACTGTCTTAGTTGCTATATATTGTTAGTTTCTGATTTGTGTGGCCATCTGATTAGTTTCAGAAGCATGTCTAAGAACAACGTCTCAAGACACCATTAGCGCTCAACTAGTCAACTATGCAGTGAAGTGAAAACGTATACAGCAAATAGATTTGTAACTGAGATGAGATAATGTGTGCAGATGAAAGAAAGAGCTGAGAAGCTGGAGAGCTGGCGGAAAAAGGAGAAGCTCAAAGAGCAGAAGAAGGCAGAACAGAAGGAGCTCCTGCACAAGAAGAGCAGTATGTGGCTTTCTGAAGATAAAATTGAACAGCAAATACTCACTGCTATCATGCAAACCACTCCTCTATGAGGTTGGTTCTGTGAGGTGAGTTGTACTGTCTTTCTTTTTGTGGTGTTGCAATCTTTTCTCACTCCTCTTAATTCCGAAACAGGAAGGACATTCATCTTTAACTTTTATTTAACGTGTTTGGAATAAAAAAAACTTCACACCTATAACCTATTGAAGTGCAGAACTCAAAATCAAGTCTTTTTAAATATATTAAATTGCTGCATATATTACATGTCTGTATTTTAGATTGTATCGGTGTTTTTTTTGGTCTTCAATCCTACTGGAACATAATTTTCCTTAAGTATTGGAAGTTTGGAACCACAGTGATTCTAAGTCTGATTTTAGTCTGCTTATTGATTTGTAATTTTTATTCAATTAGACATCATATATTACAAACATATGGCTCACTAAGCTTTACATGAAGCTGCTTAGATCTTAGAGAAAAGCCAATGCTGAAAAATCACAGGCTAAAACATTCGCTCGATCAGCTAGATACATCGTATAAGGTGTATTACATTCTGTAGACTTCTTAAATTTAAGGGACAAGTATTATAAGGCAGAAGCAACATCAGATGCTGTTTACCTTGGAGTTCAGTAATTTCAATTAGCTGTAGATCTCAAGGAATATATGTAGCTCCACATTGATAACAACTTCCTATGAAATAATACCAGGCTTAGGGTGTTCACAGACCCTACATAAAAATTATTAAACTTTAATTTGCATTACTCACGTTAGATAAACAGAAACTAGTGCTAGTACAATGTCAGTGGACTATTGAATGGGTGCATAACTCTTCTGTATACAATCTTTGGCTCTTTACGAATATTTGCACGAGATTTGAGTTTCATTACTAGGGAGGGACAAGTTGATGCACCAAATAGATGCAATATGACTGCCGTTAATGGTAAGTTGTTAGCTGGTCAGGCTGCAATACATGGAGCTTTGAAAAGGCTGATAGCTCTGGGACTTCAAAGAGGACATTTGAAGAGACTGCAGAAGAGCAGCACTTGATTTCACTAGGAACTGAGTTTACAAACATCGGTCTAAGATTTTAATTATGACTTTTAACATAAAAAAGATCGTCATGGAAACAACAAGAACCACATCAAAATATCCATGTGATTGTGATGTGTGAAACGTAGAGCGAACAATCAAGAAAATTTTGGTACTAAACTCTAGGAAAACTCGGTGTGAGGTATCCTTGCTCTGAGCCCTGCAAAATGGTCCAAAATAATATCCATTCTGCCAAAAATGCAGTATGTGCTATAAAATATTACACTGAACTGATGGTGCTTTCTGAGTATAGGTGTTGTAACTCTCACAACTTCCAATCATTTTGAGCACAGCAGACATTTGATTTTCAGACTGCATCAGTTGTGTTCATGTAGACATACAGAATATGGAGTGGGTTTTGCTATTAAATTAGGAGTATTATTATTTTTGTAATACAGATTTAATACATAGCTAAACTCTGTTTAATAAGTACTATAATGTACACGGTTTGGTTTGAGATTTGGAAGATATGGCGATTGGTGTTAGTTTGCATACTTGCATCCCCTGGGAATGGCATCTTTTGGATTTGTGGTTGTCACCTTATTGACAGACTTTATAGTCAGTAAAACATCACTACATTATCCACTTCTGTGCTATAGTCGAAAATGCAGCAGGAAAAACCCTGGAGTGTCCTATATGGCTTCTTATGACTATAATCAGTTTGATGCTAAAAGCCCTGTTTGTTTGGAGGAATCTGGAGGATTTTGCGAGAGCGTGAACAGTAAAAACCAGCTGTGAACAGTGAATTCAGGCTGATTTTCATGCCATCCGAACGAGCAAATTTATCTAGAACTCAAACTCTTAATCTATGACCATGGTCTTCGAGATACTGATGGGCATCGATTTTTTTTCCCTTTTTGGCAGGAAAGCTAATAGTAGCATGCGAATCATGAGGGATGGACATCACATGGACGTATTCATCGCTCCCTGTGAGAACTAGTTCGCTGCTAGCATGCAGCCCTATGTATGAGCAATAAGAATGAACTCGGTATTTAATTAACGTGGAAAAGGTCATGCGTTTATTAGTTAGACTTGATCGCACCAAGCTGTGCTTGGAGAGATGGCTCTTGGCTAAGCAGAAATGATTTAGCTGGGTGGTGCACAACGGCCTGAATTTGCTGCCATCCTTTTCATGTCACGGATTACGATCCGTTTGTTGTTCTCATTTGCGTAAACTCTTGGCATGATCTGGACGAAACATATATCCTTCCTTTTCCGTTTGGCAATTAGTGATTTCCCCTGTTACTTGGACGAAGAACAGTCACCATCATCATCCAGTTATGCTAATGATTTTGTTCTACGTGCCTGTTTAGTTTCCAAAATTTTACAAATTTTTTTAAGATTCTCCGTAACATCGAATCTTTAGACGCATGCATGAAGCATTAAATATAAATAAAAAATAAAACTAATTATACAATTTAGACGAAATTCACTAGACGAATTTTTTAAGCCTAATTAGACTATGATTGGATACTAATTACCAAATAACAACGAAAATGCTGCAGTATCATTTTCTAAAAAATTTAGCCAACTAAATCAGGCCTACGTACGTTGATGGTCGAGGCATCTGGCTGCTGGCCCTCTCTCTACAGTGCTGCCGATCTGTCCTAGTAGAGTGCAAATCTGCAATCAGCTCGCCGCGAGAGAAGGGGGATATGATGCCGACGAGAAGGGCGAGCATGAAAAGAAGAGGCAAAGGCCAAAAGAAAAAATGGAGGAGCGAAAGAAAGTGGCACATGATGCTTCGTTGAATCTTTCTTGTCACGCCGGTGGGGGGATAATGATTTGGCCCACTGCTCAGCCTTGTCCCAACAAGGTAAAGATAAGCACGGCTAATAACTTGCACCTTGTTGCTAAACATGACAGCATTCTAGAGTAGACCGTGTAAATAAAGGGGGGAAAATGGAATCATGAAAGTAGAACACTGGAATGGTCGAATGGAATGAATTCCTGAAAATATCCACACCTTGTTTGGGATGCTGAAAACTTTTGCATTCCTACATTTTTTTTCTAATGAATTAAACTGATTCTATAAAATCTATATGCTTTTTTCTTGAAATTCGTGTGTTTCAAACGGGCCCTTCAACCCCTTTTAAAATGTGGGATCTTTTTCCTATTTCTTCTGTGATGAAAATAAACTGATTGTAGTCAGGCCATGTGTGGATTGTAGAACGTGGGTACTTGTATACTGATTCATGCGGAAATCACAGCCATTTCTGGTTAAAGGTGGGGAAATGGAATGACTAAAATTTAGAACACTGGAATGGTCGAATGGAATGAATTCTGAAAATATCCAAAAAATAAATTATGCATAATCCTTTTGCATTCCTACATTTTTTTTTTTTGAATTAAACTGATTCATAAAATCTATATGTTTTTTTGAAAATTCACATGTGTTTCAAACGGGCCCTTCAACCCCTTTTAAAATGTGGGATCTTTTTCCTATTTCTTCTGTGATGAAAATAAACTGATTGTAGTCAGGCCATGTGTGGATTGTAGAACGTGGGTACTTGTATACTGATTCATGCGGAAATCACAGCCATTTCTGGTTAAAATTCAGCTAAATCATTGCGTTCCAATCACGCCCTGTGTGCCTCCGTAAAATTAGGTAGCCCTTTGCTTCCCTTTCATTGCTTGGTGTTGACCTCCCTGCTCGGCTGCTCGCTGCTGTGTTGCACAGTGGCGGTAGTGTGATGGACAAGGCTGCTCCCCTCCGGCTAGTACTAGACCTAGGCTAGGGGGGCCCACGGACAGACAGAAACAGAGCAAAAGCGAAAAGTGGAAGCCTCCAGCACTGACAACCTGACACTGGTCTACGGAGGAGGACCGCCCAAACAGAGCAGTGGAGCAGCCAGTGGGCCTCCGAGCCCAAGCACCAGCTCGATTCAAAAATCAAGAGTTGCACGGTAGGAGTAGTTCTCTCGTCCCAATGCAGATTGATGGAGCAGCCAAGATCACCAATGGCTTTCGCTGAGTGATTCCTCCCGACCTCTCCTTTCCTCCCTCGGCCCCTCGCTCCCATGCCGATCTTGCTTCACTCGCCGCCCCGTCGTCCACGCCCGCAGCTGCCAGCGTCGGCAACGGCAACAATGTCCGTACGATTCTTGCTGCGTTCCGCGGCATTCCTGGCGATCTTGGCGGCAGCAACACCGGCCGCCTTGCCGGAGCCGGAGGTGAAGCCGAGCGACACGGACGCGCTGACCATCTTCCGGCACGGCGCGGACGCGCACGGCATCCTGTCCGCCAACTGGAGCACTGGCGACGCGTGCGCTGGGCGGTGGCTCGGCGTGGGGTGCTCGCCCGACGGCCGCCGCGTCACCTCGCTGACCCTACCCTCGCTGGACCTGCGCGGCCCGCTCGACCCGCTCTCCCACCTGGGCGAGCTCCGCGCGCTCGACCTCCGCGGGAACCGCCTCAACGGCACCCTCGACGCGCTGCTCCGCGGCGCGCCCGGGCTCGTCCTCCTCTACCTCTCCCGCAACGAGGTGTCGGGCCCCGTCCCCGCCGACGCGCTCGCCCACCTCACCCGCCTCGTCCGCCTCGACCTCGCTGACAACAGCCTCAGCGGCGGCATCCCGTCGGCGGCGGCGTTCGCCGGGCTCACGGCGCTCGTCACGCTCAGGCTCCAGGATAACCTCCTCACGGGCCTGCTCCCCGACGTCGCCGCCGCGCTGCCCCGCCTCGCGGAGTTCAACGCCTCCAATAACCAGCTGTCCGGCCGGGTGCCCGACGCCATGCGCGCCAGGTTCGGCCTCGCGTCGTTCGCCGGCAACGCTGGCCTCTGCGGGCCCGCGCCGCCGCTGCCGCCCTGCTCGTTCCTGCCGCGGGAGCCCGCCCCGACGCCGCCTGCTTCGTCTTCGTCTTCGTCTCCGTCCGTGGTGCCATCCAACCCGGCGGCGTCCTCCTCCGTCGCCTCGTCCTCGCCAGCGTTGGCCACGCCGGAGTCGCTTGGCGGGGCTAGCAACCGTAATAAGGGGGGATTGAGCCCCGGCGCGGTCGCCGGGATCGCCGTCGGCAATGCCCTCTTCTTCCTTGCCCTGGCGTCGTTGCTCGTCGCGTGCTGCTGCTGCGGCCGAGGCGGCGACGGCGAGCCCGCGGCGGGCAGGAAGAGGAAGCGTCGCGGCCGCGTCGGCCTGGAGGACGGAGGCGGCGCGCTGTTCGGCCACCTCAAGGGGGAGCAGCAGCAGCCGGCTCGTCCGGGCAGCGCCGGCCGGTGCAGCGACGGCGGCGACAGCGACGGGGCGCGCAGCAAGCTGGTGTTCTTCGGCGCGGACGGCGGCGAGGAGGAGGACGACGGCGACGGCGACAACGGTGGCAGCGCCGGCGCGCCGCTGACCTCGCACCTGCAGCAGGGAAGGCAGCGCGGGAGCCGGTTCCAGCTGGAGGAGCTGCTGCGCGCGTCCGCCGAGATGGTGGGCAGGGGCAGCCTGGGCACCGTGTACCGCGCCGTGCTGGGCGACGGCCGCATGGTCGCTGTGAAGCGGCTGCGCGACGCCAACCCCTGCGCGCGCGACGAGTTCCACCGGTACATGGACCTCATCGGCCGCCTCCGCCACCCGCACCTCGTCCAGCTCAGTGCCTTCTACTACGCCCGGCAGGAGAAGCTCCTCATCTACGACTACCTCCCCAACGGCAACCTCCACGACCGCCTCCACGGTACGGTACCGTCTCCCTCCGGCGACCTTGTTGCCAGTCAGTTACAATTACAACCATTGCCGTTGCGTGATCCGTGATCGACCTGGACCTGACACGAATCACGAATGCTCCTTGCCATTGTCTGCTTGAATGATGAATGATCCAGGGCACAAGATGTCGGGCGAGTCGCCGCTGGACTGGACGACGAGGGTGAGGCTGCTGCTGGGCGCGGCGCGCGGGCTGGCGTGCATCCACCGGGAGTACCGCACGTCGGGGGTGCCCCACGGCAACGTCAAGTCCACCAACGTGCTGATCGACAAGGACGGCGCGGCGCGCGTGGCGGACTTCGGGCTGGCGCTCCTGCTCAGCCCGGCGCACGCCATCGCTCGCCTCGGAGGCTACATGGCGCCGGAGCAGGCGGACAACAAGCGGCTGTCGCAGGAGGCCGACGTGTACAGCTTCGGCGTGCTGGTCCTGGAGGCGCTGACGGGCAAGGCGCCGGCGCAGCACCTGCAGCCGGCGGCGGCGGGGGTCACGGCGATGAGCCTTCCGGAGTGGGTGCGGTCTGTGGTGCGGGAGGAGTGGACGGCGGAGGTGTTCGACGTGGAGCTGCTGCGGTACAGGGACATCGAGGAGGAGATGGTGGCGCTGCTGCACGTGGCGCTGGCGTGCGTGGCGCCGCGGCCCGATCAGCGGCCCTCCATGGGCGACGTGGTGAGGATGATCGAGAGCGTGCCCGTGGAGCAGTCCCCGGCCCCCGAGGAGGAGGATAGGGACGTCTCCGTCACGTCGCCGTCTGTCGGCGTCACCACGGACGACGGGGACGGTCGCCTCAGCAGCTACTAGTTGTCCGCTGTCCTGCCCAGATTCTGTGTTCTTGTGTGTGATCTTGACATCTTCTTCCATGTATGGCTTTGGGTCTTGAACATATTCGTCTCATCCGGCTTTTGCACGTCTGATCTGAGAATGGATTCATGGAGTGCTGCTCACTGTTGCAGCAGCAGCTGCAGTTTCCCTGCTTGTGAGACGATTTATGGATCTTGACTGACTGATATGCAGGGTTCTCTACTTCTCTTCGCATTGTTCAGCTAGTAACCTGCTGTGGTATGGAGTTCTTGAAAGATGGTAAAGACATTTGGATTGGTGACGTACCCAGGATTCGCTAGTCTGGAGTACTAGATTATTAGCGGTGGCTAACTTGGGGAGGAAGGACACGTGGATAGGAGAAGCAGATTGAAATTTGGGCGATGAATCTGAATGGCTAGAGGATTCAAAGTCAAAATACAAAGTCGCTGCCGTCCTCTTCTATTTGAATTTATGCGAACACACACACCACACCTCCGATTCTGGGCTGCTTTAGAAGAACGCTGGGCCACAAGTGAAACAATTGCCCTTTTTCTTATTCTTCTTGTTCTTCTTAAAAGGAGTGGTAGACTTTTGTTTGAGTTCTTACTGGAATTTCTTCTTTTTAGGCTTGGGATGATTCTTCTCCACCACATGGGCACTAGAACTCCCCTCACCGACCTTCTTGCCATGTACATCCTTTGTTCTTGCCTTCTCTTTAACATCAAAAGAGCCAATAAGCTCGGCAATGCTAAACTCTTATCGCTTATGTTTCAGAGAAGTAGCAAAATCAGTCCAAGTCTATGGCAGCTTAGCAATCATACAGCCTACCACAAACTTGTCAGACAGCACACATCCAAACATTTCGAGTTCTTTTGCCGGTGTTTGTACCTCATGAGCTCGTTCCACTACAGAACGACCATCGACCATTCAGTAGTCATGAAACTACTCCATGACATGCAACTCAGAACCAGCATCAGACACTCCATATTTGGCCTCAAGTGCGTCCCACATGGCCTTACCCGTCAGTAGCGGCACATATACATCTACTATGGAGTCTCCTAGCATGCTCGAAATTGCTGCCTTGAACGTAGTATTAGCATGTTTAAACACAAGCTCCTCCTCAAGAGTATGCGGCCCAGCTGATCTAGGTTCGGCAACGAAGTAGCAGTGCATAGCAGTCAACCATAATATGCACTTCTGCTGCCACCTCTTATAGTGAGTGCCCTCAAACACATTTGGTTTCAGCATACCTGCAAAGCTAACTACCAAAAATTGCCTATCACGTTTTTGGATTGTTAGATAATTAGACATTTTCAATAGCAATTTAATCCAGAAAATGACATTAAACAGTATGAACAAGTTTATGACATCATGTACGTGTTTGTGTGTCTTAAACGTGACGAGCATGTAGATGATACTCAAACTAAGGATTGACAACGAAGATCTTAGAAGGTTCGTTCAAGAAACATACCCAGCGCCAAAGCAGGATGCACTCGAAGACACAGTGCCTGTCGATGTAGTCGTCCCGCTCGATGCAGTGCAGATGAGAAGCTGTGCCGATCACTAGCGATCCTCTAGGAAGTAGAGGACGAAGCGAGTAGTCGTGCCGCCAGCGACACTCCCCAAAAACGTGATTGCCGCCCTTCACCCGAGCAGGCAAACTCGAAGATAGTAGGTGTTCCGGAGGCCTACTCTCCCAATTCCTGTGCGCGCAGGGAACCAGGACGGGGAAAACCAGAGAGCAGCGGAATGTGTGGTTGTTCTCGGAAGCAAAGAAGACTGACGTCCTCTTCTATTTGAATTCAAAGTTGAAACCAGAAACCAGAGAGCAGAGGATTCAAAGTTGAAATACAAATTCGTTGCCGTCCTCTTCTATTTGAATTTATGCGAACACACACACCACAGCTCGGATTCTAGGCTGCTTTACAAGCACGCTGGGCCGACATGTGTCGGTTGGGCTAGGGCGCGGCTTTCGACTGTTGTGCACAGGAGGGTAGGACTGCGGCTGCTCAGCCTTTGTTTTTGTTCTTTCATGGCCAACATAGAACAGCCATCTCTGATACGGACTCTAAAATTTCCTGGTCAAATTCAAAACAGAACAGTTTTTTTTTTAAGATCAAATTCGAAAGGTAATTCTGTCAATCTACTGCTACCTTCTTCCAAAAAAATGCAACTATAGTTTTCGTGCTTGTTAATGTTGTCCAAATTTGACCAAATCTACTGTGAATACTATTCACATTTATATCTCCAAATAAGTATATTTCATAACTAATCTAATGATATTTATTTTATATCATAAATATGTGTATTATTCGATATAATGTTCGGCTGATCCAGAACTGAACTGATTTTGGCTGATTTTCGGCTGATTCAATAGTGTTCTGTGAGAGAGAATAAGCTGAAACAAGTTGAGACTAGACAAGAAGAACAGGCTCGATCAAACTTGAAAGTATCTGGATTTCTCGAAATGTAGGAATTGATTTTTTGTTGGACGGAGGGAGTACCTTTAAGGTGCAGGTGTGGAACCATATATTTTCCTGCCTCATTTCTTGAGCTGTGGTGTTCAACTATTGACTCGCATAATCGCGCTCATGGGTCACTTGTCTCTGTATATAGTATATAGAGTGTCACCACGATCATGCAGTCTAGTTTTACATCTAGATGTTTTAGATAATAGAAAATAAAGTTCTGGCTTTATCCCTTTTCAAGGAGGTGAATCAAACCAAATTATTACACCATATGACACACCACCCACATGACAAGAAAAGGTTACCAAAGGACTCCACATTAAAATCCAACTATAAAAAAGTGGCCATCCATAGGACACAAAGAACTGCATTGCCGGCTTTATCACATTGTTGTACTGTTAGAACGGGGAAAACCAGAGAGCAGCGGAATGTGTGCTTGTTCTCGGAAGCGAAGAAGAAGAGTGACAGAGGAGTTCGAAATATATGCCCGCGGAGGGACGGTAACTAGCGAAGCTACGGAGGAGATCAGGAGACGCAGACGCCTCCAACATAAAAGAGAGTAACTCCCATAATTATGTGGATTGAGTGGCAAAACCACTCCCGCCCCGTCCCGTCCGCCTGCCATGCCCAAGCCGGCGGCGCGCGCGTGTGGCACACCTATGTCATTTTCTCAGCTTCTCAATATAGATGGAAAATTTCCAACCATATAAACCGAGTCAACGTTCAATCAAAATTTTATACGGTATTAAACCATATATCGCGCATTGTTACGTGCCATAGAGTTTTATTTAATTTATTAAATATTATATGGGCCAAGCCCATTATATATCAACATGTACGGCGTCCAGAACCGAAGCCGGTGTGTCCCTCGAAACAAAATCTGTAAAAAAAAAGGTTTGCAGTTGTCAAAAAACAAGCTCATTTCTTGTCAATGAAATCGCTCGGCAAAATGCTGTCGCCCCTGTCAATAAGAAGTGTTTACATCCAGATCCAGATGACAAAGAGCAATGCCATTTTGTTGTTTTCCAAAAAGAGACACGGATATACGATGCAGTTCCTGTCTTTCCTGGATGTGCCTCTACGTGAACTTCTTCATCCATGCGGGGAGGCCAAAGCTTAAATATCGTGAGAGAAAAATATTGTTTCAGCTAAAAAAATAAACCGAATAAGTCGGCTTTTAAGGTGAACCGAACAGGGCCCATGCGTCATGGCTGCGGCTGTCAGTCGCATCTCGGTCAGTTAGTAATCTGCTGTTTATCACATTTTACTTTGTGTATCCAGGATTTCAAATCCAGATTTTCCATATTTCTAGATTTCCCTGTTCGCTTAAACTTATCGGCTTAACATATCAGTCATAGTATAGTGTTTTTCTCTCACAACAAATCAGCTTCAACTGGCTTATTAACCGTAGAAACCATCAGCCGAACAGGCATGGTACGATATAGTTCGGTGTAGTGGTAGTATTAATTTCAATCGAGCTAGTACTTTGTTAATTGTTACAGCTTACCATTCTTCAGTGGCTACGTTTGTACGTGTACTATTTGTCTGATCCAGAAACGGGGTACAGTACTGAGAGCTGAACTGCAGAACGCCAGAACGGGTCCTCGTGTGTTCTTAAAGGTCCTGGAAGCGGAAGACGCAGAACTGAGGTAGAAAACGACGTGCATCGTTCATGGGACAGCAACAACTACAGAAGGACGGACAGGAGGAAAAGAGCCAAGAATCGTCAAAGCAACCGGGGACTGGAATTGACCCGGACATGGGGACATGCCATGATCTGAAACACGTGGATGTTGAAGGGAAAAAATCATTTAAAAAAGGGACACGTTCACCCAGTGTGCTACGTGAACGAAAAATCACAAGATCTGGCACCGCAAATTCCGCGGTCCTTGGCTCCTTGTGCCAGAAAAAGAGAAAGAAAATGAATAAAGGGTCGGGTAGAGTTCCCACTCTAGCCAAAACAATTTCAGTTATGGTTTCATCAATAGAGCATATTTACTCGAAGAGTTGAACAGATTTTTGGAACGTTTGACAAAACAATTTTGTGTGATAGTTCAAAAGGTCAAAATGTCCATAATATCCTTCTTTTCATCTCTTTTTTCCTTCCCTATTTCTTTCCTCTCCTTTCCTTATCTACCGCGTCCCACACTTGCCTCCATGTCTTACGCCACCGGCCGCTGCCATTCCCCGCGCTCAGCGTCCGTGCCCGCCCCACCTCCACCCCTGTGCGCGCACTTTGGCTTCGACGAGGCGACGATGGGCACCCCCAAGCTCCAGCCTCCGGCAAGCCATTCTTTGTGAGCCCCCATGGCGCAGCCTGGCAGAGCCCCCCTTCCACGATCCCGCTCCGCGCGAGGCGGCGAGATTAGCATCGTCGACCTCCCGTGAGCTAGTGCCTGCACGCCCCGCCCTCTGGCCTCTAGCGACTCGGAGCCCTAGCCTCGCTACTCCGTCCAGTCTCCATTCACCCCCATGACCCGAAGCTGCCACACGCCCATGCCTCACCCACACAGGGAAGGTATTTCAGGGCTGGCTCATAATCAAGGACAAGGGAGCCACGAGAAGCTTCGAGCTTTCGGCTGATGGTTTTGTGACTGATAAGCAGACTGAAGCTGATTTGTTACGAGAGAAAAACCTCGCGACTCTCTCTTGTTTTTTTGGCTTCAGTTACGTGAAACAGCTCGCGCATTTTCTAGGACTTCTTGGATGGAAAAAAATCCCATGCATACCTTGCACAGAGCGATTTGCTGGGGCTGCTATAAAACGGTTCCTAAATGACGTGTCGGGTAAGTCCGAAACGTCGGTCAAACTCTGGTCCACATGCAGTGCCGCTGCTAGTTGGGCTAGTCTGGGCCGGGCCTGGATACGATACGACCCAGCAATATGTGGCCGGACCGGAGGCAGGAAACCAGCGGCGGCCGCCGGTGACCGGTCAGGACCCATCGGCGTGTCAGCGTTCCCGATTCCCGCAGCTGGGGCCCATTGGAAAATGCCGTGGGGCAGGGGCAGGGCGTTCGCCGCTCGAGAAGCAGGGACACGTCGCCCGCCCGCCCTATTAAGCGCACGCAGCAAGAGATTCGTCTGCCTAATCAACCATTAGCCGAGCGAGGGGAGCAGCGCACCGCCATTTGCCTCCGCAGCCGCCGCCTCCTTTTCCTTGGAGCAGAAGAAGAGGGGGAAGAGCCGTCGCCGTCAGGATGCATTCCACCAACCTCCTGCTCGAGGAGCCCATCCGGATGGCCTCCATCCTGGAGCCCTCCAAGCCTGTAAGCACCACCGCCGGCGGCGCGATCCCATCCCCTTCCGCCCCCCCGCCCGCCGTCATGTTCAGATTCGTTTCGTTGCTGATTCGGCCGAGATCGGTCGACGGACGAACCCTACGTACTACCTCTACTGAGAACTGACTAACTTTTTTTTTTCTTTTCGTTCGGTGTCGGGCGGATGGATCCTTGTCTGGTTGGTCTGGAGCAGAGCTTCTTCCCGGCGATGACCAAGATCGTCGGCACGCTTGGCCCCAAGTCGCGCTCCGTCGACACCATCTCCGCCTGCCTCAAGGCCGGCATGTCCGGTAACTGTTCACTCCCGTCTCTCTCTCTCTCTCAATGCCGTCCCGAGCTTGCAGTCTAGCACTGGAGCTGATTTGTCGGTTTGGTTTCCTCCTCCTGCGACTGCAGTCGCGCGGTTCGATTTCTCCTGGGGGGACGCGGCGTACCACCAGGAGACGCTGGAGAACCTCAAGCTCGCCATCAAGTCCACCAAGAAGCTCTGCGCTGTAAGTTCGGCTGTGAACGAATGAACGAACCAACCAGCACTGTGCGCCACAACGGCAATGTGCTTTCCTCTTGCGCGACGGAGCTGACAATTGCTTGCATCCCTCTCTTTGCTTACCACAGGTCATGCTCGACACCGTGGGCCCGGAGCTGCAGGTGGTGAACAAGAACGAGACAACGATCTCCCTCGAGGAGAATGGCACGGTCGTTCTCACCCCTCACCGCGGCCAAGAAGCCTCCTCCAGCTTGCTGCCCATCAACTTCTCTGGTCTCGCCAAGGTCAGCACGTGCTGATGATGTTACTCATCAGATCTAATATCCTATGCTAGTTGACCATGCCCTGACTACCAAGTTTAGATTTTTTGTGTCGGCATCAACGAGTAAATTTGTGTTATTATGCGTCTGACCTGGATGGTGTGCTAAAAAACACAAGGTTTATACTGGTTCGGGCAGAATGTCCCTACGTCTAGTTCGTGGCTGCTTTGCTCGTGTTATTAGCACTGAAAAATTCATAGTAGGGGTTACAAATGGGCGAGAGAGGGAAATGTCCTAAGTCTCTGATGGAAAGGTCAAATGGGTGCTGAGAGCTTGGTCGCTGCTTAGCTATGTGTGATGTGACACGTGGTGCCTTGAATCGATACCTTAGTGGGGTGCCGTGCCGTCCGTCCCTTTTATAGGCCAAGAGAGAGCAGAGATTATAGATGGGAGAAAGAAGAAAAAACCAGAGGCAAAGGAGGTCCTTCAAAGATACCGGGTATTCCTTTTCCTCTGTGCGAGCCCCGCTGACATAGCAGGCGGTGCCAGGATAGCCCCACGCTGGGAGCACGTCCGCTGATCCTGTCATGTCCTGGCGTGGTCAGCAAGTTGTCACGCCCCATCCCGCCCCGGCGGACGGCGTGGCAGACCAGGGTGCTGATCCGTAGCCATACAGAGAGCAGACAACGCAGAGACCGCACGTCCGTTACTGTAGATGATGCGAGTTTCCTCCTGGACCGTAGTGGTTGTCGTGAGCTTCCATCAGGATCCGCGTCCGAGGGCAAATGACGGCGCCCACAACACTGTAAGACAAATGTCGGCGCCTACAACACTGTTCGGGCTCTGACATGCCTGGAAGGGCTTAAAGTGCCCGTCTTGTCACATCCTGATGGTACTTTCCTTCAGGCGTGCAGGGTATGGTCCTCGGTATTGCGGTTGACTTGAGTGCCATGCCTTATCTGCGCGCGTAATTATGAAGGTGCAACGCGCAGACGTCGGGCGAGGCGGGCGAGACGGAGTTTGTCCTCAGACGTCAGGTGAGGCGGAGCCAGCCTCCGGACGTCGGACGAAACGGAGCCCCCGCAGCCTTCAGATGTCGGGCGAGGCGGAGCCTGCCCTCGGACATCGGGCGAGGCGGAGCCAGCCCTTAGACGTCAGGCGAGGCGGAGCCGGCCCTCGGGGGTCGGGCAAGACGTAGTTTGTCCTCAGACGTCGGGCGAGGCGGAGCCAGCCCTCGGACGTCGGACGAAATGGAGCCCGCAGCCTTGGTGGTTAGGACGAGGCGGGACCCACTGGGAAATGTAGTTGCGTTCTTGATCGCTCTGATGAATTAGCGTTGATGGGTATCAACTCCTCTTCTTTGGGTACCCTACTTTGGTCCCCGACATTTTGTTAGTCTAGTCTTGTTTCCACATCACACAGAGGAGAAAACAAACAAAAAAAACTTTGTTCCTTGCAGGTGGTGAATCCAGGGGCAACAATATTCGTGGGGCAATACTTGTTCACTGGCAGTGAGACTACTTCAGTTTGGTTGGAGGTAAAAATGCTTTGGCATGCTGTACCTTTAAGCGTTTTGTATGTTTCATTTCATATGTCTTTCAGTAGGATTATGGTTTGCTCTCGGCATTTTCTAATAAAAAACTCTTTGTCTACCTGATATAGGTTTCTGAAGTTAAAGGAGATGATGTGGTCTGTATAATCAAGAACACAGCCACCTTGGCTGGGTCACTGTTCACACTGCACTGCTCCCAGATTCACATTGACTTGCCCACCCTGTCTGATGAGGATAAGGATGTAAGCATCTACTCTCAAATTGTGATTTATATATCCTTGTGTAATTGTTGCCTTGAAATCGTCTCCTTCCTTTCAGAGTTTCACCTTTAGCAACATGAAAATGTGGGGACGGAACTTGATTTGTTGTAAAGTTGAAGCCCTGTCCTTTAGCCCATCCTAAGACTTACGTGCATGAGTTGCTTTCAGGTTATCAGAAAATGGGGTACTCCGAATAAGATTGACTTCCTTTCTCTGTCTTACACTAGACATGCAGAGGATGTGAGGCAGGTAAACAACTTGCATTGTGGATGCATTTTGAGTTATTCTGTTTGTCCTCTCTGATTGCTGTGCTTCTAAGCAGTACAAAGCTTAAGAAGAATGCTGTCAACATTGCTAATATTTGTTTGTTGCAACACAGGCACGGGAGTTCCTGTCAAAATTGGGCGATCTAAGCCAAACTCTGATTTTTGCCAAAATTGAGAATGTTGAGGTATTTTCAAGTAAATCTTATTACATTATTAGCTAGCTACCATTTGTTTGCCCTTCAAATACACATACACTCCTTATTTCTTTGCAGGGCTTGAACCATTTTGATGAAATACTGGCTGAGGCAGATGGTATCATTTTGTCAAGAGGGAACCTTGGAATTGATCTTCCACCTGAGAAGGTTGGTTACCTATACTAATATTTTATCAGTTGAGAATACCACAATTTTAACGTCTGGGCTTAAGCCTCAGTGCCTTTGTGGCCACATAATACACGCCCTCACATCTGGGCTCCATCAGACCACCTAGAGTACTATGTGGATTTGAAGCGGGTCAGGGTCACAGTTTTTTTTTCCTTAAAATTGTGCTAGCATGGTCTTATACTCAAGACTTTTGACTGTTACCAGAATTGAATTGAGTTTCATACCTGCCAGTTTACCGAAAATGCTAAAGCGTCGAGAAAAGATATGACACAACACACATGAACCTTAAATTTACTTCTAGTTTAGTATATTCTCTGTCTCGTTTTAGGTGCAATAATTGTCCATATTTTACTAGTTTATTTAGCCATTGATCTTTATCACTCCAACTCTCCATATTACAGGTCTTTTTGTTTCAAAAATCTGCTCTTTACAAGTGCAATATGGCTGGAAAGCCTGCTGTTGTCACTCGTGTTGTGGACAGTATGACTGACAACCTCAGGCCTACTCGGGCGGAGGCAACTGATGTGGCAAATGCAGTACTTGACGGTAAGTTGTTAAATTTTTTTGCTGCTTTTCAAAAATCTTGGGTATACTCGGGCTCTTTTAGCCTGATATGCAGCTGGTCCTTAGTGCACTAAAAAAGGGCAGTTCAATCATGACTCACGATTGTTTTAATTGCAGGGAGTGATGCCATTCTCCTTGGTGCTGAGACTCTCCGAGGTTTATATCCAGTTGAGACTATTTCAACAGTGGGCAGAATTTGTGCTGAGGTGAAATTTCTGTTATGATTTCTAGATAAAGTTGTATTTTCAACAATTATTGTTACTTCATTGCAAATTTGGCTTCTTTTTTTTTCGCTCTGCATCTGACTTGTTGTCATCGATTTAGTTATACATGTTTGCCAATTGTCTTACAGGCTGAGAAGGTCTTCAACCAAGATTTATACTTCAAGCGAACTGTGAAATATGTGGGAGAACCCATGACCCACTTGGAGTCCATTGCTTCGTCAGCGGTAAGATCTATGTGCTTCTCAGATTCCAGCCTTTTTTTATTAATGTTTGGAAAACACAGAGTTTGTAGTCTAAGATAGTTCTGTTACTACATTTTTAGGTGCGAGCTGCTATCAAAGTTAAGGCTTCGGTGATCATTTGCTTCACCTCTTCTGGACGGGCTGCAAGGTCGGTAGAAACGAATATGCTTATACAGGGTTGCAGTTAGTGGGAATTAATCTCATGTATATCTATATGATCTGCAGGCTCATCGCCAAGTACAGGCCCAGCATGCCTGTTCTTTCTGTTGTCATTCCTCGTCTGAAGACAAACCAACTGAAATGGAGCTTCACTGGTGCTTTTGAGGTACGTGAACTCCAATATTCTTTGTGATCTTTCCTGTTAGATGTTTCCTTTTTATGCAATGCGGACATTGTCTATTATTAGCATGCTGATCATTTCTTTTGTGAATGGTAACATTGGTCTTGTGAAGTTTCTCTTGTAGACATTGAACATGTCATGCAATGCTTAAAAGAGACATATTACTTTGTTTGAGAAGAATTAATAACCTTGAATGCTTTTTTGTTTGAGAAGAAAGCCTTGTACTGATATTTGGCACCATATAACTCATTTTTTTTTTTGCAGGCAAGACAATCACTGATAGTTAGAGGCCTCTTTCCGATGCTTGCTGATCCTCGGCATCCAGTAAGTAAACAAAAGTTTTTCAGTTCACTACTTTAAGTGTATATGCAAAACATACTAGCTGGATTTGCCCACTTGTACACATGAGCATCCCATTTCTAGCATCGTTGGGGGTGGAAAGATTTTGCAAGTACATCCCTGTTGCCCTTGTACTAGCATTTTCTTTCAATTCATCTATGTTGATAAGATGTCCTATGGAAACTTGATGCTTTTCAGTAAGTAGTATGAGGCTGCTAGGAGCTACAGATATCCGTCTTTATATTAACATAACAATATTATCATACTACAAATTTATAGTGTACTCGCTTCCATCTGTCTGAGTATGTAAAATTTTGTATGTCATAAAAGGTTCGAAGGCAAGAACACTAGAATGCAATTCGCTGGACTTCTAAAACAAACATGGTCTGATAGCATGGTTAATCAAAACATATCCATTTTCTTTTAAAAAAAATCTCTACTGGTTTATTTGTCTATATAACTTATCGGAGAAGGCTAGGGACCCCTAGTACACTGAGAAGGCTTCAAGTGACAATCCCACTTAGCTTCTTGTTGCACCCTAGACCTTTATTATGTCTTGGTCTCCTGAGCAGAGACAAGTTTTTGTTTGCCGTGTTTTTGTGTAATTTCTATTGTGTGCTGTAAATTGATTTGGTGTGATTGTCTGGTTACTTGGTATTAATCAATCTTCATTGTGTCTTTCAGGCTGAATCAACCAGCTCTACAAATGAGTCAGTTCTAAAGGTTGCTCTAGACCATGGCAAGGCCTCTGGTGTGATCAAGTCCCATGACCGTGTCGTTGTTTGCCAGAAAGTGGGAGATTCATCAGTTGTGAAGATCATTGAGCTGGATGACTAGACCCTTGTCTACTAGGGCATATTTTGCTGATTTTTGACCAGGCCGAAATTTGCTGGCAATGTATAATCCTCTAGCTTTACAAATGAGCAGTTTTTCCCTATGGACTTCTTAGCAATTTAAAACTCCTACGATGCAGTTGGAAGTTGTCAGATTGTATGCCACCTAAATGGGCAGATGGGATAATGAAATCATACTGTACCCTTTAACCTGAGCCTGTTTTTCGTTTTGTTTCTCATCGCATCAGTTTCTATTGCGCGTTTCCTCCTTTAAGTCCAACTACTGATTTGCCCCCATTTCCTAGACCTAATAGCTTTGCCATATTTGATGAAGTTTAATTGGGAGAAAGTTTATTAACACACTATTCTGTCTGTTTTCATGGACGGTGGTCAGTGGTCAATGTGAATCAACGCTTGTAAATGCGTGATCATAGCCATCAAGATATAATTAAATGGATGGTTCAGTTATTTTGGAGTACCTGTAGCAAAGCATGATTTTAAATGGGCTTTGCAAAAACAATTGTGTTGATGATGCATTCAAAATTTTTCAAAGCGTATTTTTCTAAGGATCTTCGTCTTGAGATTATTACTTTTCAAATATGATTGGTTCTTTGCTCCTAAGTGGCAGAAAGAAAGATGCCATTGATTTTTTGATGATATCTCTACCCATGGTTTAGTTTCAGATGTCGTGACCTACTGTAGAAAAATTCACAAAAGGGTTGCTAGAAAAATTCACAAAAGAAGGGTTGCTAAAAGAGTCTGACAATCTGTTTTCTGAAATGGAAAAGAGTAGATGCACTCAACTTAGTATGCTATTGCATAGAGGTGAGATAATTGAGGGTTGGGGCTTGCCTCTCCAAAATTGATGAGCAGAGCTTCTCACTTGAGGCTTCCACCACTTTGTTGATGATATAAGCCTTTTCAAAGGAGGATTATAAGCACCAGGTGAAGTCCCTGCCTGAAAAAATACCATCATTTTTACCAGAAACTTGAAAAAAGAGCACACATGGATTGGAGAGCCTTTTCAAAGGAGGATTATAAGCACCAAGTGAAGTCCCTGCCTGAAAAAGTACCATCATTTTTATCAGGAAGTCGAAAAAAGAGCACACGTGGATTGGAGAGCCTTTTCAAAGGAGGATTATAAGCACCAAGTGAACTCCCTGCCTGAAAAAAGTACCATCATTTTTATCAGGAAGTCGAAAAATGAGCACACATGGATTGAAACAAATTCTCCACTGTGCCAGGGCCTGTTTGCTTTCAATCCAGACAGTTTTGCTTGGCCCTTCATGGGCTCCTAGGCATTGGATTTTGTGAGCCTAGGGTGGAGATTGCTGCCTGGCAGGCTTTGAACCAAACAGACCCATTGTCTCATGCTCTAATTTATTAATTATTAGTCACATTCTATTGTCTCCTTTTATTTTATGAAATTCTTTAGTGAAATGCATGTTCTCAGTCCTTATACCTCGGCCGCAGGCAGTTTACCATTTTGCAACATAATATATTAAGAAATTCAATAATCTGAAACTACTGATCTTTGAGTTTGAGATGATTACTATTTAAGCTTTTGTTTCTTCCTGTCGTTGTTCACAGCATTTACTGTTTGTGATTCCATGCATCAGGTAAATCTAACATATACCATCTTCCATGGATCAAGAGATTAAAAGAAAACTCAAACGAGTGCATTACTGTTTGTTTGGTATATAATGATGATACTGGAATAACCAAACTCAATGCATTCATCTTCTACATTGCTTATCCTTGAGATGTTTTTGAAGGTATATTCTCTGTTGATGCATCAGGAGCGTGTGTTCAGGCATATGCCTGCTGCTTCCACTCAAATGCTTGTAATGCCATAGCAATGAACTGAGAGTTTGTGCTCCTCTGCAAGCAACTGCAGTTTCTACCGCAACAGCATCCAACGAGAATGAAATCTAGAGCTCCAGTGATACTACAATAGTATTACTACTGTAGTAACAGCATTATTACTAGCATAATCTAAATGTGAAAAATGTAATATACAGTTCCATAAAAAAGGCCTTTGAAATTCAGCTGAAAGAATGCATGAGTATGGCTCCAAGGTGGCCAGTACACAACATCGTGGAGAGTTCATAACAACTATTTATCCCGATCAATCAACAGCTCTACAGAAAATTCAATCTTATAGTACAAGCTTGGTCATCTTGGCCACCAGTTCTACACAATTTTCTGGTAAACTATCCTACTCTTTCTTTCGTTTGAACATCCTAGCCAGATAAAGAATAAATGACACCAGCCACTGCCAGAAAACAACAAGGTAGTTGGCCTTCTTTGGTTTCACTTCAGGTCTTGGTCCAAAGAGACCTTTGTAGAGCTCCTTCTGCTTCTGGTACAAAGCCTTGTCTTGTTCTGCGAGCAAACGAAGCTCCTGAAGGATCTCCTTGTCTTCTGGGGAGTACTTCTTCGCTTTCAGGAAATCTTCCCTCGCTGATTCTGTCTGGCCAAGTTCAGATTTAGCTTTTCCTCGCCTGAACAGTGCTTTCACATTACTTTCATCTTCTGACAAAACCTGAAGAATATGGTTACAAAAAAGATCATCCATCAAATAGTAATTTTTTCCTTTTTTTCAGACAACGCAGGGTAATTTTATATTAGGACCATGGGATTGTTCAATTCATCAAACATCATGAGACCAACACCTTTTTGAAAAAGGGCTGAAAATGTGCAAATCAGCTGTTTGATAACTGTAATGCAGAATCTTGCATGTTGATATCTGAATTCATCTTGGCCATGTGAGCCTAGTTGCTACAGGTTTTTTTAACATCATTTAAAAAATTGTCATGCTTTTATTGTCTGAACATACAATCATGTATAGTTTTTGCGAAGGTCTATGTAAAGTCTTATACTGCAAAAATGTACTCATGAATGTAAATCGTGAGTTGAAGACTGAACGTATTCATGGGCATGGTAGAGTAACATACAATGCTGCACTGCGCAATAGCTTCATCAAATCTCTTCAGTTTGATCAAGCATGCAGCCATATTGAGATGGCATGGATTTTTCACAGCCAAGGCCATGTCTCTGTACTTTCCAAATAATTGAAACATGAAATCATCTCCCATGTATGCAATCGCCTGTAAAAGAGAACAGGTCAACTGAAATCAGAGTATGCTGATAACTTTAATCATGTCCAAAGTATAGATGCCACTAACCATTTCATATTGCTGCATGGCCTCCTCAAGCTTCTTTTCTTTGAAATATGCATTGCCCTCAATCTTTCTCCTGTCTGCAGCTGCAACCCTCTCTTCAACTGTCATGTCACTTCGGGCTTTACCCTGATTCACAGTTTATCATGATTTGGAAGTTCCCAACTTGAGAAAAGTAAGTAATGCTAACCGATATGAATAATCTCAGCCTACTCTTCAAAATAATAATGATTGAAGCGTTATGTGGGCTGGAGGCAGTAGAACTTTGTTTGCCTACCTCTTTAACATCATCGAATCCAATAAGTTCAACTTCATAAACAAGGTCTGCCATTGGAGGGACATTTGGGAAAGAAAAGCTTCCTTCTTTGCCATAGCCTAGCTCCCAACCAACATGCAACAATGCACGCTCCCCGCTTTTCATGCTGCCAACACCAATGCCTAAACCAGACATTTGTTTTTTCTCTGTTGACGGAGGAGAAAGCTTTAGAAAGTTACCCCATAGGCAATTATCACTGATAAACACTGTTGTACTATTGAGGTTGCCCATATGATTCTAAGATAGTTACCAAGTAACTGTAGGCTTACTGGCAATGCAACATAAAAAGGGTGCAAATGAGAACTAACTATGCACATTTCACTCTTTCATCTTACAACATATTAAACCATTAGTAGCAGGCATGGCAAGTTACTGGCAGGATAACTGGTTATACAGAATAGTCACTAAGAAGTAAGAACCATCATCATTGTACTAGAAAACCATAATAGCATGCAAAGTAAGCTGTTTGAATTTATGAAATTGATGGGTGAAATGCATGAAGCAGAGCAAAATTGAGTATAAAATAAGTGAAGTGATTGTTGCGGCACCTTTTCCAAGTACTAGTTCAATTAGATGTTGTTCTTGCCAGGTATCCTCAAATTTATGCGATGATCCTTGAACCCATGCTCTATAGTGCACTGCAACACCAAGTTTAGAAAAGAAAACAAATAATTCACTGGTGTTCTCATGTGTGCTAAATCAAAATCCATGTGCATGCTTCCACCCAATAGTAAAAGGACGGATAAATTAGCGAGTGGCGACTGAATTAGGCCGCTTTGGACAAAACAGGAACTAATCTGAAGTTTTGAAATTTGACATAATCATTAGACCAACAAAATCAATAGGTGTTGTTGTATCAGTACTCCCCGAACGAGAAAAGAGAAGTGGGTCACTTTGGGTAAATAGAAAAATTATGAAACCTGATGTTTGAAATTTGACATCAGCATTAGGGTTAGAAACTGAATAGGTACCGGCAAAAGATACTGGCACTCAATGAATGCAAAAGAGTAACAGGAAGGTGTAAACACTATAAACCTCCACAAGTTTACATGCCAAAGTAGTTTCTGTCTTTTGGTGAGAAAGCAGCCTAAGACCAGATATAAAAGAGAATTTGTTTAGATAGGTTATTTGCACGCAGTGTGAACAACGCCATAAGCATCTCATGACCATGATCACTCAAACAAAACACATTCAGGATATCATTATTATAGAATAAGAAACAGGGCAGGCACAACATATTAGCATATATCCTAAAATTCGACATCCGGAGCATGAGCATATGGGACCGAACCACTTCCGGTCTTCCGCCATACTCACCAAAGCACGTCGCGAACTTCAGGGGCTTCCTGCCATGGCCTTCTTTGATGACTTGCTTCTTAACCTTGTCATGAAGCACCTCCATGTCAGAGGAAACCGCGGGTGGGGCGCTGCCATCCTGGGGAGGTTCAGAATGCACGAAAGAAGCCTCTTCCACTGTAATCTCGTTATCACTGGAGCCTGAGAATCAGAAAGCAGCAGAAGTCAGGAACCAGGGACTCTCCGTCTTGACACAGATCCCGAATTTTATCGTCGAGCCACACTGCAAGTCTGCAATTCAGGGAAAAGCGCAGTGCTAGTGCGGCAGCGGTGGACTCCAAATTGCCAAGCCGCGGGTGGGATCCGAAACTGCCTCGCTGTAAAGTACTAGCGCCCCCAACTTGCTCTGATCTCCCAAATGGCCAGCCAAATTCCCAACAGAAAGTAAGAACAATTCAACAACACCCGATTCACTGGGCACCAGCAGCCACGCGTGGGTGCGAGGGGTGGTGGTCCCCGCGTGCGAGGAGGGGACTCACCAGCGGCGGGATCCGCAGACGGCGCCGCGTCTTCTTCGACGACAGCCATGGGTTGCGGTTGCGGGTGGGCGGAGCGCGGACGGCCAGCGGCGGGTCGGGTATAAAGATGGCAACGGTCACAAAATATCCGCGTGCCCGCGGATAGAAAACCCGATGGGCATGGATATGGGTTTAAGTTTGTGCCCACGGGCACGGGTATGGGTGTGATTCTAAACCCGATGGATATTTGCTCGTGGGCATGGAAAAATAATATCCGCACCCGCAAACCCGCTAGGCCCGCGCCAATGACTCTATATACAGTTGTATGTCTTTATTCGTGTTAATTTGTGATGACTTGAGATACACTAATGTAGACTTTTGATGACTCTTGTATGGTCAATGTGTCATACTTTATCTAATATTGAGATATAGACGTTTATTTTTTGATATATTGTTTCTTACTTGCTATTAAGATATGGTTGGGTGTTTTGTTGCTTTATTTTTGCGGATATACGGGTGTGTCCGTGGGCATGTGATATCCGCAGATAGCGGGCACGGGCATGGTTTTCTACCTGTGACGGTTAGCGGGCGTGGGCGCGGGCATGGATTTTTGCTCGTGGGTATGGATATCTGGGGCTAGTATCCGCGCGGATTTTATCCGTTGCCATCTTTAGTCGGGTAGTGAACTTGAGCGGGCCCCCCTCTGGAGCCGCTTCCCGCAGCAGCAGCAGCACGGAGCTGGGTGACCTGCGCTCCGTAGCGCTTCCTTGATAAGCTGCGGTTTTGGTTTGGGCTTCTGCTGTGCTGGACTATTCAGTCAAGGAAGATGGGCCAAACGAGCCATTAATTTGAGTCTTATGGACCATCTCTTGTCTCTCGTTTGACCACGTCACCTCGGACTTTCAACCTTTTGATCTTCATCGAGCGGTTGAAAAGCGAAAACTCCAGCTACGTTTCCAGAGCCCTCGTCCCGAGCGCGGCCATCTCCAGTCACCCCCCCTGTGTTCGACCTCCCTGGCTAGGGCCTCTCCCCGCCGCCGCCATGGTCGTCGTGCTTATCACTTCTCCCTCTCCCCAGATCTCGCGCTCCTCGTGGAGGCATGGAAGACAAGCGCTTGGGGCCGATGCTAGACGCGCGCGAGGCGGCGCTCGAGCGGTGGACCAATAGACAAGCCTTGTACCATGGCGCGCTTGAGCCCCCATGGTGTTTGATGCTTTGCGTGCCACTAGAGGCAAAGCGGCAATTGCAGAAAACATGCCAGGATTTTCGCACCATCTGCAAAGCCTTGTTCACGCTATATCCAGATAACAGGTACACAGCACAGACCGTTCCTCTTTTATCTGTTGTTAGGTGAGTTTCTTCATAATCCATCTCCTTGCTGCAACGAATTGGCATGGATTTGTGGATAGAATGTCTTGGTGACTCGCTCCGCAATATTATTGAGAGGTCAACGGGCTCAAGCTTTTGCCTTTAATTGACTGCAAAAAAGATCTATTGTTTAGAGCATGGCAGTGCGAGGAAGAAGGTTTCTACACTTTTAAATGCTGATGAAGTGGTAATAGATAAAAATGTAGAATTTCAAGTTTGTGTAAATGTCCTTTCAATCCTAAACTGAAGTAAGAATATAATCCCAGTACCACTCATGTAACATTTTGGTGAATAAGTAACACATATTGATAATCGATAATTTATGAGAGAGAGAGAGAGAGAGAGAGATGCACTAATTCTAGGTAACTATAACTCGAAAGTGAGTGTGTGAGAGAGAGACAAAGTTAGTAGCCCCTCTATGAAGTCAATGCTTGCTCAGCGTTGAAAATTATTACGTGTGTTTGCTGAAAGGAATAATTTAAGATTATATCCATTGCTGACTTATTTTCTGCTTATTTTCTCTGCTAATAATGTAGCTCATCCTGGTAATTCTTACTTGCATGGTCGACATTGGCAGACCAATTAGATACAATCATACAAAGTCTCATTTAATTTTGTTTCCTGAGTTTTAGCAGTACTCCAAACTAGGTTTGGGCTTAGAGGTGCTGCATTTACTGCTACTAATCCATTATCCGTATAGAGACCATATGAATATTCTTGCTGCTTTGCTGGGATGGAACCTCTAAGCTATTCATATGTTAGCATGCCTGAACAAAGAAATAAAAGACAGATTTGGAAGATAATTGTTATGTAGCCAACACATGGACGGTGTTGTCCTTGTAACAGTATTTTGCAGCCCCTATGTGTATCTCCGTGCACTGCCGATGGTATTGTCCACACAGTGCACATAGATTGAAATTTCTACTTATATATAGTAAGTGGGTACGTAGCAGTGACCTTAGATTTTAGATTATGCCATTATAGTATAAAATGATATTAAATATATAAAGATGTTCTTTGCCTCCTGACTACTAGACAGTAAAGCATTAAAAATTTCTACCAAATTGATCTATATAAGTATTACATTTAAATTTAATTACAGCTTAAATTTTAGATTGAATATTACTACTGGGATGTTAATTGCAGGCTTGTTGAAGATTAGGGCCAATGAGGCAAGAATGGAAGTGGCGAATACAACAATTAACAATAGCCCCACACCAATCAAGCAAACTGCTCCTCGCCCTCTTCATGGCCTATTGAAGTTTCGAGGCTATGGATAAAGTTATCGTTCAACAGCAAAACTCCACAAGCTTCAATAACTGAAGATGTCCTTTGCCCTTTGGTATGGTAGCCACCCAAAACCATAGTGACTCTCAACTGGGTTTCTAGCGGAGATTTTGTGCTGTAAGGTGCCACAACATGCAGTAGAAATTTGCAAAAAACGCCTATTATTCTTTCTCCCTGACGAACTTCAAGAAATATGGGAACTATCTGTACTCAGTATGTCCGATTTTTTGTTTTTTAACTCTTTTTTTGAAAGATTTTTACAAATACGTCCCTGGCGCTATCCTTTCAAAAACATAGACCCTAACCTCGGCGTTGTCACAATTGGCGCCGAGACTGCTTTGGTGTCGAGCTCTCAGGGTCATTTTCTACGTGTTGTTGACGTGGCTACCTGCGCGACGCGGATGTGTCCTGAGCTCGGCCCCGTGGATCTTGGCGCCGAGCGTGGCGCCAATTACTACGGCGCCGAGCTCGGCGCCAATTGCTACGGCACCGAGCTATGGAAATTAACAAATTTAAAATTTTACCATGACTTGGATATTGAGAAATGGGGCTAACTCTAGAGTTTTTACATTGACTTGTTTTGATCACTTAAAACAATCTAGAAATACTTAAGATAAAAAATTTGTCTGACCAAATGGAACTATAGCACGTCTAGGCGCCATAGTATAGATCGGCTCCTACAGCACGGCCGGATGATGCAGGGCACGGCTCCATGCTTTTGTTGCATTGCTAACCGGAGTAGTAGTACACACTTTGTGCATGCAATGAACCATACACATGTGCAGGCATGCAAGCAGGGACGCAACACACCTCACCTATAAGCACGTCATGACATGTAAGCACGTGAAAATATGGCTAAGTCTAGAATTTATGACCGTGACTAATTCTGGTTTTTTATCGTGGCTAAGTCCAAACTTAACGAGACTTGTATTATTGTCATCTCCTCAGAGAATATTCAAACTCGTAGTATGATATCAAATTGAGTTGCTATACAAATTTGGAAGATAAAATATCTCAAACATGTCAATTCACTGCCGGCGATCAAGGAATTAGAAAGATTTGGAGGGGTCAAAACATCACTGTATTCAAACTTGTGGTCACTATGCGACCATGTTAAGGACTGATTTAGATTTAGGTCAAAAACAAAGTTTGTTGTACTCAACTCAAACTACAACTTCTACTAAAGGTCAAACTTCGCATCTAGAAAAGAAACTATAGTTTTACCCTGGTCAAAACAACATCATGAAAAAAGGAGTTAACTATTGATCCAACACTTATAAGCATTTTTAGGCTAGTTCGTGGACATAAACCCTAGATTATTTTTTATCTTATGTATTACTAGATTGTTTTAAGTGATCATACAACAAGTCACTGTAAAAACTTTAGAGTCAGTCATATTTCTCAATATCCAAGTCATGGTAAAAATTCAAATTTAGCATTTTTCATAGCTCGGCGCCATAGCAATTGGCGCCGAGTTCAGCGCCAAGATCTACGAAGCCGAGCTTGGCGCCAAGATCCACGACACTCGAGCTCAGGACACATCCGCGCCACGAAGGTAGCCACGTCAACGACACGCAGAAAATGACCTTGGACCTCGGCGACGTGTAAGCTTGGCGCCAATTATCACGACGCCGAGGTCAAGGTCTATTTTTTAAAAGGATACCGCTAGGCGCGTATTTGTGAAAATCTTTCAAAAAAAGGCTAAAAAAAAAAAAAAGTCGGTCAGTATGTGCAGTGTGTGTTATGGGTCATTTACTCGTTAGTTTTGAAAATCAAGTTGTCTGCATTCAGTGAAGAGATTCTGATAGTAGTTCCGCTGATCTGTATGTGCACGTACTATTTTCAAGTTTGTAACAGCTGCTGTCACAATAATAGTCCAATTCATGAACCCAATGTTTGGTCCTATCAAGCTTTGTAACTTCTCCATGTGAGTAACACCGGAGATCTCAAAAAGCAATACCTAATAGGCTAGTCTATTTTTAACATCCTTTCAGTACGATTGATTGTTTTCTTCTTAGAGAATCTCAATGTTAATGTGACTCATTTTTTCACAATTGCAATCATGAAACTGAGAGACCAGATTTCATCAGCCAAGTGGCACATGATAAGCATATCATTTGCTTGGCAACTATCGTAAAAATGAATATGATCATATATAAGAGTTACTTAACTCTTGACAACATGTAGCTAACCATAATCTTTTGGCTTTACCTTGAACCACCGGGCCGTTGAAGCACATGAATTTCTGTGAAATTTTAGCCACTTAATAATTGACAATGACTGGTATCCCTGTGCAAATGGAATTTGACATTTTCTATTTTATTAAATACAACGGAATAAATATGAGCCCAAACAAATGTCAATACCCCATATGCCCATTTGCAGAATAAACGATTCATCATCCACAGGCTGGGACTCTTTGCCGCGCCTGTGTTTCTAGTTAATTTGAAACAAGCCATCAGACGGGCGCAAGTGAAAATAGCTACCTTGTGCCGTTAGTGTTCTAAAAGTTATTGTCGATATATAAACCATGTGTAGTACAGCACTTTAGAACATGCAGGATCTATTTGTTATGAATATTTAGATAAAGTTCTTCTGGGTGTTGGGAATTCTAGAAATTTTGTGGTTCTGTCCTGACACCTAATTACTTCATTCTAAGTTTGGCAGGACCCTGTTACTGGTAGTGCACATTGTGTTCTAGCACCCTATTGGTGTGGGAAGCTGGGGAAACAAAAACTGACGGCGCTTCAAGTATGTCATGTCCTCCTAAATGCTTTAACATTTCCTTCATCATCCATGAAACTGATTTTTTTTAAATATCTGATTTTTTTTTGAACTTATCCATATATCGTCAGGTTTCTCCACAGAGCGGGACACTATACCTGGAGCTGGAAGCTGCATCCAGGAGTGTGCGAATTCAGGGAGAAGCTGTCACTGTGATGACCGGTACCCTCTTAGCCTAGCAATTTCCTCTTGTAAACTTGGAGATTTGAAGGACGATAGTCGATAAATCTGTGCACGAGTTCAGCATTATTAGTGTATGGAAATAAAAGGTCCTGTACTTTTCTGGAGCATTGGAATATAGTTTCAGTACAACCATGCTGGAGCATTGGAATGTAGTTTCAGTACAACCATGCTGGCATAAATTACCAGTTCCTGGTTTGTCATTTCTCAGTGTACAATAGCAGAATAGCAGGAGGGAGCTGTGGAGTATATACAGCCTTGTTCGAGTTTCTCGTTATGCTGAAACTTGAATCAACAAGGGATCGATAATAATTTGGCGGAACTGTGGCTAGAAATAGAGAAAAATGATGCTCAAGTCAAATCCATATCGTGGCTGTGTGGGTTGCTTTTGTAAGCCTAGAGCATGCATCTCTGGCAAACTGATTATCATCAGCTTGATTTTTCATGCAAAACCATATATTCCTTCTTGTTTGATGACATTTAAGTAAGTGTAATTTTTTTTTCTAAAAACACACAAGAGCTGCACATCATTACATTAAGAAGAAGAGCATAAAAGTAAAGTGAAAATGGAAGTGAAAAAAGAAGCAAGACCATCCAATAATGAAAGCATCATCTGAAATGATTCTAACTGGAAGGCATAATATGGAACGATGGATTTAACAAACTATTTTAATGATGCATTTTTCCATAAATAAAAGTCAAGTTAAAAGGTTTGATCCGGATAAATAAAACTAAAACGATACACGTTACGTAGCTAGACGTGGGATTAGAGACTTGAACACTGCCATGTTCAACTTTTAAGTATGGAACTTATCGCACATCATGAATGGGACGTTCTTCTTCATGAGAATGACCATAATTGTTGATTTGTAACATCTAAACTTCCATTGTAGCAAGCATACGGAAGCAGAAAATAGCAGGAGCTCCTGCAACAGTAACAGCAGACAGGTCCCATGTTCTGTAGTCTAACATCAAAGTTGGGTGAATTTCTTTTGGGAAATCTTTAAGACAATTTGGCAAATAGTGTTCAACATGACTAATTACTCAAAACGTTAGTACATGATTTCCTCTCAATTAGTTTTTATTTTACCTCACATTTAATGCTTGCACGGGCCCTGAGCACCAATGCCATCAAATAATTTCTTATTGGATACAATGAACAACTTGAGAAACTCAGCTGGTACGAACTCTCAAGTTGCACCTCACAGCTTGTCCTGAGCACCAATGCCTCATATGCCAAGTTTTGAAAGTTGACGACTACGACGCGCCTAGTCGCTAGGCTACGGCCCGGCGCCTGGACTAGGGGGGGTAGTCGCCCCTCAAGTCGACGGGAGCGCCTAGGCGGCGCCTCCACGCGACTCGGCGGCGGCCAGAAGCCCTAGGCGGCGCGAATCGACTCGAGTCGGCCCCAGGTTTCCAAAAGTCGGCCTGGCGGCCGGCGGCTGCTGCATGGAAAGGTTGGCGCCGGGGAAATTGCCGCCACACACGGATAAGGCCACGATGGGTACGGGCCGCGACGCGACGCTATTCCGCTGCCAGGCGACGCTCCTCTCCGCCGGGAAGCAGCTTCCGCCGGCGCCGACGCTCCTCCCTGCCCGCCAGTCCGTTCCGACCTCGTCCTCCTCCACTCCTCCCCGGTCTCCGCCCAGCTCGTCCTCCTCCCCGCATCGAAGCCTCGAAGGGCCTCCCCACCGGCCAACTCCCCGCCGCCCAGTACCCTCCCCGGCGGTCATCTCCTCGAAGAGCTCTATGAAGGAGAAGAGTTCCAGTCCGAAGAAGAAGAGTTTGGTGAAGATGAGGATGACTATGTGATGGATGATTAGATGAACCCTACCGAAGAAGTGTGAGACATCCTCATGTCATGTTTGCTTTGCTTTTGTGATCTTAGAACTCTTTGCTTTTGTCATGTGTGCTTGTGTTTTGTGTTGTGAGAACTAAGAACTGAGAATCATGTGTTGTAATGTGTGTCTTCTATCCATTTTATGTTCTCTGTTGCTGCCTGTTGTTGTCTTCTACTCTTCTCCATTGCAGTTGGACTGTTGGAGACTTGGAGCATTGCTGCATCAACTACAAGTAAGGAACATCACTTCTGTTATTCTGTATCAACTACAAGTAAGGACTAAGGACCTAAGGTATGTCTATCTAAATTATTCATGATTTCTGCTATATAAATATATATATATATATATATATATATATATATTATGCTATATATATTATATATTATACTAAATTGGCAAAACGCCTAGCATCGCCTATGCTAGCCTAGGCTGGACTAGTCGCTAGGCTATGGGTCATCGCCTAGATTTCGCCTAGCGCCTAGAAAAACTTGGCTCATATGCAATACTTCCTAATCTTCCAGATGAAATTAATTGTCTTCTGGAAACCATCCCATCCAAGGTGTGTATGGAAAAGACTCTTGTATAAATGGCTGAATGCCCACCTCTGTTCCATAATTTGTTGGACGGAGGTTGCCCAAGTCTTGAATCTTTGAGCTATTTAAGTGGTAGGCCAATCCTCTTCTCAACGTATCACTCAAGAAGATAACCTCCTTGTAAGGGTGAAATCCAAGAAAATCAATATAACCACCAGAGTTATATCTGCTGCTCCTTTTGGTGTCAACAAGAAAATTAATATAACCACCAGAGTTATACTTGTCCCTGCTGTTGGTCTCAATAACATTATCATTGTCTGAGTCCCATTCAAACCTGTCCTCTACCACTGCCTCATTGTTACCATCTTCATACTCAAATCCCTGCTCCTGATTGTTAATATCTTGTAAAGTCCAGGGTCCAGGCCCGTCAATTATTTGACATGCCTCAATACTACACGAATCCTTGGATACCCACTCCATTTTGCCACTCGATTCATCAAGAATATAGATCGAAAAATGGGATGCCAAGTGATGCACAGCACAGTACACCCCTTTCACTGATTTTCCCAAATAAAGATTTGTGTATGCCATCCCCTCACAATCTAAAGGTGGCTTGATTACTTGATATTTCCCATTGGATAATGATATTCTACAAGAATCAAATATTTGAGAAATATTAATAAACGACAATTGAATTTTCGTTTCATTACTAGGTACAAAGATGAATGACAATGCCAATGAAGTGAGTATTTACCTCATAACAAACTTGTTTTGGCAATATACATAAAGTACTCCCCGCCAATAGACAGAAGTGTCTGGAACATATGGGTGATCCAACCGCATGTCAGCAACATTCCCTGCAGCCTCCCCTTCTCGAACAAACGACCTCTCCTCCCACACCTTTGTCCTTGATGAGAACACATGTAGGCTGCAAGACGACGGTGGCCATTCTAATTCCTCTATTGCAGGGTCTAACTTGTCATCTGAATTCAACATGTTATACCTCACATTGGGTTGTTGGATCTCAGGGATCATGAATACCTCATAATGCGGTGACAATGTGGGGTCGAAGACAAGGTACTCCCTGTGGAAAAAGTGCTCTACGACCATATTTGGGCTTGGGCATGGGGGCAGTGGCGCCGACTGTCGTGTGGCTGGATTAACCACATACTTGCGAAACAAGAGAAGCCCATTGCAGTGGCCTATGATGCGGGAGCTGAGAGGCAAATAGTCAAAGTTGCCAGATACCGTTGGGCCTTTTGAGGGGCGGGAAAAGAATTCTGACATGCTTAACTCATTAAAGTTAATGAAGATTCCACACACCGACCGTGGGAGGAGGTCCACACGCAGCAGGTTGTGGGCATCAATGATGGTACACCAGGTCTTGCAGACGCAGCGGGATATGGCAAGGTAGCGTGGTGCAAGACGGTGGATGATGTTGGTGAGTACATCTTCAGGTAGCAGGTTTTCCATGCCCTCTGTCGTTCCAAATTCTCTTAAGATGGCCACTTATTCCTTCATATCCACACAAGCCCCACTTCTATCTGCACAGTGAAAATAAAATAAAAAATATATTTTTCTCAGAAACAAGTAAAAAAGAATGAAATAAGCAACGATGAGATGGAGTGCGGGTGTTGTGGTGGAGGATTCACTAGTGTGTTCATTGTTCACCCATATGTGAACACTGAAAATTGGCAGCTATTTGTGCAGTCCTTACTACTAATATGCTAGGGGCTCTCAATCCCCTGTTTGAGCTAAGTAACAGTAACAGCATGATTTCATGATAAATCCATACTAAATACTTTCTATATGATGTGATTTATCATATCAAACGGAGAGAAGAGATTGTAGAATCATGATTCAATGATCTGATCATGTTAGCCTAAAACAATTCCACGCAGCGTCATGGTGATGATGATCGTCCCCAGATAGCAGATTGCGTGACCCAATGATCCGATCATGTTTGCCTAAGATAATTAGTGTCACGATTCTGCTCATTGTCCCCAGATCAGTGTCCCAAATTAGAAGTCGCCCATGATCTGGGTTGTACATTACCATGGATTGGCAAACAACGCAAACATCTTCCAGAGGCCCATATCAGAATAGCCTACACATAAATTGTAGTGAACATATATATCAGCAGACTATATTGTATATATCTGCACAGAGTAAATGTTAGCTGTACTAATTGACCAAAAGTGCACTAAGGTCACTCAGTCATTGCAGTTGATAATACCTACAAACAAAGGATGGCAACTAATTCCAAAAAACAGGAGTAGGATATCTGGCTTCTGGGATGGAGAAGAGACAATAGAGTACCGTATATTCATAGGCTTCCACTCCTGCTGTGGATGTTAGCTATGCCACTGGGGTCACTACAGAACCCAGGAGCAGAACAGCAGAACCACTGACCTCTCAGGACACTGATAACAACCACCAGAAGCACTTGCCAAACATCAGCAAAGATGTGCTCCTTGGCTGGATCGGATCCAGCACGGATATGGACACGCGAACACGGCATTTTTCCAAAAAAAAAAAAACCCTATACGTGGATACGTTTCATCAAAATTTTAAATAAATAAATAACAGTTATAACAAGTACACAGTTGATTGATCGTCTCTGCGGACCTAATCAACAATCAGCAGATTGTGCGTCACAGAACTTAACGCTGGCAGCGGCACTACCACTGCTCGAATTTGTTGTTGCCATCTACTTGGGGGAAGATCATGGAGGACCGAAGGAGAAAGGAGAAACAAACAAGAAGTCAAGAACCGAATCGAAGAACAAGATTAACAAGACTAGATCGATAGAGGTTAGGGCCGCCGGCCGCCGAACAAGTCGAAGGGGAAGGAACTCACTGGAGGTCGCCGGGCTGCCGCTGAGTCACCACCGCAGGCGTGGCCCTGTGGCAGAGCCGCAGAGCACCCTTGTAGTCTTGCAGGCACGTCGGAGCTGCAGATCGTCGCGGGTGTGGTGGTGATGGAGATCCGTCGCCGGCGGCCGCGGCACCGGTGCGTCCTCCGGCGGCGGTGGTCGGCGGCGCTAGTGTGGGCGGTGTGCAGGCGGGGTGGCAGGCACGTGGGTTGGCGGCGCAATGCGTCCGGGTCGGGTAGGGAGTAGGGCAGAGCAGGGTCGGATAAGAGGGGTCTTGTTGGGCTGGACTGTGTATCGTTAAGGCCCTGTTTGTTTGGAACGAAAATATAGGAATCTCCTATAATATATATATATATGGGGGTCCGATCTCCTATCTCCTACGATCTTCTATTTCCTACAACTAAAAAAGAACCGTAACACTCATGATGCGACATTTGTTTTTCCACAAAAACTCTGGGAGTTGTGGAGTACCTCTTTAGGTGCTCTCATAACTCCACCATTTTCTTGGAGCAGAGTCTGGAGCTAAAACCGTTTGGCTAAAAAGCGTGAGAGCGGCGAAAAAAAACATGGAGCGATGAGCAACGCCCTATATATATCTCCGATCTCCTATCTCCTACGATCTTCTATCTCCTACAACTAAAAAGAACAAAACGTGGACACTTTTTGGTGCGACATTTATTTTTGGTCTGCCTCTCCCCGTGCGATACCGCGAGCACTACCTCGGCCTGCTTGGTGTGCGATGGCTCACGCTTGCGAGATCACGTCCACCGATCACGCCCATGGCTGCGCGCCTTTTCCTCGCTCCTTTGGCTCGCCCTTCCCCCGCCTCCGCCGCCCATGAACCACCTTCCCTACGCAACCACGGATCTCATAGGGCACATGCATGTGCACCTTCCCATGCGGCGCAATCAAGCGGCTTAAGTGCGGCTCTCCAAGCGCGTCTCTTCGATCTTTGGGGAGGCGGCGAGGCATCCTGCAGGCAAAGGCGGCGGCGTGGCGTCAAGTTCAAGTGGCGAGATCCCGCGCGGCCTTGCAGCGGTCGTCTTGCCTCAACTCCTTGGGCGGCACCAAGGCAACCAGCGATACCAAATATTTCAGCGTGCCCCATTGAGGGCGGCCGTAGCGCACCCACGGCGCCTCCTGTGGCGATGGCGGACGGACGCCGCGCGCTCTAGGGTGCGGCCTCCTCCAGTCCCGCGTTAAGCCGGCAGTATGCCCACCCCTTCCTCTCTCCTTCTATGCGAAGCCGAGGACCCAGATCTGATGCGGACATGTGCACACCCAGTCGTTAATTTGCTTTGTGCCGTTAACTTCACACCATGCAACTTGTAAAACTTGATGTTGTTTTCGGATACGGTCCAAGCTTATTTGTTCATTTTAGAGACTTTGATTTCCGACAAACCACCTTGATGAAACCTATGTGCAGTACTGCAATTAAGTTTACCGTGCTATGATCTCTACTGAATAGTAAGTAGGTCAAGTAGCCTAATGATGCAGGGAACAATCTCGGTATTTTCTATTGAAGAGGGGGTGTTTTGTTTTTCTCATTTGCAAATTCGTGAGTTTACTCTTGCTAAGCTGAAATAATTCTATATTTTGGCCCTTGGTTCTGTAGTGCTATCAAAGTTGCAGGATAGTGGGCATCTTCATGTTTGCATTTTTCGAGAGTACCAATTTAGCTTCCCCACACAGTTAGCTTACTCATACCTTGCAAACACCAACCATTTATTTAACATATCTCCTGTATATGTTTAATCTCATGGGCTTTTATTTGTCTTGTCTACAGTTCAGTCAGCCTGCAGATGACTCTGTATTTTTCAAAAAAAAAAAGAAATCTCTTTACTTCAATGACTATCTCTATTTCTCAAAGAAATCAGGAGATCTAAATTCACTTCAACCTGCAGCTATATTCTCTTTTTAAGAGTGTTCAGTAGCAATTATGTCACACTGACTATCAATCTCCTATCTCATGTAGAGTTACTTTGGTGCTTGTCTTACTGCATCAACCTGAAACTGAGAACTCAAGTTACTTTGGTGATTTTCTGGTAAATAGATCTGCACCCTGATTATCACAAGTTTTTTTATACTAGTCAATTTATTTGCTGAGTTAGCAAACTATGATATTACAACCTGTTCAAGAGCTTCTATTCTTTGTAGCCAAGTCAAAATCAAGGCTGTTTAGGTGCTAATAAGAGCACGGGCATGGGTAAAATAAATTCATGTATCCTACAGTTCCTAAACTTGTAGGAGCAATTGACGGACCTTCTATTTTTTATTCACGAGACATCTGTGTTTTCAAATTTCACTACCTTTAATCAATTTCAAATGTTTAGTGAGTTCAAATGGACAGACCTATGCTCTTGATTTGGAGACATGCTTTGTTGTTTTGTCGAACCAGCCTTTTCGGGCACCGAATCCTATTGTTCCAGCATAGCTGACATAATTCATATGCCTGAACCAGGTGATGCCCAGTAGTTATTCTGAGCACTCTTGTTTATACATTGAATGCTTGCATGCTGTGATGTTTGACAACTATCAAACGATTTCAGTAGATAAGGTTTTAGCTATGCATTTGTTCCTCTTGAGGAATCGATGTCTGTTTCCTTGATGACAGTAGAAACGCAAAATAATAACAAGGTGTTAAGTATGTCAGGTTCTTGCTGTTCTACATGGCCATCTCAATAATTTAAAGTCATGATAAGAAAATTTTCCCTTGAAGCGTCAAAATTTCTCCAAGTCTGACAACATTGTTTCTCTACGTAGGTTTTATAGACTAATTCAACAATACCAGTCACAATATTAGCTTAAATATATGGTTTAAAAATAGACATTTATTTACACATATCATTTTAATCCCTTCACTAATTTACTAATGCAATACTCTGTGACAATGATTCACATAAACAAGTTGTATATTATTTTTTTATGAATTGTATATCAGACTTCATGGTTGGGTGACGGGCTGCGCGCAGGTGGGCTCCAACCTCGCGCCGCTCGACCTGCTGCCGTCCACAGCCACGTCCGCCTCCGTGGCCTACGCTCGGCCACGCACTACTACGTCACGTCATCGTTAGCCATCTCTTCTCCCTTCCTGCATCGTATGGTTTTTTTATTTCCAAGCAGATATGCCAACTCTTCTCCTTTTCCTGCTGTATACGGATTTTGATTGGTTGTCCAATTCCAATCCGCTCCCCGTCATCAAAGTCCATTAACGTCGAACTCTAAGTAGACCGTTTGTGGTTGTAGGAATCTCTTAAGCAAGAACTTAAAAAAGCCATGGAAAAGTAAAAAATAGTAATGTATGGTTGTCACTTAGGATGGAAAAGAGGCTTTCACACTTGCCTTCCTGTGGCTATCTCTCTTGGCTGGCTTTGCTCATCTTGCATTCCTGTGCTTGACATGGTCAAACCTGAGTTTCCCATTCCATGTAGAGACTAAAGAAGAAAGCCACTGGATCACCGTGTTTTGATCGTTGATGTTCTATGAAGGAAGAGTTACCAATTTCTTTTTTCAGGTGAACATCACAGCAACAGAGAAAGCTGAGTTCAGGACCTCAGTTTAGGCAAGCACGTCGGCACCAGTATTGCATCAGGTGAACATGTAAGTACCTAATCAGCTAGCCTGTGTCTTCTTTGTTCAGTTTCAACAAATAGATCAGTATTGGTTCTCCCTTGGTGTCAATTCATTACCTAGATAAAGGCGTAAGTCTCTTGGTGTCAGTACCTATGAGTTTATTCACCCATAGTTGTAGCAGTAAGTTCTTGATGGGTTGGATCTTATCTCTAAAGAATATAAGAGATGTGTGTAGTTGCAGCATCACTTATTGCTGTGATGTACAAGGAAGGCCAGCTATTGGCTTGTGTGAATTTATATCTTAGCAGTAATAGTTGTTGAGTTGTCGTGTGACCTAAAAAATACCGGCCAGGGATTTTCACTCCGGTTGGTTCAAACCTGAAAAATATTTTACTCAGGATCAAACATCATTGCAGAACTTAGAAGTTCAGTGTGTCAGTGACATTGGTATGGTGTAAGCAACTAGCCAGAGACTGATGATGTCTTGTGTTTTCTATTACTATGTTTTATGTCTTTACTAGGTTCGTGCCCGTGTGTATTACTATGGGATAGCTAAACTTTTGTACTAAAAACATACGGATCTCATGATAAAATAATAATACTATAAAATTAAATACCGAGGTTAAAGTGACATTTAATCCAAAAAGCAAAAATTTGTGAAATTAACACAGTCACGGATTGAGAGCACAGCGTAGATTCATGTATAAAATCTCTCTGTATAGACCTTTCCGTGATACGGCTAAGATAATATTTTATATAAGTAGGAAGAAATCTTCAATATCCATTTCTTTCGTACGCCAATAGATCCATAAATAAGTTCCGCCGTATCTTCATACCATCCTATACAAAGGTTTGAGTATATATGTGTAAATATTAGTTCCTGGCACATTGGTAATACTCCATGTCTTGAAAAATCTCTCACATAACCTTAAAACAAAGTATGTTATATTTACCGTATAAATATGTGTTGTTTTAGATCTATTTCACGCATACATATATTGTAGAATACAGTATCCACTTGAGTGTTTGTGATAAGATTCACCGATATTGTCCACACTAATGCTACGGTGGCATCTAGAAAAAACTAAAAAGTAAATCATACGATGAAAGAAACATAAATTCACAAACTAATGAAATAAGACCATGCATTATTATGTGTTAAAAGATATTGGACTTCAGAAATAAGAAAGCGAAAAAATAAAATAAAAAATTGGAAAAACTGGATACTTTAATGAATCTCAACAACATTTGTATTTAATAATTTTTGTAGGATACCCATCTCAACAACCAATGAGGAAAACAGAATCATCCTTGCGAATCCATTCCTTCTGATCCTTGTTTTTGTCTATCCTAGGCTTAGACATCAGTAGTGAGCACCACAGGGCAACAGCGCCGCAACATATTCCTTCCTTCTCGTTGTCTCCATTTTTGTTGCTCCCCCTCTCTGATCTGGCTTATGGTTGTTTCAAGGACCAGGGCATCGCAGCTCCGAAGTGACATATTGAAGTATGCATGTCATCTTGCTCTTATTGTGAAAATGCTAACGCTACGGTAAAAACAAAAAGACAATATGTTTCTTTAAAATGAAGTAAATAGTGAGATAGATTAAGATTAATGCCAAAAGAGATTGAAAATGAAGATTCATGCACTTAAAATTAGCCTTGTTTTGCCGCCCTATCAAAATTAACAAGAGCTGCAGCATAGAATAAAATATTTGTAAATTACATTTTCTATAAATTTAGCAACAATTTAGGGTAGGAGAAATCAGAGAAGCTTAATCACTAACATGCTATCAGTTCACAAGCCATTAACAATTATGCAATACCATATAGCTTGACGGGATTGCTTACTGTAGCAGATCACAAGCTGCTATTTCAAGTGTCTGGATGCACAGAGCTCACAGCTGCTTGCTCGCTTGCTTGTGGTGATGAAAAGTGTCGAGCAAAATTGTAGAGCTATTGTTCAGAGAACTAACAGAGAGAAGGAACTACAACACCTGAACAACAATATGTTCAACTCAGTAAGTTGCTCTCGTTAGCATTTCTATGCACTATTAGCATAATGTATTATGCAGGTATATAGATTGACAGATAAAATAGACATGTATTATGCACAATTGAGATTTGTGGGAAATCAGGACCTATGGCCAGTAGGGAAATCAGGACCAAATTGTGAGGGGGTGCACTGAAGAATCCTGAAATTAGAGAACTTCCTGACCAAATCAGGGAAATCGGAGAAAAAATTAGAGGGAGAGAGATGGGGTGTACCTTCACTGAAGAATGGTGGTTCCAGGAACAACAGAAACACCATTCATCGATCAATTCATATATCCATGAACTGACATCCACTGCGAAGGGGAAAGGAACTTGAAAGGATCAAGATGCCCAAGAGGGGGGGTGAATTGGGCTAATTCTAAATTTCTTTGCAATAATTAAACCCTACGGTTAGCCCAATTAACCCCTTGTGCCTAGAAAGTATTTCTATTGATCTATCGCACAAAAGTTTAGCAACCTATGTTCCAATCATACTCTAGCATGGCAATTCTATGAATGTAAATGGCAAGAATTAAATTGCTCAAAGTAAATGCTCAAAGTAGAGAGAGAAAGAGGAACGCGGCGATGTTTTGCTGAGGTATCGGAGAGTCGCCACTCCCCACTAGTCCTCGTTAGAGCACCCATGCAAGGGTGTAGCCCCACTTGATCCGCGCAAGGATCAAGTGCTCTCTACGGGTTGATTCTTCGACACTCCGTCACGGTGAATCACCCACAACCGCTCACAACTTGAGTTGGATCATCCACAAGCTCCGCTGGATGATCACCAAACTCCCAATCACCACCAAGCCGTCTAGGTGATGGTGATCACCAAGAGTAACAAGCACGAACTCTCACTTGACCACGACAAACCTAATGAGAAGGGTGGATGCACACTTTGCTACTCTTGATCTCACTAATGAGGGCTCTCTTTGGGATTCTCAAATCTCAATCACCTCACTAGGACCTTGCTCTTTTTGGCACTATCAAAGGTGTTTCTCAGCTATTGGAATGAGCAAAAGTACCCCCACACACGAAAGGAGGAAGTATTTATACAACCGGTTGAAAAACGAACCGGTATGAGCCTCTGCGGGGTGACCGGACGCTCCGGTCATGTTGATCGGACGCTCCGAATAGTTCTCCCCGAACTCCAAGAGTTAAGTTGTGACCGATACAACCGATGTCCGTCCAAGATCAACTGAACTAGTACGGTCATGATTTTCCTCTCGAACCTTCTGAGTCAACCGGACGCCGCACCCAGCGTCCGATCTCACCTTCTCAGCGTCGTCGCATTCTGGACAAAATCACCTCGATCAAATGAACTGACCGGACTCAAGCCCGTCAGTCCGGCCACACCGAAACCAAATCCAATAATATTTGACGCTCCATTCACTTCCAACTCTCAATCATATGTGAATGAAGTTTGCTCCACTGGATCTAAGGGTTATTTTGGAGCTACCTAGTGCTAGATTTAGCAAGTGTGCATCACACCTAACCCACTAGACTCACCTAGGTCAAGCTACCCGTCCATACCCCCCTTAATAGTATGGCCAAAGAAAAAACAAAGTCCTAAACTACTCTAAGTGTCTCTTCAACTCCAAACGACACTTAAAACTACTCCATCCTTAACCTTGTCGTCCATCCTTTGAAAACCAAAACGATTTCCATCATAGGGGCATGACCAGCATGATTGCCTAATCGATCTCCATTAACATAACCTAACTTAATTGCCTCTATAAAATACATGTTAGTCCCAGTAATCACGTATTATCATTAATCACCGAAACTCAACTAGGGGCCTAGATGCTTTTAATCTCCCCAATTTTGGTGATTGATGACAATACCACCTCGAGTATGTGAAAGAGTTGAGGTTTTTAACATGCTTGGATCATATAAGCTTTTGGCAATAAGAACAAAAGAGTTAGGCAAGCTTATGTGACCCAAGCCAACATGATGTACTCAAAAAATATGAAATAAGCATGAGTACAATAAATAAAGCTCATTTGCATCGGAGTAAAACGCGAAAGCAAAAGCAAATGAGCATAGCACAAGTGATATGACTTATAAATAATTCAAAGTAGAGAGCACACATGTCACATATCACATAAATATCACGATCACATTAATATCACGATTACGATCACACTTATGTAGTTCAATGCATAATAGTAAACATGAATGCATAATGTATCACACATAAAACTCCATAAAACTCCAAATGTAATAGATAAGCTAATAGATAAACTCTCCCTAAATGTGTCGCTCCCCTAAGGCTAACATACTCGAACCCTCTCCCCCTTTGGTGTCAAACACCAAAACCTAAGGGTCGGTCGGCGGGGCTGCAGCGGACGAGTCGAGCGCTGAGGTGCGAGGAGCGAGCTGAAACTGTGTGCCATCATCATCTGACCCTGAGCTCTGAGCAGTCTGACCCTCTATAGCTAGAAGCGATGCTGAAGTAGTCTGGGTCGGATCAGGGACTGGAGAGGCTGTAGACTGTGCAGGTATGACTATAGCAGGCAGCTCTGATGATGCAATAGAAGAAGGGAGCGTCTCTATAGTCTCGGTAATTGGTGCAACTGTGGAAGGACCTAGGACATGTAGATGTGGCGGAGTAGGCTGCCCTGTCAACTCACTGAAGGAAGCACCAAGGCTCCTGGAACTGTAGTCTCTGGCACAAGTAGTGAAGAAGTCTGAGCCGGTGTGAAGCCCGTCTGAAAGGGTGAGAACTACGAGGTTGGCATTGGCAAGGCAAACCACTGGGACACCTGCTCTGTAGGAGAAGGAAACTGTGCTGGTGGCAGTCCCTGACTCTGGAGCCCACTAGGCTATAAAATTGGAGTCATAGAAGTGGTAGCAGACTAGGCTATCTAGGGTGAAGGCTGTGGCGGTGGAGCCCCAATAGCTGTCACAACATGCTGCATAAACCCAAGTAGCTGCTGATGCATGGCCTGCTACTGCTGCTGTATTGCCTGCTGCTGCTGTCGCTGGAACTCATCCTGCCTAGTCTGAAACTATGCAAATGTAGCAGCTGTCTTCTGAGCCTGGCGAGCCTAATCCTGCCTCATCCGCTCAAGTATAGCAAGTAGAGTAGGGTCTGTCTGCGGTGCAGGTGGAGCTAAACTGGATCTACCGGCCTCATGGTCATGTCGTCGTAGAGGCATCTGAGGAATGTCCCGGTAGTCATCATCTGAGCTGTCGCTGGGGTCGCTCTCAACCATCCCCTCCTGTTGAGCATCTAACTGCTCCTCCTCAGTAGATGCTATGCCCCTGATAATGTCATCCTGCTGGGCTGCAGTCTCTGGCACCTCTGGACGACGGCGCGACTGGCTAGGTGTCCTCACTGCACTATGGCAGATCATCTGAGTCATGTTGTATGTAGGGAACTCTATAGTAGCACTACTGTACTCTGCCAGCATCTCAGGTGGCCTCACAATAACTGCCCTGTGGATCAGGAATGTAATCTAGTGAGCATATGGTAGCTGCCTATGACCCCTGAACACCTCAGCAATAGTATCCTCCATCTCTAATAGAAGGAGATCCCAAATGTCAAACATAGTCTGCTGTATCAGAGAGTTCAGTAGCCATAACTGTATGCGAGTCAAGCCCTCGCGATACCCCATCCTCGGAAGCAGGGTCCTCCTCATAATAGCATCCAACACTCTAGCTGTAGGAGTGAGATCACTGGGTGTCCTGCTCGACCCCTCGTCAAAAGGCTCTGTGAAGCAATGGCGGACCAAATCTGTAGGAGGCACCATACCACCATGAGGGCGTCTGGGAGGCGCTGTTTGTCCATAGTAAACCTCATGTAGCCGGACTGACTGTTCCTAAAGCCTGAGAATCTCCCTGACCCTAAAGCTCATCAGCCTGTAATCTCTGCCTCTAAATGCAAAGTGTATAAATCTGTGTTGTGGGTCAATCCATAGTGTAGCATAGAACTCACGGACCCAAGATGGAACATATAAGTCGGTCCGTCCGAGTAGATCTGTCATCCCTAGCAAATAAGATAGGTAGGGACGAATATGCTCTCCAGCTGCTGGTACAATAGACTCAATGATGCACACCCTCTGAGATCTGAATACTGCTCTACTGTTAAGATATGCATTATAAAAATCCTCCTACAGTGATGTGTAGAAGCCCTCTGATGCACGCTCATCCTACCTCGGCAGAAACCACTGATCAAAGTCCACAAATCTGAGCTGCTGCACCTACTTGGCCGTGGTGGCCCTCAAATATAGATAAGTCACTAGAGGCGGACCCTGTGGTCTAGGAGGCGGACGAGAACCCCTCCGCTGTGTCTCTGGCCTCGGTGTGACTGGAGCACGGGTACGACCAGAGCGGCATAACTGTGGCTGAGGTGCCTGCTCTGTCTCCTCGGCTTGCTCTCCATCCTGAGTCTGCTCTGCTGGCTGTGGCTGCTGCTGTGCCTCCCCCTGTGGCTGACTCTCATCAATAGCAACACGCCGTCCTCCAACCATGATAGTCCCAGCTGGACCACCATGACGGCGCTCAACCTGCTCAAGTGCAGCCCTCTGTACTGGTGAAAGCTGATCTGCGATCTGGACTCCACTCCTAGCACCTCCTACCTCTGCACGCTCTGTGGCTGCTCTAGCTATATCAGCATCTGGATACTTCCGCTTCTTTGTTGCCAGCTTCTTTGTCGCCTTGCCTTTAGCATCTGCAGGCTGGCGAGGCGGGGGCCTCGGATCCTCATCACCGGGACCACCTCTGACATTCTTGACATGAGCTATCTGATGAAGCTGAGAAGAACAACTGCCGCTGACAAAGATCAACTGCCAACTGTCACTTCCGAGGCTTGGCCTCGATCCGTACTCGCGAGCTTGGCCCCGAGTTGACTGACAGCTGCCACTAAGACTTCAGAAACACCGACTCGATGCACGTTATAATAGATCAGATTTATAAATAATTACAACATATCTAGAGATACGAAACCCTAAGAAGCAAACATTAGGTGCGAAATTAGAATCGAGGACTTGCTACCTGACGAACCGACGATCCAAAAAGCAGAGGAACAACACGCGGGGAACCACCGGGAATCCTAGGGTTAGGGTGCACTGGTCGGCATGGATCGGCCATGGAGATCCAATGTGGGCACTAAAGATGCTCGTGAAGGCAGCAGGGACTCCGGCGAGGCTCTGGTGGCGGCGCTAGGGCGGCTGTGCGAGAGGTGGCTAGGGCACAGCGTGGGCGAGCATGGCGACAGCGTGGCGGCGCTGTTGCGGGAGCGGTGCGGGACGAGGTCACGGCGGCGTGGGCATAGGAGCAGGGCGGCGCGGCGAGCTTGTTGAGCAGCTAGGGCTTTGCGCGGCGTGGTGGCTGGGGAAAATGGCGATGTCGGCGCTCGTGCGGTTGAGAGATTAGGTCACGGCGCGTACGTCGGTTATATGGGGTCCCCCGACATGACAGAAAAGGAAACAGAGAAGAAGTCCTGAACCCGCACGATTTCTACTGACCGGACGCTCTGGTGGCAATGACCGAACGCTGTCACCCAGAATCTGGTGATTCCAGAGAGGTCCAAAACCCCTAGAATCGTGATTGGACACGTCCGGTGAACCCCGACCGGACGCAGCCAGAGTCCGATCCACACTGCCTTGATCGCCTTCGCTTGATCGGACGCTGAACCACCATCTGACCGGACGCTGAATAGTAGAGTCCAGTCACTCCATTGCAACAAGTTCACCTCCTGTGAACTGATTGGACGCTGGACTTCAGAGTCCGGTGCAGCATCCGGTCACTCTTTTTTCAACAAATCTTCAAAGTCCTTCGTGCTGCCTGTTCCCAATCAAGTCCTAACTTCAATAAGATCCAAATAAATACCAATTGGGATTGATGTGAGTGGCCTCTCTCAAACCCTCAAAATTTTTTAAAATATTTTGCCTTAGGCTATAATTCTTTTTAAGAAAATAAGCAATAAGAGGGCAATTGAAGATAAACGATAAAGCAACATTCATGCATATGCAATGCAATACTTGAAAGTAAATCTAGTTGCTTGTCAAGTTTGATCCAAGGTTAAGCTTCTTCACATGCTTTACGGCGGTTATCTTAACCATATTAGACAAGCCCTATATGCATTACCATAAAGTAAACATGTTGTATATTATAATGCAATGCAAGGGACAACACAAGCTCATTTTTTAGTGAAGTTGCTAAAATCAAGAACATTGAGCTCATTCCGCAATCGACAAAAAGTCACCTCATCTAGCGGTTTAGTGAAGATATCCGCCAATTGATCCTCGGTCCTTACACCTTCTAATGATATATCATTCTTTGCAACATGATCTCTAAGAAAGTGATGGCGGATATCTATGTGCTTGGTGCGAGAGTGTTCAACCGGATTATTTGTAAGTTTTACCGCACTTTCATCGTCGCACAAAAGAGGTACTTTTCTAGAACTACACCATAGTCTAGCAAAGTTTGTTTCATATAAAATATTTGTGCACAACAAGCACCCACGGTAATGTATTCCGCTTCGGTGGTAGACAAAACCACACTATTTTGTTTCTTGGAGGACCAAGACACAAGTGATCTACCAAGCAAATGGCACCCTCCGGATGTGCTCTTTCTATCAACTTTGCAACCGGCATAATCCGAATTGGAATAGCCAACTAATTCAAATATAGCTCCTTTGGGATACCAAAGGTCAATGCTTGGTGTGTGCTTAAGATACCTAAGGATTCTTTTAACAGTAATCAAATGAGTTTCCTTAGGATTAGCTTAAAATCTAGCACACATACACACACTAAACATGATGTCGGGCCTAGATGCGGTTAAATATAACAAGATACCAATCATAGAGCGATAGAGAGTTTGATCAACCGTGTTACCTTCCTCATCTAGGTCGAGATGTCTATTAGTTGGCATTGGTGTCTTGATTGGCTTACATTCATCCATCTTGAATCTCTTGAGAAGATCATTTGTATATTTTTCTTGAGAGATGAAAATCCCTTCTCTCATTTGCTTGATTTGAAAACCAAGAAAGAATGTAAGCTCTCCAATCATTGATATCTCGAACTCCTTCGACATCAATTCACCAAACTCTTCGCAAGAATCTTCATTTGATGATCCAAAGATGATATCATCAACATACACTTAACAAATGAAGATATGCCCATCAAGCTTCTTGGTGAATAGTGTGGTGTCAACCTTCCCAATGGTGAAGCCCTTCTCAATGAGGAAGTCCCGAAGGCGCTCATACCAAGCTCTTGGGGCTTGCTTAAACCCATATAACGCCTTGGACAACCTTTAAACATGATTAGAATATCTAGGGTCTTCAAACCCGGGAGGTTGATCAACATAGACTAGTTCATTAATAAAGCCATTTAAAATGCACTTTTCACATCCATTTGATATAATTTCATTTCATGATGTGATGCATATGCAAGGAGGATACGAATGGCTTCTAGTCTTGCAACCGGTGCAAAGGTCTCTCCAAAATCCAAACTTTCAACTTGAGAGAACCCCTTTGCAACTAGTCTTGCCTTGTTCCTCACAATAATGCCTTGATCATCTCGCTTGTTGCAGAACACACACTTTGTTCCATTGACTCTTGCACCTTTTGGCCGCTCTTCAAGAGTCCAAACTTCATTACGGGTGAAGTTGTTCAACTCTTCATGCATGGCATTTATCCAATCCGGATCTTGAAGAGCTTCTTCTACCTTAGTAGGCTCAAAGCAAGAGACAAAAGAGTGATGTGCAATAAATGAAGCAAGTTTTTGTGAGCGAGTCATTACACCCTTTGATGGACTCCCTATGATGAGATCTTGTGAATGATCTTATAGTAGAGGTGTATTTCTTCTATTGACCACCTGAGGAGGAGGTTGTGGAGCATCAACATCTTATGCTTGTACCACCATTTGCTTATGGGAGACATGAGTGTCTTCATTTTCTACTCTCCCATCTTTATCAACATCTTGTGGCACATTTGATGAAGAAGGTGGATTGATCACTTGTACATCATCTTCATCATCATTAGGCTTGATGTCTTCAACCGAAATATTCTTCATGACCTCCCTCAATGGTTCATCACCTACATCATCAAGATTCTCATGTGCTCCTTGGGAGCCGTTAGATTCATCAAATTCCACATCATATGTTTCTTCAACCAAGCCAGTGGCATGATTAAATACTCTATATGCTTTGGACTTTGATGAGTAACCAACAAGAAAACCAATATCACAACGTCTTTGAAACTTTCCTAGGTGTTGCCGCTTCTTGTAGATGTAGCATTTGCAACCAAACACCCTAAAGAAGGAGACGTCCGGCTTCTTCCCATTCAGCAACTCATAAGGTGTCTTGCCAAAAAACTTTTGAAGGAATAGGCGGTTGGATGCATAGCATGCGGTGTTGATAGCTTCCGCCCATAGAGCTTCGGGAGTGTTGTAATCATCAAGCATTGTTCTTGCAAAAGTGATCAATGTTCGGTTCTTTCTCTCAACTACACCATTTTGTTGAGGAGTATATGTTGCGGAGACCTCATGCTTGATCCCAACTTCATCACAATTAAGGATGGCAACGGGTCGGGTTTGGATCGGGTGGAGTCTCCGTGCACCCAAAACCGAAACCCAAAATCGAAACCCGAATCCGCCCCGAAAACCGATTCGGGTGGAAATACATCACCAAAACCAAACCCGCGGATACCCGAAACCCGAACGGATACCCGAAACCTGAATGGATACCCAAAACCTGCGGATATATATACACATATTCACATGTATAAACAAGAGGCAACAAATAATAAATATTTTCATGAGTCAACTTTAAATAAATTTAATAATCTAAGTAAACAAATTATTATTAGTATATTATAAAACATGAGTTTTAATTCCAAATTATTTATTTCGGATATCCATTGAATATCCACGGGTGGAAAACCAAACCTGAAACCGAACCCGATTGGTTTCGGGGCCCCGAACCCAAAAACCGTGGGTGAAAAACCATCCCCAAACCCGAACCCGCAGAACCCGAAACCCGCGGATATCTGCCCCAAACCCGATCCGTTGCCATCCTTAATCACAATAGACTTCTATATTTGTGTTGTCAAATTCTTTTTCATTGTCACTTCTAATCTTTTTAAGCTTCACTTCAAACTCATTTTGTGCTCTCTTGGCAAACTTCTTGAAGCATGATGCAACTTTGGATTTGTCACGAAAGAAGAATACCCATGTGTATCTTTAATAGTCATCAACAATCACAAGACAATAAAGATTTCCTCCCAAACTCTTGTATGTTATTGGTCCAAATAAATCTATGTGAAGGAGTTCTAGCACTTTTGTGGTTGACATAAAAGCTTTTGTTGATGAGTATTTGCAACTTGCTTGTCGGCTTGACATGCACTACAAAGCTTGTCCTTCTCAAACTTCACATCATTCAACCCTCTCACCAAATCATTCTTCATTAGCTTCTTGAGTGAGCTCATCCCAACATAAGCAAGTCTTCTATGCCATAGCCACCCAAGTGTTGTTTTGGTGAAAAAGCAAGTCTTCAAATTAGCATCTTCGGAGGTGAAGTCCACTACATATAGGTTGTTGTATCTAAATCCTTTGAATATCACTTGGTCATCATCCTTCTTAGATACAACAACTTCCTTCTCGGTAAACAAGCATTGGAAGCCAAGATCACACAATTGTTCAACGGATAGCAAGTTGAAGCTCAATGAAGCAACATATAACATATTTGAGATTGAATGATCATTTGATATTGCCACTTTGCCTAATCCTTTAACCTTGCCCTTTGAATTATCTCCAAATATGATTATTTCTTGTCCATCTACTTCTTCATCTAGTGAGGTGAACATACGAGGATCACCGATCATATGTTATGTGCAACCACTATCAATAACCCAATAACTTCCACCGGTCTTGTAGTTCACCTACACACAAGAGATCAAACTTTAGGAACCCAAACTTGTTGAGGGCCCTTCACCTTCTCAACAAGTGACTTTGCTACCCAAATTTTCTTAGGCCTATTCTTATTAGGAGGTCCTAAGAACATGACTTTCATCTTTTCACTAGAATCCTTTCTAAGCATGTAATGAGTATTAAAAGCAAAAGGTCTAGCATGCTTGGGCAAGGGTTGTGGTGGTGGAGTTTGGCACTCATGGGTAAAGTGGCCTTCTTTTCCACACTTAAAACACTTCTTTGGCTTTGGCTTTTGTTGTTGTTGAGCTTGAGCCTTCTTCTCTTTGTTTGCCATGTACCCAATGCCACTTATATCCATCTTTATGACGGTGTTCATTAGTAGCTCACTTTGAAGATGCTTGCCTCTTGTGAACTTGCTCAATCCAATCTTGAGATGCTCTTTCTCCAACTTAAGCTTCTTGTTCTCTTCCTTGAGTGCATCATTATTTTTCTCTTCCTTGAGCTTCTTCTTTTCTTCTTTGAGCTTCTCATTCTCAAGCATCAAATCACCATCATGATCAAGAGTTTCTAGCACAATAGTGTTGTGGCTTTTGATCTCTTCAAGATTTTTCTTGAGCTTTTCATTGTAATTCTTGAGCTTGACATACTCATCATAACTATCGGTCACAACCACTTGCTTGCCCTTGCTACTAGAACTTTGCTCAATGCTCTCAATGATCAAATCATCACATGATGTAGCTATATCAATCTTAACAACATTGTTAGTAGCATCATGTGGCTCATTGGATAAATATTCTTGAGTAATAACAAGATTATCATGATTAATCTTAAGGATAGTATATTCTTCTTTTAGCATGTTGTGGCTAGTGATGAGCTCATTGTGTATCCTCTCAAGTTTATCATGTTTATCTTTAAGCTCTTTCTAAGAAGATTTGAGCTCCTTGAGTTTGGATGATATAGCATCATTTGCTTCTCTAAGCTCAACACTAGCCTTTTCCGCTATATCATATTTTGCTACAAGTGAATCATTCTTAGCTTCTAGCTTTTCATTCTTAGCTCTAGACTTTCTAATGATCTTAGTGTATTGATTTAGCAATTTAACAAGATCATCATAAGAGGGTGATTCATATTCATCATCATCACTATCGCTATCATCATTGCTAGCATGTTCATCACCACTACTATCATCATTTGATACCTTGCGTTTACCCTTGGCCATAAGGCATAGGTGTGTAGAGGATGATGGCGGTGGTGTCGGTGAAGATGATGAAGAGTCAATAACAATGACGGCCACCTTCTCATTGTCACTATCATCATCGGATGAGCCACTAGATGAATCAATGTCCGTGAGCCAATCTCCGACGATGTATGCCTTTCCACTTTTTTTCTTCTTGTGGAAGTCCTTCTTCTTGCCATCTCTCTTCTTGTATGGCTTGTTTTTCTTCTTCTCATCTTCTTCTTCATTACTTGAATCATCTTGCTTGCCCTTGTACTTGTTCTTGAACTTGTCTTTCTTGGGCTTGGTGCATTGATGTGCTAGATGACCAAGTTCACCACAATTGTAGCAATCCATCTCCGAGATTGGCTTCCTTCTAGAGCTAGTGAAGAACTTCTTTTTCTTGCCATCAAACTTGATGCCACTCTTGTTAAGCTTCTTTAGCATCTTGGCGGTTCTTCTTACCATGAGAGCAAGACTTGCATCATCAATTTTACCATCACTTGAGCTCTCATACTCAAGCCTTGCTTTGCCCTTCTCTTGGCTAGCTTTGAATGTTAAGTCTTTTTCTTTCTTCTTTGTAGAGGATGAGCCATCTTGAGGTGTGATGTGCATGTACATCTTATGAGCATTGATCTTTCCCAAGATTTGTGTTGGTGTAGCGGTGGAAAGATCACCTTGATAAAGCACGGTCACAATATGCCCATATTTGTCAATGGGGAGGACACTCAAGATCTTTCTTACAACATTGGATGGTTGTATTTGAGTGAGTCCAAGCCTGTTGACCTCCTCTATAAGAACATTCAAGCGTGAGTATATTTTATTAGCACTCTCTTTAGGAAGCATCTTAAATGAATTTAGCTTTTTCATGGCAAGATGATAGCGTTCCTCGCGCTTGCTCTTGGTTCTCTCATGGAGCGTACAAATGTCCGACCATAGTGCATGGGCGTTCTTGTGGTTCCTCACCCGGTTAAACACATCTTTGCAAAGGCCTCTAAAGATGGTGTTTCGAGCCTTTGCATTCCATTTTTTGTAATTCACCTCATCGCCTTGTAGGTGTGTAGCATCCCGAGGTTTTGGGAAGCCTTGTGAGGTGGTTCTAAGTATTCCAACATCTAGAGCTTCTAAATACGCCTTCATGCGGATTTTCCAATATGGAAAATCATCCTCCTCAAAGATAGGAGGAGGACCATCCCCGTGAGATATCTTTCTCTAGGCAGTTAAGCCTAAAAACGTGAGCACGATGCTCTGATACCAATTGAAAGGATCAAGATGCCCAAGAGGGGGGTGAATTGGGCTAATTCTAAATTTCTTTGCAATAATTAAACCCTACGGTTAGCCCAATTAACCCCCTGTGTCTAGAAAGTGTTTCTATTGATTTATCGCATAAAAGTTTAGCAACCTATGTTCTAATCCTACTCTAGCATGTCAATTCTATGAATGTAAATGGTAAGAATTGAATTGCTCAAAGTAAATGCTCAAAGTAAAGAGAGAAGGAGGAACGCGGCGATGTTTTGTCGAGGTATCGGAGAGTCGCCACTCCCCACTAGTCCTCGTTAGAGCACCCGCGCAAGGGTGTAGCTCCCCCTTGATCCGTGCAAGGATCAAGTGCTCTCTACGGGTTGATTCTTCGACACTCCATCGCGGTGAATCACCCACAACCGCTCACAACTTGAGTTGGGTCATCCACAAGCTCCGCCGGATGATCACCAAACTCCCAATCACCACCAAGCCATCTAGGTGATGGCGATCACCAAGAGTAACAAGCACGAACTCTCACTTGACCACGACAAGCCTAATGAGAAGGGTGGATGCACACTTTGCTATTCTTGATCTCACTAATGAGGGCTCTCTTTAGGATTCTCAAATCTCAATTACCTCACTAGGACCTTGCTCTTTTTGGCACTCTCAAAGGTGTTTCTCAGCTGTTGGAATGAGCAAAAGTACTCCCACACATGAACGGAGGAAGTATTTATACAACCGGCTAAAAAACGAACCGTTATGAGCCTTTGCGGGGTGACCGGACGCTCCGGTTATGTTGACCAGACGCTCCGGTCAGTTCTCCCCGAACTCCAGTGTTTAAGTTGTGACCGGACGCGTTCGGTCACGATTTTCCCTCTCTAGAACCTTACTAGAGAGTCGACCGGACGCTGGCACCCAGCGACCGGTCGCTCACCTCTCAGCGTCCGGTCACACCAGACGAAATCACCTCGATCAAATGAACTGACCGGACTCTGCGCCAGTATCCGGTCAACATTTGACCCTCCATTCACTTCCAACTCTCAATCATATGTGAATGAAGTTTGCTCCATTGGATCTAAGGGCTATTTTGGAGCTACATAGTGCTAGATTTAGCAAGTGTGCACCACACCTAACCCACTAGACTCACCTAGGTCAAGCTACCAATCCATACCCCCTTAATAGTATGGCCAAAGGAAAAATAAAGTTCTAAACTACTCTAAGTGTCTCTTCAACTCCAAACGACACTTAGAACTAGTCCATCCTTAACATTGTCGTCCGTCCTTTGAAAACCGAAACGATTTTCATCGTAGGGGCATGACCACCATGATTGCCCAAGCGATCTCCATTACCATGACCTAACTTAATTGCCTCTGCAAAATATATGTTAGTCACAGTAATCACGTATTGTCATTAATCACCAAAACCCAACTAGGGGCCTAGATGCTTTCACAACTCACCAAAGTGTATGGATTTATTCTGGATGAAGGAATTGACACTTTTCTAGATAGAGGTTGATGAGTTTCATCATTCTGTAATATGTATCCACAAAAGTTATTGCTAAATGCCTAAAAGTGACATGAAAGTCACCATTTACATGTTTGATCTTCCAAACAGGAAAATCATCACTATGAAAAGCAGAAACTATAATAAATTAAAGTAAACAAGGAAGCTGAATCGAATCCCCATGTACCTAGCACATATGACTAAATAAGGAACCTGAATCAAAAGATATCTAATTTTGAACAAGGTGTGTTGCTATACCTTGTACTCGTTCTTGGGGGTTCCATAACCCGAGAAGAATATCTGAGCTACAAGCACCTGGTTGGCGATGTCCCCTTTGCGCGCCTCCTTGTACGCGTCCTGGAACCAGCGCTGGACGCAGTCGTCGACCACCTTCGACAGCGGCTTCCACTCGCACTCTGACTAGCTGGCTCCATTAGGCATAGCATAGTACTTGGTGTACGTGGATTCCAGAGCTCAATGGTGCCGACGATGGCTCCAGTCAATTTATCATTACCACCTCCAATTTCCATGTTCTTCCATGCCTAAAATTTGGACAATATGTACCATGTGAAGATACATGGACCACTGTCCATCAGCACACACCTTGATTACAGCTCATTCAGACAACACTCTATATCTTCAGATAGAATTGATGTGGGATAAATGTTGCAAGTCCTTTTCCTACCTAAACAGCAAACTACAAGCTGAAATAGTGAAGGTAACGAGAAAATGGTATACCATATACTAATATCAGGCTACCAACGGGCTACATTCTCTCCTTTTCAGGACCATAGCCTTCCTGCTGGATCTACAAAAACCGAGTTTAGATATGATGAAGGTGAATGGTAATTATCTTGGAGAGGAAGTTAATCTCGACCGTTGCCTGCATCACAGGAGAAGAATGGTCAGAAACATCAACATGTATCGTCAGTCTTTAAGGTACAACTGAAGATTGGCAGGAAGCAAGATGGGCCGACAATCAATTCTGGTTTTCTTCGTTCTTCTACTTTCAAAAATTGTGCAGAGCTGTGAGCTCTCACTGGTTCACTTTAGTGCTCTTACTTATTTCAATTTGCTCCCTTTTTTTATATACTCCATCTTATTCAATTCCACGTGGATGATTCTTATTATGATTCTGTTATTTGCCAAATCCCATACGATGCATAACCATTATCCACCTATGTAGTCCTATTAAAACATTATCATGGTGCATCTTAAGATTCTAAGTACAAGAGTTTTTTAAGAAAATAATTCTTATTTTAAAAGTAAAAGAATGAAAACAAATAATATATATATCTGAACATTTGCATCTCTAAACAAAAACAGTGCGGAAAGTGAACAAAATACCTCCGTACCTCACTGAATAAATTTTCTCTAATAAACTGAAAGCAATTTGTAATAGCACATAGATTTAATTTTGTCGTCCAAGTTTGACTAACGTACATATGAGATCATGCAGGTGAAAATATGGTGTAAGTTTTGTCATGTAGTAAAAGAACAAGTCTGAAACAGTTGACCTTGTGCATGCAGCAGCAGCGCCGGAACCACAACATGCCCTCCCCATCGAGTTCTTGTTGCATGTGGCACATGCTTGGAGGAGACGGCCTTATTCTTCAGCGTTGAGACAGGAATCCATGGATGAGACCCAGAAGATGCGGATTTGTGGTGAGGTGTGCAACCGGAACGAAAGAGTCCGATCACCGATGACCGGAGTGGGCCCCGCGAGCCACTGACGGCCGGGGAGAAGGGGCCGTACGACGTAGTACCGAGGGGATGGGATGACCGGTTTCGGACTTGAGTCCGAACTTAACCCATCTTCATAATTTTTTCAGGTACAATGGCTCAGGTTAGACGTGTTTTATTAAAATGCGTCGCTGACTACATTTGTAGGGGCTGCAGCCTGCATTTGTAGGGGCGGATGGTGAGTGAGCCGCCCCTACAAATCGACCCATTTATAGGGGTGGCTCGTATCATCAGCCGCCCCTACCGTGCCATTTGTAGTGGTGGTTGGTCTCGTTGGTCTCGAGCACATCCACTGTAGGGGCGCCTCTATCCCCAGCCGCCCCTATAAAAAATTAAGCCATTGCTACAAACCTTTTCTGTAGCAGCGAGAATCCGTCAGTAATCCACGAGACGAATTTATTAAGCCTAATTAATCCGTCATTAGCACATGTGTACTGTAGCATCATATTGTCAAACCATGGACTAATTAAGCTTAAAAGATTCGTCTCATAAATTAGTCGCAAACTGTGTATTTAGTTTTTATAATTAATCTATATTTAATACTTTATACGTATGTACAAACATCCGACGGACGGTGAGCTGCACTTTGGCTCGGCAGCTGGCCGGGGTGGTCGTATGGTTTTTGCCGGCCTACTACTTGGGCTGCGTCCTGACGTACAGCGCGTCTCGTCGAGTCGTCTGTACATGCCCTGACGCTGAAAGTCGGAAGAAGCGGTTGGACTCGATAGGGTCGGACCACCGGCAACCAATCTTGCGGTTCTCTCTCTCTCAACACAACAACCAATGATTACACAAACTACCACCCTAATTTATTTTGATATTTGAATCCTGTAGCTCTGTTGCTTCAAGAGCCATATCTGTACTTCACATGATGTTTCCTTTTGAGATATCCATACCACACTTCTTATGGACATTTATGATGGCATCCCTCCATCTTGTGTTGTGATTCGTCCTACAACCACAATCTAGAACACGTGTACCGCCATGAAACTATGGCCATGGTGATCGTCATGCCAGGAGGGTCTTCCAATGTCACAACCCGTAACCCATAGTACAATTTGAATCAAGTATAAAAAAATCCTTTATTTATACCCCTCGACAATTTTTGAAGTTTGATTTTTCCTCCATTATCTACAAATCCGGATGTTGACCCCCTCAACTTTAAAATCGCTTGGTGCATCCTAGGCAGTTTTTAGACTACAATTCTAGACTATGTGGTGCCATGACATTCACAAGGGGGATAAACCAGACTGCGTTAATAGTCCAATGGGCGTAAATTGGACTACACGTAATTTTTTATCAAAATATTGTCCAAATATTTTTTTTAGAAAAGTTGTACAATTAAAAAACTAAAAAATTGGTTTAGTCTTAGAAAATCCAGAAGCTCAAAAACTTTTTTGCACTTGAACTTCTATGTAGTCAGGGTTATCACCGTAAACTAATTATAATAAATAACGAGAGCATCTACAAGAAAATAAATATCATAAGGAGACTATAGAAGATTCAAATAATTCCAATCTAGGCATCATAAGATAGAGCTTGATTTTAGGAAACATATGAACTCAGTTTCAATTTTTGCAAGCTAAAACAATTTTTCTAAGATTAAACTAGAATTTAGGATTTAATTACATAAATTTCCCAAAAAGTTATTTGGATTAATATTTGTAGTCTGGGTTACCCTCTCCCCTATAATATGAACGTAGTCTGACTTAGCCCCCTTTAGCGCCACGCACGCTGAATCGTCGTCTAAACCATTCTGGTGCAAAAAATAAATTGTTTTAACATTTTGAGAGGACAAATATCCAACTTTATGGATGGCTAAGGAAAATCATTCTTTTAAAATAGTTACTGGTCAAAAGGACTTTATTCCAAGGTTAAATAATGAAGTTTGTTGTTTTCACGTCCGCACCCCCTAGCGTTCAATTTGTTTCCACCCACAGGAGACTAAGAGAGAATTCAGAATGAATTTTGTAAAGGACAAACGTTACAGCCAAAGGAGAAATTTTAGAATTTGTATCATATCTGTAAAAGTTTAGTAACCATGCCTTTGTTTTGTGTAGAGCACATGGCTCTTTACTGCGGGCATAAGGATTAAGAGCATGATTGGTTGGTTCCCAAAACTTAGGCAAGCCAAAATTTTAACAGCTATTTGGTTTGGTACCAAAATTTGCCAATACCACAATTAGCATGCTAAATCCATGGCAAATATTTTTGCCCAAATTTTAGCAACTTTTCTTGTCAAGTCTTGGGTATGCCAAAATTTGGTAGCCAACCAATCAAGCCCTAAGGAACAAACAAATCTTGTGCAAAAATCAAAAGAAAATGGTAGCTAGCACAAGCACACAAGATGGGCCCACGATGCATAACTCGACTTCGATCCAACGACCTTGAACCGATTTTGGGGAAACGTGGGCCAGCTTGTGTGCTTACGAATTTTGGGCCAGGCCAATCGATCACCTGTTGTGTGACGCCTCACCCGCGGCCCAGCTGCCTGGAAACCACGACGGCCCTGCCGCCTGTCGGCCTATTCATTTCTTCAACGCCGGCGGCGCACCACCCGGCACCCACAGATCTGTCTCTCAAAGCCCTTGCTGTGCGTGCCACTACTGTTCTCAGGGCATATGCTCCTGCCATCTCCATTCTCAAAAGATGCAATTCTAAAATAGTATCAAAATATATTAAATAATTTATATAAAAATATCAATATTTATCTATTAAAAAATGCTATTAGATTTGTCATATAATATGTTTTTTTCATAAAATATCTATATAGAGTATCAGTTGTTTTTAAAAAAAAAATCAATTAGGTTTAAATTAGTTTAACTCAGATCAAACCTAAAGTTACATCTTTCCTTTGACAAGTAGTATGCTGTGCATCCTCTCTTCAGAATTTACTTTCTGCCTATGTAAACTGGCTGAGCATGCATTTCGTTGCGTCAGTCCGCTTGTTTTGTCGTTTTCCACCCATAATAAGCAACCAATCCAAATGATGCTAAGCCTTCTTTTGCCTGCCACGAGCATGCATGTGCATCAAACCAAACATGTCGACATGTCGTACTAACCACATATTAAAAATAGGCCAAAAGAGGGTTAAAGTAATGCCACAACAAGGAATCAACATGCGCCCTATTTGTTTGGGCTTGTTTGCCTTATAAGTCATACTTTTTTAGCCAACGAACAGTATTTTTCTCTCACATCAAATTAGGTAACAGAACTTTCAGCCATAGTTTATCAGCCAAACAAGTCCAAGCGTTTCGTAACCATCGGTGCCGCCTTGGGATAATCGTGGACTTCAGCTAGGGAAAGGTCTGGATTTTGGAACCTTTGGCTGAAAACTATGGGCACATAGCATTCACAGTCACCGAACCTTGTTAGAATATATAAGTGCTTTTTTTTCTTGTCTGAAGCCAATCATTCTGAACTTCAGTTACATACAGGTTGTGTTTTTAATTATGTGTTGCTTTCAATATTTGAAGATGGTACGATTTAGACTAGTTTCATAGAAGAACAACTTTTATGACTCCATTTTATTGTTAAAAAAATGTTTTTTAAGATAATATTTGATCAGACCTTAATAAATACACACATCAATGACATTTAAATTATTTAGCTTGCATACATGAAATATTTGGGCCGAATTATTTTTTGAAATACTTGCATAAGATATTTTATTTTTTTAAATGATTCTAAGAATATATTTTCTTGAGAATATTAATTGCCAAAGATATATGCATCAAAGACCATGCAAACTCAAATGTTACAGTTATTCTTTGACAAGAGAGACACCTACAAGTATGTTGTACAACTGATAAACACACCCCATCCATCTCGAATTAAATCGACCTCTAAAGTTATACTAAGTTTGACCAAATATATATAAAAAAACACTAGCATTTATTCACCAGTTAGTGTCACTGGATATATCATAAAATATATTTATATAATATACTTATCTGGTGTCATAGATGTTGTTATCCTTTCTCATAAAATTGGTTAAATTTAAGATATTTTGACTTAGGATGATTCTAGAATTGATTTATTTTGAGATAGAAGGAGCATCTCAACAAAAAAAATGTAGTGGCCCAAGTTGTGTTTTTATAACAGAGCGCCGATGTCTAGAATGTCACTTATATATTCTTGTGACTACTGGAATACAGCAGTAACATATTTCGCCAAATTAGGCAAGGAAATGCAGTACAAGTCGTCAAGTTACATTCCAACTCCAAGTTGTATATATATCCTATCTGATTGATGAATAAACATGTTGAAAAATGACTAAATGAGCCTATCAGGCAGCCTGCATGCAGCATGCAAAGGTTCTCTCTTTTTATTTATTTTTTTATCTTAGTTTTTTTTTCTGTTTCTATCCTTTTGCGTTTTCCTGAGCGCAGTGATCATCGCACTGGAGGCCTCGAGGTGATTGGATAGAGTATTCACTTTAGCCGTGCCACTTGCCAAGTTGCTCCTCCGATCCCCTAGTTTGCATGAATTTTAGGTCAGACAAGCGAAAAAGGGCGGAGTTGCCTATTAATAGAAATGAACATTTCCAGTGGAAAGTTTTACATTGATGTTTCACGTAACCATTGGGTATTGTTGAAACGATGGGATATGCAATGCATTACTCCATTGGGTCTATCTCCACAGCAGGTGATCTACTGTCCGTCTGCTTGTCCATCAGGAGACGATGACAGTCGTCCAATGCCCATCTAATGGCATATGCCTTTTCTTCTTAGTCCAGTGACACATTGGTCATCTTCCTCCTCTTGCCATGGCGTCCGCACCAGCTTGTTCCTCGCCCCGCCACCGCCCACTGCCCTGCCGTGGCACGCTAGGGTTTCGCCGGAGAAGGCGGGTGACTGACTCGAAGTTGCGTTATCAGGCGACTGCGGAGGAGTAATCCTGTATTTCATTTTACTATTTTATAGACACTACATGCTGCAAAGAGACCAGCTGTATTCGAAATAGTGCAGACATGATTTTATTCATATAAAACTTGTTCATCTCTCTTTATTAACCCCTTACCACACCACCAAAAAGGTTAACATGGCACTTGTTTAATGAGAATGAAACTCCCACCGGCCGGAAGCCCATCTTTATAATTTGTTGTATTTCAAGGGTAGCATTTGACGATGTATAAATGAAAGAACAAATTGATACTGTGGTTGCAGAGTCGGAGATGCAAAGCTGAAGCACTTGATCGAATTTGATTAGGAACCACCATCGAATTTGATTTGATTAGGCCCTGTTCGCTCAGAGGAATTTGGAAGAATCTAGATGAATCTGGAGAAATTTGTGAGAGAGTGAAAAGTAAAAATCAGCCATACACAGTGAAATCCGGCTGGTTTTTTAGCCAGCCGAACTAGACCTAAAGGTGACGGTGCTTCATCACGACATCATGTTGATTCGGATACTTTCCGGCAGTGTACCTACTAGACCACCGAATAAACTTGACGAACACCATCAGCGAAGCTAAACAAAATTCAGAACGGCAATGAATCACACACACATGTGACTGCTAGATTCTCTCTGCAGTTGTCCACGAGTCATACCCAAAAAAAAATAGTATCACAAACTGTGGGCCGTTGTCTTATCACCCCATATCCAGTGGGCGCCCATTGGTTTCTCAAGAAAAATATTGCCGTCAGTATGTTCAGTACGGCCCGACTAACCAAATTTAATGCTCACTCGTACGCTTCTTGCAGATACATACATAGCTGAATTTGTGAAAGACGAAAATTTGAAATAAAAAAAAGAAACTTTACAAACATTTGCAGAAAAAATAAGCTTGGTTGTATAACGTGAGGAAACTAAGCTACAATGTGAGGTAGGACTGTTATATACAGTTTGCGCTTCATCATCTTCATATGTATGAGATGAATATCATATATCGGCTCCGTTCGCTTCGCTGAAAAAACAAACCGAAACACTGTTCCGGCTGATTTATTATGAGATAAAAACACTCTGAAAAAACAAGCTGAAAAAGACGAATTATAAGATAAGCGAACATGACCGTTATATGGTAGCAAAATCTGCTGGTGAAACTGAAATTTGTTTCACTTTTTTTTCAAAAAAAAAACTACACATCACTTTCGTGGTGACTAGACGAAGCATACACACCACCCAGAATTAACCTAGATAATAACCACAAGAAAAAATATAGCCGAATGAGCTCAGGGAAAAGTGCAAATATTTAAAGCTTCTCTTTTACAGGTGTTGAGGCACGTCTTGATGAATCCTGTGCTCCTTGGTCACCGCAAGAATATTCTTCAAGATTCCTTTTGTTTTGATCAATTAGCAGGCGGTGCTGATGCAGCACGCCACTCCATCTCGATCGTCGCACTGTCGCACACTGGGTTTTCTTTAAGCTGTGAGTATGTAACTATCAGCATATATCATGCCATACATTAGCTCATTTGTTCTTACCTTAGCCTAATCATTCACTGCCAATCATATTGAACATTTGAGGTCAAAATAATGGAGTAATTTATTGTGCTAACGAACCATGAACATAAACTACTATAAAAATGATTTTTTTAGACTCAATCTTTTTTATTGAGAAGGGCAGACATGGTGCAGTGGTGAGAGTTGTCTCACTGAGTCGATAGGTCGTGGGTTCGAAACAGCATCTCCGTAAATTTTGCGGGGGAAAGACTTGTCTCGGTCTATCTCTTCTCCAGACCCCACTCATGTGGGAGCCTCCGGTACTGGGTCTGCCCCTTTTTTGTCAATATTTTTTTAGCATGGTTAGTAGGTCAAAAAAATCATCTCTATATGGTTCTAGAGATATGCACCACCGATAGAAATTGGTTCCCTCCTTTTCCACAGGTGGCGGCAACATCAACCGTCACTAGAAGTAGCATTTCTATGGGTGCTTAATCAGTTGTAAAGACTAAACACCTCTAGAAATTAGTTTTAGAGACGTTTGGTAACGTGGCCTGTCTCCAAAAATAGGCATTGTACACAAAAAAATCATATTTTTTTTCAAACAAAGTCAAATGAAGCCGAACTTTAATTTATATCAAAGTTGTATATGGTTGGACGGGATTTAAATCTTACAGTTGAAACTTTGGCCATTGAAATTTGTTTAGACTCCCAAAAACACGTTTTAAGGTCTCAGGTTTTGAAATTCATTTAAAAAAAAAATCAAACAGTCTTGGATGAGATAATTCAAAGGTAAGCTCCCATAATGTCACGTCCAGCAACTACAACCAGATTAATTGTTCACACTAATCTGACTGATGGCTTGGTTCTTCAGAAGTTATTGGGTGCCAAATCATTGAAATAGACTTGTTTGATGCAAACATACGACCGGCCTTGCTCAAGTTATCCTGACAACAACTATACATGCTCTCGTCTGATTAAATGATGACTGGATTCTTTTGGCGTCGTGGGGACCTAGCTAACAGCAACTTGTTTGATCATATCCATTTGTTCTCTTCCGCAATGTATACCACTATTACTATTATTGTATACTATATATATTATATATACCAAAACCTTTATTTGAGATATTTATATGAAAATCTCTATTTTTTGCGAAAAATATGAAGCCTAGATGCTGCGAAGAAACATAGGATTCTCTATCATCACCGTGCACACAGTGGGCATCCCTGCTGCATGCTTAGCTCTAGGCAAGAAGTTGTCGCCGACCCTACCACGAAGACGGGAAGCGGAGAAGCAAGGAAAGTAGACCGTCACGCCAAAGGGCATCCATGTCAGCGGCACTAGCATCCGAGCCGTGCCCGCAACCTGAACTAGCCGGATGTCTCGACCTAGACCATGGAGACTAAGGACGACACATGCCTAACACTAGAGTCATCAGCCTTGAGGGTACCACCACAACATGTAGATTTGGCCGACCGCTACATGAAACTGACCAAACAGGTAGCAAACTCACGTCAGGGCAAAAGGAGACGAAAGGGCAAAAAAAAAAAAAAAAAAAGAGGGTTCAGAAAGGGGTCACGGGGAAAAGAGTGGGGGAAGTGATGCACGCGGTGACTGCCCAAGTCTACCGCCACAACCCGCGCGGCCACACTATGGACGATAGGGAGGCGGGAGGCGGCAACGAGACCATCGTCGTCCCAGGCTTAGGACTCGTTCGGTTTCTTAGGATTCATTCCCTGGAAAGATTCCGAATGATTAGCTAATTTAAGCTTGATGAAGCCAGAATGGTTCTTAGGCTATATATTGTATTGGGAGGGAAGAAAAAATGACGAAACTGTTTCTTCTATGGCTGGAGTAGAGCCAATATCATCTCGTGTACTTGTTTCTTTAGGCATACTAACTGTGTGACTTGCCTTTCAAAAAAAAAAAAAAAAGACAGTGACTTAATTGATTCTGTCCACTTATTTTCAGCACCAACAGTGACGTTTGGATATCACTGACCTTTTCTTCCAGTGCTGCAGCTTGATTCCCTGACATGATTAAGAAATGCATTTATTCGCGGCTTTCTTTTAATTTGTCACTCTTGCCCATACTGATGTACTAATACATAGTTACGTACTTACGTGTATCCAACGGGACGAAGATATAGAGTTACATTGTTACGGCAATACGAACCATGTTTAGTTAGTTATAGGTTTTACCTATTCAGGTTCTAAGGGCATGTTTGGATTGAGACCTAGCACTGCGAGGCAATGAATCCTGGTCCACAGCTGTCCATTGGAGAGCTTGCTCGGGCCAAGTAGCTTTTTAAAGCTGCAAACCAAATAGGCCCTAACTTCTCAACTTAACATAGAGATTTGTATTTTTTTTATTTACTTAGATATAAGGATAATATTATATATTTTTTTAAATGCTGATAGATGACAACAAGCCCATCTATAGCGAGGCTATGTGATGACTTGGTTAATCTTAAATTTTGTTGGTTTAGTCTTTGGCACATATTTATAGATATAATATGAAGTGTGCATACGTTCTATATATACTGTGTTTTGAAGAAAAATAATAATTGTAATAATGCAAGTCATTGTTAACAACCAACGGCAGCGTTACATGGGAAAATGAGTGTGTAATGGACTGGAGGGACTTGCAGTGCCCTATCAGACGGTCACTATCTGTGATAGTACATGTAGGGCAGTACTCCCTCCAGGTTGGTAAAAGAAGTCCTTTTGGACAGTGACACGGTTTTTAAAGCATAACTTTGACTTCTTATTTGTATAAAAACATTTATTGAAAAGTGATATATGTATATTTTTATAAAAGTATTTTTCAAGACAAATCTATTCATATGGTTTTCACATTTTCAAACTCAACACCTTAAAAGTTATTCATGATTTATAATCCTAATGTTTGAGTCAAACCTTTGTCTAAAAACGACTTCCTTTACCGACCTTATCGCGGACATCAATTAGCGCGTGATCATTTATGGAGAAAATTAGTGCGTGGTGTGGGATTGCCGTCAGCTGTAGCACTCTCTCCATTTTTTAGTTCTCCATATTTCCTCTTGCGTCGTCGAAAACGCACGCAACGCAGGGACGACAGGGAGAGGGGAACGCGGCCGGCGGCGCACCCGGCCGGCCCGTACGCAAGAAGGGCTCGCTCCATCGGGACGGGCAACCGCTGAAAAGCTGGTGGTGCCTGCCTCTCATGAGCGCTAGCCGCTAGCAAGGGGACGGACGCAGGATGGCAGCTGGGGCCCAGCGTCCGCGCCAGCGCCACGTCACTGGACGATGGAGCCAAAGCGGCCTGGACCGGGCCGGGCTGAGGGCTCGCGGGCGCGGCTCCGGCTCCGGCTATATAAGACGCCTCGCATCCCTTCATTTTCTCCGTCAGTCCATCGGACCTGCTTGCCTTACTTTTTATCGTGCAGCTGCTGGTACCTTGATTGATCGACCGATCCATCCATCAGCTGAGCAGTGGGATCGAGAGGATGCTGGCGGTGTTCAGCGGCGAGGTGGTGGAGGTGCCGGCGGAGCTGGTGGCGGCGGGCAGCCGGACGCCGTCGCCCAAGACGAAGGCGTCCGAGCTCGTCGCGCGCTTCCTGGGGACCTGCCCCTCCGCCGTGTCCGTGCGCCTCGCCGCCGACCTCGGACACCTCGCCTACTCCCACGCCAACCAGGCCCTCCTCCGCCCAAGGTACCGTACATACATACACACACTGCCATAATTGCTCTGCTGCCGTCTGCAGATGAGCCAACTCCTGCTCTTCCGTTCACGACCCCCACCGTCACACCGCAACAAGGCACAAATAAAACCAGTCAGGGATCCTTCCTCTTCTCGCCTGGGTTTCGATCGATTTCAAACTTGAAAGCATCTTGGATGGATCCGGTTCGCTTGCTCTAGTCTGGAGACGCTTCTCTGTCTGCATATATGATTGCATCGCTAGATCGAATTGCTAGCGGTTCGTTTCGTACGTCGTCCTACTCCTACCAGGAGAAACACAAGAGTCCGCCGTTACTCTCTTCTTCGTCTTCTTCCTCTCTAGCTAGCCAAGTCCCGAACGCTAGTGGTGTGTCGCTGACAGAGATATGGTCCCACACGACGGCACACACTCCCACTGACCGAGGACGCACCAACCGCGTCTAAATTTGTTTGTTGATTAAACGATTATATTATACTACTACTATGCATATATATAAATTTAATTTGATTTGATTGTTAGGGGATTTATATGGAACAGAGATGATGAATCCATGCATTATCCAGGCACGCTTAATACCCACCTGCTACTACTAGTGAGGCAATAATTGGGCAGTTTTGGCATGTTCCTTTCTCTTGGAGAAAGTGAGCAATAAATAAATCTAGTTAAAATTAATTGATGCAACGTGCTATTTTCTCAGAGGGATTTTAAAGCTTCAAGGCATGATATTTTCCCCCTTTCAAAAGTGTTGGATCGCTAGCTAGTACTTCCTCCGTCCTGACATTTTTTTACTTTGAGTAATCTCGTCTTTTACCGTTCATCTTATTCAATTTTCTAAAAATATTATCTATTTTGTTATTATTTATTTTTATCATTAGAGATACTTTAATAATAATTTATTTATTTTATGATTTATAAATTTTATTTTTGAGTAAAACAACGGTGAAATAAGATGGCTGAAAGTAAAACACATCATTTATTTTAGAACGGACAGAATACTCCCTCCGTCCCAAAATACGTGACATTTTTTACGTGTACATATTATGTTTGATCATCTATCTTTTTTTTGTGTGAATTATAAAATAAACAAATCATTATTAAAATATATCTATGATATGATAAAAATAAGTTCTAACAGAATAAATAATATTTATACAAAATTTTGAATAAGACAAATGGTCAAACATATATCTAAAACTAAAAAAAAGTCACTTATATTTTTTTTGACGGATGGAGTACGTGCTAGCGAAATGAACAACCAGATGGTGGTACCACACCAAACCAAAAAGCTAAGCTAGCTACACTCCAGTGTACAAGTTTGACGTGGACATTAAAATATCACGTACTAAACGGAGGCCATGATTTTCTGGGAAAACAAAAACAAATGGACATGGTGCAATTTAATTTGCACGTCCAAATCATGCCACCTCCATACACAAGGTGCCTGTCAATTGACTTGCCAACAAACGACGACGGAGCTGGAGCCTCATATTCTCCGATCAGTGAGCTAATCGTCGTTCGTTCAAGGAAAGCGACACGCACGCACGCCTGTAATCTAGCTACTATTTCTGTTGCATAAACATTTTTTCCTTAAAATAAAAAAATAAGTAGGACTAGCTCTTGAGCCGTGACAGACCGTGGCTTATATTATCTACAAAAAAAAAAAAACAATCAGCTGTGACAGTGTTGAGCCGGCACTTGGTAGTGGACTGAATCCGGCTTTGCTGTAGCCCAGCCCACAGATTCAGTGACACGGCTCTACTAACAGTGACAGCATCACTGACACGGCAGGGGGGGATTAAGATTGTTTGTTTGTTTGTGTTTGACCATCCAGGTCGTTCGCGTCCAAGGACGAGGTGTTCTGCCTGTTCGAGGGGGTGCTGGACAACCTGGGGCGGCTGAGCCAGCAGTACGGGCTGTCCACCAAGGGCGCCAACGAGGTGCTCCTCGTCATCGAGGCCTACAAGACGCTCCGCGACCGGGCGCCCTACCCGGCCAGCTTCATGCTCTCGCAGCTCGCCGGCACCTACGCCTTCGTGCTCTTCGACAAGTCCACCAACTCCCTCCTCGTCGCCTCTGATCCGGAGGGCAAGGTGCCCCTCTTCTGGGGCATCACCGCCGATGGCTGCGTCGCCTTCTCTGACGACATTGACATGCTCAAAGGATCGTGTGGCAAATCGCTTGCGCCTTTCCCACAAGGTAGTGCTTTGTTTTAAGCAAAAAGAATCTCTGAAATTAAAATGCATGCGGCCAACTGCTGAGTACTTCCTTCCTGTACAGCATTCACAGCGTTGTCAATTGTACTCTAGTCATTTTGACTCATCATCATCTCATGCCGGCCGCAGGTTGCTTCTACTCTAATGCTCTTGGAGGCTTGAAGTGCTACGAGAACCCCAAGAACAAGGTGACTGCTGTTCCTGCAGATGAAGAAGAAGTCTGTGGTGCAACCTTCCAGGTAAACAAATGGTTTTCGTTTTTCCTCTCTCGAAGGAGGATTCAGTTCCATGTGAGTAGTTCGTCAGACCCGCATCGTATCGGTCATGCAATATCTAGCACAGTACTAGTAGTATCAAATCGGGGCACTCACAACGTGGAACACTGGCGTCAGAGTTACTCTGTCTGCAGAATACTGCACCTGTATCCGCTTGGAAGTGGCGTTTAAGATTCAGAGATTAAAATTGATGCACAATTTAGTTGGCAGTGATCAGAAAAGCATTACTGAAGAACAGGGGAGCTGATCATGATTGTGCTCGGTGACATCACTTGCCTCAAACGGCTGCACTTTCTGTTTTGTTTCAGACTTTCTTTTCTGAAAAACTGGTATGGCAGTTCTCTGAAAAACTTGTACTTGCAGGTGGAAGGATCTACCGTCCTCACAGCGCTGCATTAGTGGACGCGGGCCGGGCGATCAGATCCCCGTCCGTCTCCGGGCGTGGACGCGGGGAAATGCAGCAAAACTCTGTACATGGTGGTGTAACATAACGGCAAGGCATGCAACTGATCCTGATCTATCTGCATCACCTCCCATAAAGAGAAGTACTGCCGGCATGATCAGAACTTCTGAGGTGTTGGTTGTGTGTGTGCATCTGTATCCCTAGTTTGTTCAACTTACATGGAACAACCTGAGAGCTGAGTCTGAGACCGGGTATTGAGCATGCAGCTGCATGCGTGGATGAAGTGCTGTAATCTGTAGTGATAACGAAGCTTTGTTTCTCCATTTTTCCTTGTGACACTGTGGTGTGCATGGTCCCTCTCCCTCATGGATGCAGATTGTTGCTGCCGATCGACTTTGCATTGATCCATCTGCAGACTGCAGGCCTGCAGAAGAAAGACTACCAACCAACATGTCACCCTACCAAATACCACATATTCGTAAACCTTAGCTACCACAACACGGAGAGAGAGATGGTAGCCGCAGCCTTCTATACGTCTGGTGTTTTGGTCCCCCTACTAAAATTTGGTTCCTCCTGCTAAAATTTAGTCCATGTCTCATAGGATGTTTGACACTGATTTAGAGTATTAAACATTGGCTAATTACAAAATTAATTGTACAGATTAAGACTAATTTACGAGATGAATCTATTAAACCTAATTAAACTATGTTTAGTCTTTATAATTAATATCAAATATCCGATACGACATCGACTAAACTTTAGTCACCTGCATGCAATGACAGTTGAGGCACATCACCGGTGGCGCCCCACCCAAGGCCGTAGATGTGTTAGCATTGTTATATGGACACCGCCGGCACGTCAGACGTCAGGCGTCGCCGAACAGCGGCGACAGGAAGCTGTGCACGAGCATGTCAGCAGAGGGGGAGGCGATTGGTCAAGGAAGTACAGCCACTGAAGTGGGTGATGGAAATGGCAAGCAGAAGCGTTACAGGCCGAGAGGCGAGAAGCGTTACAGGCCGAAATGGCAAATCCTTCCACCTTAGAAAATTATATATTTTTCATACAACGAGGATGGGGACGATTTTTTACATCAAAATTGTAGCCCCAAATGAGATATACAATTTTCTCATTTGGTTGTTAAGATGTTTAAAAAATTGATACAAAATTTTAATAGCATATTAAGTGCAAGTGACTTGTTACCTAGAAAAACCATATTTTTTTTTTCATATGGAGTCAAACAGAGATGAAATTTATATAAAAATTGTAGCTCTCACCAATACTTACAACATTTTAGTTTTGAGTCTTTTCCTTTGATTTTGTTAATTTTTCTAAATAATTAATACAAACTTTCGGGAGCATAACAAGCACAATTCATATAGTTTCCAAGATGACTTTGTTGGTTAATTATGTATTAAAAAATATTATGGTATTTATGAATGTGCTATAATTGCACCTCGAGTATACTTGTAAATTTTTTAGATTCTCTACAACTTAACAAATCCACATATCGTGTTTGTGGTTGGTTGTTATTTACAAGGAATAAATCTTATTAGTAACTAGTCACTTAATGAAACCAGGAACACTTATATTTGAGATTGAGGGAGTATATTCAATTCCTTGGAGACCAATCTGGACGCATGGAGGGAACTATATAGCCAGTTAATCAGTGACATCGGTCAATCAAATAACTAAGACCTCGTTTGTTTCCATGGCAAATTTTTTGTCCTGCACTTTAAGCCTATTTTTTTAGCAAATGGATCCAAACGGGTAGGTTAAAAGTGAGCAAAAGGGGAGGCTAAAGTTTAGTCTATTTGCACCTCAAGAGGTGCAAAACTAAGCTAAAAGCATTAAGGGATGCGAAGGACACCTTATTTTGTACTTTTAGCCTTTTTTTTCCACGGATCCAAACACCCAAGTAAGGACTAAAGTTTAGCAGAAAAAATTTAGGGACTAAACTTTTGCCATGATCAATAGATCCAAACAGGGTCTAAACCAACAAGCAAAAAATGCACTGGCAAGTTACAGTCGAACAGCACATGAGGTAAGAAGACAATGGAACAGTCTAGCGTGTACTTCCTTGGTATCTTTTTAATTGTCGTTTTCACACATTGAAGAGTCAAATCCACTCAACTTTGATCAAATATACACGAGAGATTATTAATATTTATGGTTTGTAATAAACACTATTAAATTAATTATTGTACATATTTTATAATACCCTTATTTAGAGATATAAACATTACTAACATTTTCTACAAATCTAGTCAGTTAAGAAAATGTGATTGGTACAAAAGTTTAAACGACACTTGAAAAGGGACACAGGGAGATATCAAATGAAATGACGTCACACACGACACCACACACGTACAAGTGCACACCACCAGTTTTTATTATAAATATACTTATTATTATATTATTAGCACTTTCTATTGTATAGTTAAATTTAAAACTTGCTGACTTATCAAAAGCAAGAATTGCATTCTTTTTAAATTAAGGGAGTAGGTTTTTAAAACTTTTTGCGTTTTCCTGATCTCAGCAGTCATCACCCTCGAGGTGATTGGATAGAGTGACGACTTTAGTCTTGCCACTTGCCAAATTGCTCCTCCCAAGTCCCAAGTCCCAAGTCCCATCCCCTAGTTTACATGAGTTTTAGGTCAGACAAGCAGGTAAAGGGTCGAGTTGTCCGTCACTAGAAAAGTAGAAATGCTTGTGAGAAAAAGGGTCGAGTTGCCCGTAGCATCTTTATAATTTGACGCATTTTTAAAGGCTGCCGCCAAGCTGCTTCGCCCTTTGCTCCTCGCCACCACCACTTAGAGCCTCTCTTCTTCTTACTCTTAGGCGAGTTCGCCGGTGGCATGGAAAGAGGACACAGCTCTTCTTTAGATCTAGTTCGCTTAATTTAAGTTCAAATAAATATACCAGCAAAATTAGTTGATTTCTGGTCAGAACCTTGTCATTTGTGATGATTTCAAGAATTGCCACGATGTGGTTGTTGATGCATGCGTCAATTCTATTGGCAGTCAATCAATTCCACTACTACAGAAACCATTTGTAGCGACGTCTATTGAAATAGACGCTGCTAGAATCGTCTTTAAAATGTTTTCGATCCTAGACACTCTAAAAATTCATTTTTAGAGGTGGTTGGTATAAAATGCCCTAGTTTTAGAGGTAGCTCTAGATCAAGCCACCACTAAAAGTCAACTTCTAGAGGCGGCTACATCTAGAACCTAGATCTCCATCACCCCTTATGCCTTGTTCGTTACCATCAGCTAGACCCTAGCTAATCATACTCAATGAAAGTTCACATGGTTGGCATTCAATTACCAAAACCAAATTAGGGATTTTATCTAGCCACTTAGATACCATCAATATGTCTGAAGAACACCAGCATGCTCCGTCCTTGCATCCTAGGGCATGCTACAGGAGTAAACAAGTTGTTGAGCTCTATTTACAATCCTACCACACTTCCCTCCCATCCATTCCCCACTCTGCTCTCACTCTCTTTCCCCAACCTGCTGGCGGCGGACTAAAGCCATCCTCTCTCATGCTCTCTACTCCATCATCGCCATACTCATCGACACACACATCTGCAATGCACAGTCAACACTGTAATGAACCTGCAGTTAGTGCAGACGATCGTATCTTGGTTTCATTTGATTCGTACCATATTTCTTGGATCTAGAAAACCCAACCTCAGTTATAGTATTGTTCTTGGATCCGCAGATAAAAATAACTTTTCTTCTTTTGGTGTTGGTGGCCTTCTGTCATGACCCAATCGTGGCATGGTCATTTTCATAATCATCATATGCATTGTAATCTCATTTTGGAAAACTCTACATGCATAAAGTTACACTTTTTGGGCTCTGCCCTGTTCAAGTGAACCGTCTGGCGCACCCTCGGACCATTCACCAAAACATGTACACACTTAGCAATTTTTACCAAGTCAGTGTCCCCACAGACCATCCGATGTACTCCCAGATCATCTGCCAGATCACTTCAGACACAGTAGTGAGCTATCCTCACTGGGGCATTCCTGGCCCCAACTGTTAGGATAGCTATCACCATTTCGTGGAAATGGCTTCAGCAACAACACTCACTCCTTCATACGCTTCAACTCATACTCTCTCGGTAGTTCATCTCTCTCTCACTCTAGAACCGATCCAAGAGCACTAGGAGGAGAAGAGGGATTGGAGGTTTTCAACAGCAAGGAGACCATGTAGATCAACCCAGAGTAGGCCACACGTGGATGGGGATAGAAGAGGGAGGAGCCCTCTCTCCCTAGAAAAAAGAAGCTAGGAGGAGATTCCAGGAAGAAGGAGACCAAGGGGAAAGAGGAGTGAACCATGCCTCTTCCACTCTTCAATAGTCTTAGCAACACCTCCTACTCCCCTGGGTAAGTGGATTTTGAGCACAAAACCTAGGTTTCACCATGGATGAAGCACACCATGGATGAAGCACTAGTGTTACATTCATCACTTAGAAAATGACCCATATACACTTTATGTTGATTAGATGGAATGTAGCTAGATTCAACTAGTTAGATGTGAACTATGGAACCCTAGGAACACCCCACAAACCTAGTCTACACATGCACTCACCCTAGGAAGAGATTTTATTTTTGAGATCTCGAAACACATAAATTTAGTTCCCATGGACCGTCCGCCGTGTCACCGAACCGTCCGCGAGAACACCACTAACTTCAAACACTTAGCCACCACGGTCGATGTTCCCACGGACCGTCTGCAAGACATACCGCAGTCGTTGCTTCTCTCTCTCTCTCTCTCTCTCTCTCTCTCTCCCTTGTTTCCTTCTTCAGCATCTCCTTTCCCTACCTGAAAGCTCCTACAGAGGCTCAGGCTCTCGGCCAACGTGGTGATGCGGCGGCGGTGCGCTCTCATCTCGCGCACACGGGCGGCGGCTCACACCCTGGCTTGCACGTTGAGGCCACGACAACGCCCCTAGGTCCTTCCTGCGCGCAGAGGTGGCGGCGCTCAGCCTACTCGGGGAGGCTCTGTGGCAGCGCCTCTTGGCCCGCACGACGCACGCAGAGGTCACAACGACGAGTAGATGTTGTAGTGGTGCTGCATCCGTTGTTGGATTCGATTCGATTTGGCTGTGATTTGCTTGTATCTGTGTGTGAGGCTTGCTCGTAAGTCGAGCGTATGTGAAATGTGAATCGAGTTTTTGCTCTTTATTATATATAAATTGTACAGGGCCATGGGCCAGCACGGGCTCGGTGGGCTGGCCATGCCGTCAGGCTGACTCGACACGTCCTGAGTCTTATAATGCTGTGCTTGGGCCGTTGTTGTAGCTCGTGGGTGCGCACGACATGGCCTAATGAGTTAGTCGTGCTGTGCCGGTCTTACCCCATCGGGTCATGTGTAGTCGGGCCCGGGCCGGGCGGGGTCGGCATGGATGACCTATTTGGCCATCTATATACCTGGTATCGGTGACCGGTTCACTCCACGTGGCATCGCTATCCACGTGCTTCCACGCGTCTCCCACTCCCATTCAAATAAATATTTTGCCGTGCTTAGAGCATCTTCAAGAGTATTCTATTTTTTTCTCCTAAAAATATATAGTTTTGTAACTCTTAAAAAGATATTGGTAGGAAAAAAAGAAGGCCATCTCCAAGAGTTTCTAATAATCCACTCCTAAAACATAGAAAATAATTTTACATCAGAAATCCTATACTGTTTCTAAATTATTGTAACCACTTTTATATATTCTTTCTCTATCATACATTTGCATAGGAACCCTTTCCTACTTCTTATTCTTTTTCACACCCTTCCACCTTTAGATTGACCGACCGGCGACGGATATGCACCGGATCCGCGCGCCCGCTACTAAGCGTAAAGTTACGCGTAACGGGGGAGGATTTCCCAAGTACCTAAATTTTAGGAGCATAGATCATGAGTTGTTGGAGAGGTGTTTTTTCTCATCTTACTAAAAACCAAAGATTAGGAAGAGAAATACGGTACTCTTGTAGATGCTCTTAGTGCTTACACTTCATTATATAGCCTCTTAAGTTCCACGCCACTCCATCAGCTTCCCATATATATCAAAAAAAAATGTTTAGCTTTGCTGATCGTGTTCGTCAAGTTTATTCGGTGGTCTAGTAGGTACACTGGAAAGTATCGGAATCAACGAGACGATGCGCTGCAACCTTTAATGCTGGCTGCCTCCCATCCCATCTATGGTGATTCCTAATCAAATCAAATTCGATCAAGTGCTTCAACTTTGCATCTCCGACTCTGGAACCACAGTTTTAATTTGTTCTTCCGATCCATTTATATAAGAGAGGCCTCAGGCGAGTGACGAATATGGGCAAGCAGCGATTGCATACGAGCAGCAGATGCAGACAAGCACAATGGCAAGCAGCGGCCAGTGCTATGCGTCAACCAGAGATGTTTGGCGTGTTTGGATGGCAACCTCCGGCCAGGCAACTCTGTCCTAGCCTCCATACCGATTTACTATATGTCCACCGTGCTTTTCCCCAAAACTTTCATCGAAAAAAATTACCTCTATCGTTAGGAGATTCTGGTGGGCTGGTGTTCAGGAACAAAATTCTACCAGTCTTTTCCGCTTCCGCTCTTGGGAAGACAGTTGTTAAACAAAAGACAACAGTGGCCTCGGCATCAAGGATCTCTTTATAGTCAACCGCAGCCTCATCCTTCACACTGCTGGAACATTGCCACTAATAGAGACCCTTTCCTTACTGCAATTCTCAAAGCTAAATATTTCCCAACCACCTCTTTCTAGCTTTCAAATAATACCAGCACCAAATCAGTTTTCTGGGCATCTATACTCCAAGTAAAGCAGATTCTAAATCAACATTGCACCATTCAACTTCAAAGAGCTGATTCCAGCATCTGTATCGACCCCTTGATGTGCTATTTGGAACTCTATCATGACCACATTAACCTTCCGATCACTAGGACTAGTCTCCCTCAAACTATGGCTAATCTTCGGGTTCCTCTCTCTCTCTCTATATATCCTGGAACACAGAACTTATCTCTGAGATTTTCGATGACCCAGCCACCCAGATCATTACCCAAACTCAGACTGTCCCCTCACACCAAACTGACATTGTCAGATGGAGACCGGCCAAAAAAGGTTTTTGCACCTCCAAAGAAGCCTTCAAACTTCTTAGCGCTGCCTTGTAGGTTCAACTCCCTCAACATGGCACCAGAAGCATATCCCAACAAGCCATGTTCATAAAAGAGCATGGAAACACAAGCAGCTTCCACCATACATCAAAACCTTCTGCTGGAGACTGATTAGAAGGGCCCTTGCAACTGGAGAAAGAGCAGGGAATCTATCAACCAAAATAAGTAAGCAATGCACAACTCGCAACTTGTCTGAAAATTATGCTCATTTATTTTCCCACTGCACCTTTGCTAGCTAGAGCGGTTTGGTTCTCTTACCAACCACAACACATCGGATGAACATATTCAAAAGATATTAACCACCCTCTAGTACATTTGGAAAGCCAGGAATGATCATCACTTCCAAAGGAAAATTTGGACTGTTGGGCAGGTACATAACGCGGTGGTTGCGGACATCAACACCACCTCGCTCTCCAATGGCCGAAATGAAGAACATGTGCATGAGGATGAAGAACAAAATGACGATTCGTCCATGCCAGGTAACAATCTCCCCATTGCAGGACCACCAAAAAGTGAAGCCACTGGACACAATGCTGCTGAAGGTCAACCTTTGCTGTATTCGGCAATGCCTGGCCCGCCTCTGTACAGAGCAATGTTGTCGGCGCTACTTCCAGGCACAAGACGTTGGAGTTGTTCCAAATTCACTTCAGGATATAGGCCGGGCTTCTGACGGAGCGGAGCGGAGGCCCGTCGCCGGAGGCTTGGGCCGGAGCGTAGAGCTGTTAAGTGTCTTTTCCTTGGTTATAGTTCGGGAGCCAAAGGCTATAAATTGTGGAATCCTGAAACAGGAAAGACTTTTATGAGCAGGAGTGTTGTTTTCAATGAATCTGTGATGTTTACTGACAGTTTGCCCTCAGATCATGTTCCAGAAAAAGAGCTGCAGCGTATGCGCATGCAGGTGGAGCATGTTGATGATGATACAGGTGTGCAGGTGGAGCCTGTTGATGAGCATGGTGACCATGATAATGATGTTGCTGAGGATGATGCTCATGATGATGTTCAGCAAACTCCTCATATTTTGCAGTTAGAGGAGGATTTACCTATTGCTCAACGCAAGTCAAAAAGGACAATTGCACCTCCTAAGCGTCTTATTGAAGAGTGTAATTTGTCTTACTATGCTTTGAGTTGTGCTGAACAGGTGGAGAATGTTCATGAGCCAGCAACCTATAAAGAAGCTATTCATTGTGGTGATACTGAGAATTGGATTTCTGCTATGCATGAGGAGATGCAGTCTCTTGAGAAGAACAGTACATGGGAGATTGTACCTTTGCCTAAGAATAAGAAGACCATCAGCTGCAAATGGATCTTCAAGAGAAAGGAGGGTTTATCTCCAAGCGAGCCTCCAAAGTATAAGGCAAGGTTAGTTGCTAAAGGCTACAGTCAAATTCCGGGTGTTGACTACAATGATGTGTTCTCTCCAGTGGTAAAACACAGTTCAATTCGTACTTTCCTTAGTATTATTGCTTCACATGATCTTGAGCTTGAGCAGTTAGATGTGAAGACTGTGTTTTTGCATGGAGAGCTTAAGGAGGACATATATACATGGACCAACCGGAAGGGTTCATAGTGCCCAGCAAGGAAAAAATATGTGCAAGTTGAAGAGATCCTGTATGGTTTGAAACAGTCCCTCGTCGAGGGAACAAGAGGTTTGATTCATTTATGTTAGCACACGTTTTAAAAGATCTAAGTATGATAGCTGTGTTTACATCAAGCATGTTAATGGATCACCTATATATTTGTTTGTTATATGTTGATGATATGCTGATTGCTCGCCAAGAGTAAGATTGAAATCACTAAGTTAAAGAAGCTATTGAGTAGTGGTTTTGATATGAAAGATCTTGGTAGTGCTAAGAAAATTCTTGGTATGGAAATTAGTAGAGACAGAAAAATCTGATTTGCTATTTCTTAGTCAACAAAATTATATCAAGAAAGTTCTTCAAATTTCAACATGCAAAATGCTAAGGCTGTTAGTACCCCTATTGCACCTCACTTTAAGTTGTCACCGCTTCAAAGGTCCTAGTACATGATGCAGAGATTGAATACATGTCAAGGGTTCCTTATTCTAGTGTCTTCTTTGGGTCTTTGATGTATGCCATGGTTTGCTCTCGTCCAGATTTGTCATATGCTATGAGTCTTGTTAGTAGATATATGTCTAATCCTCGGCAAAGAACATTGGAGGGCGTTCAATGGATTTTCAGTACCCTCGAGGCACAATGATTCTGTTTAAAGTTTGGAAGAACTGATAAGGGTCTTATTGGCTATGTGGATTCTGATTATGTTTGTTGATCCGGACAGTGCGAGATCACTTACAGGTTATGTGTTTCTTGTTGATGCCATTGTCTTTGTGAGTTGGAGGGCTACTTTACAGCCAGTTGTTGCTTTGTCTACTACTAAAGCAGAATATATGGCTATTTATGAAGCGTGCAAAGAATTAATTTGGCTGAAAGGTTTGTACGCTGAGCTTTGTGGAGTTGAATCTTGCATAAGTTTGCACTGTGACAGTCAAGTGTAATTTACCTCACTAAAGATAAGATGTTCCATGAGAGAACTAAGCACATAGATATCAAGTATCATTTTGTGCGTGATGTGATTGAAGAAGGTAAGCTGAAGGTATGCAAGATTAGTACTCATGATAATCCTGCTGATATGATGACAAAGCCTGTTCCTGTTGCTAAGTTTGAGCTGTGCTCAAGCTTAGTTGGTTTAATTGGATAGTCCAAGAGATTATTGTTGGTACCAGCGGTTTTCTATCTTTGTTATGTTCAGGATGAAGGGTTGATTTATGATACAAGATGAATTTGTCTCAAGGTGGAGTTTGTTGGAGTTGTTCCAAATTCACTCCAGGATATAGGCCGGGCTTCTGACGGAGCGGAGCGGAGGCCTGTCGCCGGAGGCTTGGGCCGGAGCGTAGCGGAGTGTGAAGCGGGCCTATCAGGTCTCGCCCCTGTGCTCGGGGGGTGCGGGGGGCGGAGCCCCCGCGGTACGGTACGGTATATACACCCTTGCTAGGGTTTCGTAGAGACTTGATTCTCTTGTTAGCCGCCATAGGCGTGTAAACCAAAACTCTTGACATAGTGAGATTGTTGCTGGCTGGTGTCCGTGGTTTTTCCCCTTCACATTGGAGGAGTTTTCCACGTTAAATCGTGTGTCTCCTCTGTGGCTTGATTCTTTACTTCATATTCCTATACGTCGTTCATAACACAAGATGCTACACAGACGCATCAACAGAACCGGATCGGCCCCAACAGGTTCCCCAACGTGTAGTGTAGGTCTTGGAGTGCTCATCATCAACCCCCCGTCACCGTTCTGTGATCTACATCAAAGCATCCATGGCCAACACCACCTCTGTTCTAATAGCTGAAGCAGCGGCTTTGGCATTAGCGGCTTCGGTGGTCTCTGGGTTGGACATACAAAGCCCTGTCTTCCTGACTGATAATCAGAAGCCAGTGACGTTCTTCAATGGACACGATCAAGCCCTACACCCAGAGCTTCATCAGCGCCAGCTCCAATAACAACTCAAGGGTGTTTAAGATTTCACGAAACCTAAACACCACGGCACATGTTCTAGCTACTCAGGCTTGTCATTCGACGTCCTTCTATCCATTGAACACGCTGATCACTTGTATACCAATCAAAATCATGTATCCAGCTGCCCTCCAAGAGCGGCACTGAACTCTGTATCCTAGGAGTCCTCCCTCATCGCAGCTCCGTGCTGCTAATACAATTATCCGTTATAGAAAAAAAAAAGATAAAATAGTAAGCTGCTCAAGCTATTTGCACGGATGATGTTGCTAGTTTGTCTTAAACTAATAATTATAATACATTTAGATTGTTTAATAACCCCATCGATAAATTGATCTATGTATATCCTTTAAACAGCATCCTGTCCAAAATCACTTATTTAACTCGTAGCCAAAATTAATATAATTAGATTAATATGCGATGTGCTTTTATAGTAAAATATTGACTTTTTTTTGTAAATCCAGTTCATCTTAAAATTAGTTGATTTATTTATTGAAAAATGCAGTGGCGAATCTAGAATTTTGGGTCAGGGTATGCTTCTCAAAAAATTTCATACGCAATTCAGAAAATCCACTTTCCAATTCAGTAATAAGGTTGTAATAAGGTTTAAAATCATGGATTAATTAGAAATCATATCCACTAAATACAATATAAATAGTTTCAAAAGCCAAACTGATAATTCAAATATATTCATATAGAGCACTAGAGACTTACAATGTTATCTTGCTGATGAGTTTATTCGACGCGTTCGAAGGGACATAAATGTCTCAATTATGTCATCTTCATCAACTTCAAAGAAAATATCTCGCTCAATGAAAGTGACGAGACAATCATCCAGAAGACTATCTCCCATCTTGTTTCGGGTTGATGAGCAAAACAATTGGAGTTGATGAGCAAAACAATGAATATAATAAGCAGAAGGTGAATCTTGCATGATCAATGTTTTCAGCCCTTTAATATCTCCTTTCATATTGCTAGCCCCATCATATCCTTGACCACGGATTTGAGTCAAACTCAAGCCATGACTAACAAGTAAAGCTTCAATTGCACTCTTCAGTGATAGAGAGGTAGTATCATCTACATGAACAACTCCAATAAAATGCTCACATGGCCTTCCCAATTTATCAACATAACGCAAGCAAAGAGCTAGTTGTTCTTTATGTGATATATCACTAGACTCATCGGCTAAAATTGCAAAGGGCTCATCACCAAGTTCTTCAATTATTTTCTTTCTAGTTTCTAGGGCACAACAGTGAATAATTTGCTTTTGTATGTCCGGGCTAGTTAAGGTACAATTACCTGGAGCATTGTCCAAAACATACTTGTTGACTTCTTCACTATTTCCAGCAAGAAATTTCAAAAGTTCAATGAAGTTCCCTCATTGCTAGATTCTTTACTTTCATCATGTCCACGAAATGCCAACCCTTGATGCAAAAGAAACTTGATATACCTAAGTGAAAATGTCAATCGCTTCTTATAAAGTCGAAGATCCTCATCACTCCACTTCTGAATATTATAATCAATTGCTACCTTGAGATTTATAAAGCCAATGTACCTCTCTTGAGCTGCAATATGTGCCTTGGAACCCAAATGTTTGAGAAGTGCAGGCTCTCCTATATTCCAATTATTCCACCATCAACAATAAATGCCTCCGACCCACTTTGCCCTTCTTAAACAAGTAGCATATAAAGCAAAATGCAGCATCCTTCTTAATACTATACTCAAGCCATTCATGATTGTACATCCAACAAAAATTGAATTGGCGATTTTGTCCTGAAATCCATGTTTTCGGAAAATCATGTGCAAAGGGTTTAAATGGACCTTTAGTAATATATGCTCTTCGAATTGCATCTTGATCCTTAACTGGATAACTACGAATGGGACGTCTTTCACCTGGATCATGTGGAAGACGATTGATATCATAAACCGGTTGAGCTGAAGGCGGCTGTGGTCGTGGCGGTGGCGGTACCACATTATTTTCAGTTTCCTCAACTACTCTCTCACGAGTCTCTTTGTTCCACCACAGTACAATCGAATTAGGAGAATGATTAGAAGTAGCGACGCCGCACGCCGCCGCCGCCTTCCTTTTTGCTTCATGCTTCCGATAAAGAGATGCAATGTCCCGTCTCTCTTCATAACGCATGAATTTTACAAAGAACAACAACGCCAAATAATTTCTTGAGTGAATCAATCAAAATTTGCATGGATCATCATTGCAAATTACAACTAAAAAATTGGAAGTCACATCTAATAAAATATACTTACTTTGCGGCTGTTTGGTGCTTTGCGTGCATTGGTGCTTATGCGTCCTGAATGGTCAAGCGATGCCTTCGTGCTTTAAGCGTCCTGAACAAACTTGCTCGATGCCTGGCGATCCCGGAGTCGAAGGTGACGATCAGGCGATCTCCGATCTGGGCAACTGCCGTCTGCAGTCTGCCGATGGGGAAAACCGAACGACACGAGTGGCGGCGAGCCGGCGAGTCAAGCGACGCGAATTGTACGAGACCTATCTGTTTCCGTTGCTGGGTTGGGCCGGCCTGATGTCGCTGACGCAACGACAGATGCTACTCGCGGTGTTGTTTTCTCTCTTTTTTTTAACAAAATACGTATATTTACTCCTGTACATCGTAGCAACGCAGGGTATGCTGTAGCATATACAGCATACCCTGTAGCTCCGCCCCTGGAAAAATGAGATGTGCAATTGTTTTGAGACCTTGTTTATTTTCTCCCTAAAAGTTTATATCATATCCCATCGAATATTTGGACACATGTATGGAGTATTAAATATAGATTAAAAAACTAACTAATTGCTCAGTTTGCGACTAATTTACGAGATGAATCTTTTAAGCCTAATTAGTCCATGATTTGATAATGTGGTGCTACAGTGACACATGTGCTAATGACTTATTAATTATGCTTAATAAATTCGTCTCGCGATTTACTTATGGATTCTGTAATTTATTTTTTTATTAGTATCCGAACACCCTATATGACACCTCCATATTTCAACTAACGTGACACCTTAAAACTTTACGCCCTGAATTTAAACGGGAAAGAAAACGGACAAGTGCACATCAGCACAATGATCACAGCTGACACTTGACAGCGCGTTCCACGAGAGAATAAAAAACGAAGAAGCGTACAACACAAGGTCGAGCGCTCAATCAACTCGAGGCCGCACTGACGAGCTCCGTGAGCTGCCGGACGAACTCGTCGGCGAACCTTCCCTGCACGCCGTCGTCCGTGAAGAAGTCGGCCCACTTCCTTGCGTCCCCTTCCCCTCCGTCCGCCACCGCCGCGGCGACCGCGTTGCACACGTCCTGGCGCCCGAACCAGCCGTCCTCGTCGCGTCGCGCCACCTCGACGCCCACGCGGAGCTCGCGCGCGAACAGCGCCGCGTTGAGGTACTGGTCGCCCTTCATGGGCAGCAGCACGAGGCGGCAGCCGGCGACGAGCCCCTCCACGACAGAGCTGAAGCCGGCGTGGGTGACGTAGCACCCCACGCTCCGGTGGCGCAGGATGTGCTGCTGCTGCACCCAGCCGGAGCACAGCACGCCCCTACCTGCCACCCTCTCCGCGAACCCCAGCGGCGGGACGACCGCTTCTCCGTCCGGGGAGTTGAACACGGCGAGGAACGGGCGGCCGGTGGCCTCGAGGCCCAGGAGGAGCTCCGTCGTCGCGGAGGGCGGCAGGAACGTCTCGCTGCCGAACGACGCGAACACGACGGCGCCGTCTGGGAACGCGGACAGCCAGGTGGCCCAGCGCTCGTCCAGCTCCCCTTGGGGCGGGTCCGACACCAGCGGCCCCGCCAGGAGCACGGGCTTCCGAAACTGGGCGGCCAGGTAGTCGACGTAGGCACCCTCCATCTCGGCGCAGGTCTTGACCACGATGCCGTCGCAGGCCCGGATGCCGGCCACCACGCGGTCGTAGACGCAGGGCTGGCCGCCGAAGCTGGTGAACATGTAGGTGAATTCGGCGGCCTGGTATGCCGGAACGCCGGTGGCGGCGAGCGGGGAGGAGGCGGGAAAGCCAGCGGGGGCGGACATGAGGTGGCGCGCCGACGGCAGCGCCCCCGCTCCGGCCACGTCGGGGCGGCTTGCGGGGAGGGCGAGGTATGCACCCGCGACGGCGGAGAAGACGCTGAAGTGGAACGACTTGATGCCCAGCGCCGCGGCGTCGTGGGAGGCCCACGGGGTGACGAAGTCGAGCAGCACAGCGTCCGGGCGGAGCTCGGCCAGCAGCGCGGCCACCTGGGGCCGGGCGGCGTCCAGCGCGACCTTGAGCAGCTCGGCACCGTCGGGCGAGAGGTTCGCCGTGCTGGCGGCGCCCTCGGGAAGCCCCGGCACGCGGGGCAGTTTCAGCGGCACGACGACCACCCCACCGGCGGAGGAGGCCGAGGACAGCATGGCCTCGACGCGCGGGACGTTCCCAGCGACCGTGAGGAACGTGACGCGGACCGAGGAGGAGGAGGCCAGCAGCCTCCGCGCCAGCTGCGCGAACGGGACGATGTGGCCGAAGGCGATCCACGGGAGCATGAGCACGTGCATGGGCGTGGCGTTGCTGCCGCCGCCGGCGTCCCGGTTTCCTCTTCCGCCGGCCGCCATGGTGCTGTCCAATACTCCAATCCTGTCTGGTTCTTGCTGTGACATGGAGTGGAGTGTGTGAGCAGCGATGCAGCATAGCATTGTATGATAGTAGTACGGGTGGAAATTAGGCATGTGTAAGTTGTCCAATCGCAATCGTCATGTCCTAGTCGCACAACAACCTTCAACAGGTACCGACTTAATTCTGAAAAAGTTAAATAGGTTAAACTTTATAACCAAATATATATATAAGAAACTATTTATATTTATTATGCATAATTGGTATTATTAAATAATCACTGAATATATTTTCAAAATAAACTTATTTTAAGATATAAATATTGTTGATATTTTCTATAAATCTAGTCAAATTTAAGAAATTTTAACCGGCATGCATCCTATAGCGACACTTTTCTTCTTAGGACGTCACAAAAAAAGGTAAATGCCACTAGGTGTCAAATTTCTCACCACACGATAATGCTGAACTTCTCTCCTGACCTAAATGGGAAGAAGATAAGAGCTAGGAGAAAGAGATATGAACCACAGATCTTATATCTAACGGTTAAGGGTGTGTTTGATAGTGAGAAATGTCTCAAACCGTTGGGCGTGCAGAGGCGACTAATAGAATTCTTGGATCATCTAGGCGTAGATCAGTGGGGAAATTCTTAACTTAGCTAAGGACTTGGTGATGTACCTCGCCGCATGCAGTGGCGGCCATGGCACCGCCGCGACGTGGCCACTGATGTCGGAGTAGAAGTAGCATCATAGTGGGGCGCGGTCAAGTAGCGACACCGATGGAGCTTCTCGTCGCTCACAGCACTCCTCTCTTAATCAGACTAGGCTTAGACTCGGTGGAGAACTGAGGGCAGCAGTGAACCTCGTACCTTGCGCCCGGCCCCCATCTTTCTCTTTATATTGCTGCGCGACGGGGGCCCATCAGCCAGGAGAATGGCTGGGCGCCCCCTATCAAGACGTGGATCAAGGGCTCAATTAACCGTTGGGTCAATTTGACGAAGATCAACCTAACAGCGACGACCAGTGATTTCTGCAGTGGCCGATGGATGGCAGCTGCGAGTACTTTTGGGTTTCTATTATATTTGATGATCACAGAGTAATAAATATTTATATAATGTTCTAGTGAGTCCCAGCCCTCAACAAGGAAACTGCGTCCATAGAATCGAATGATATGCCAGTTAAGGACAGTCCGAATGCATAGTTTCTATAGAAAACTCTTAAAAGGAGAATGCTATTTAGGTCCCGTTCGCTGGTCTGAACTTTGGCTGAAACTAGCTGAAAAATACTGTTCCGGCTGAATTGTTGTGAGAGAAAAATACTGTTCCGGCTGAAAAAATAAGCCGAACAAGCCAAATTTAAGACAAGCGAACGGGGCCTTAGACTCAACATTTTTAATGTATGGTTCCTATAAATAGTTTCTACAAAAGACTTGCGTACAATACAAACAAAGAATGGTCAGCTGTGGCAAGCAGCCCTGTGTCCTTTTTCTGCTAAACTGTATTTTGAATAAATCACGATATGAATTCTACAGTGGCACACAATGGTCCACCGTACTAAGTACCATGATGTTACCTGTTGAACACCAACAGCTTGTCCTCCGATGGTAGCTGCACCTGCACGGGCAGCCCTAGAGCTTGTCCCCAACATGGCTTTCTCCAGTTGTCTCTCTCTTCTCAATAAATTTACTGTCATATCATCAAAATATGTACGTGGCAGTTTAATTATTATGTATAAAACTATCTTGATTTCAGTAGTGGAAGGGTCCTATTGACAACCAAAAGTGACCAAAGTGTATAATGGACTCCGCCATCATATTTCTATGGTCAAGACAATTAGAAAACGTATATGGATTATCTCATTTGGAGCCCGGACAAAGAAATAGTGTTTCGGGGGTGCTGCCTTGTTGTGCATGATTTGATTACACCATTGCGTTCCTCTTGTCGAGCTGATCGAAAAACATATATGGTTTGTCTTGTTTGGAGGCCGGATAAATTAATTATAATTTTTGAAAAATTTTCTACACCGTACTGCAGCAAAACCGTCCAGGCCGGTTTGGGAACCAGTGGCTGTCCAGGCCCCGTGAAAACCGGCCTAGCCGGTTTGCCTATACCAGTCCGACACAAACTCTATTTTGGTCGGGATTTGGATATATTTTCGCATAGAAAATTTAGAGATTACAATCTGGAGTTGTTTCCTTTTAGGATAAGACCACTCCCTCTATATATATGAGAGGATCATGGCCGATTGAAGGATCCAACACTCAATCATCAAAAAACACATCTACTACCTCTCTCTAGCCTCTTTTCCTATCTACCTCTTTTTCTCGTTCTTCGTCGGCGCTGCATGGACCGTGGATTGACGACGGCGAAGCTCTAGAGCGGTCAGGCCGGCTAGAGCATCCCATAGCCGCTGCACACCTCGATGGCGTCCCTCCTGGGCGTGTGGGGTTTCGGGTCTCAAGAGACCTCGCTGGCGTGTCTTGCGTATCGCGCTCCCAGTGAGGCTCTTTCAGCGACATGTCTTGCGGATCGCGCTCATCGCTGGAGGCACAAGGTCCAGGTGTCGACATCCCCTAAGCGTCGGCCAATCTAAAAATTGGCTAGGCCCTACATCGAGCAATCTAGCTCCTTATCGAGTGTGTGACCTAATTAAGCGTTAACACACTTTTTGACGACTCCGCCGAGGACGATTGGTTCAGCTATCTCCTATAGCCGATCTTTCTGCCCTAGCCAATTTGTTGGTTCCAATCTATTCTTTTTGTGTTTATCATTACCGTTGCATCTGGCTCAAAAGGACGATAGTATCTGGTCTTGATCTCCTCTTTTAGGATGTGGAGCAACGGTCGCAACGGCGAGTTCACTGGTCCAATGGGTCAGGGGGGCATCATCAAGTCATCAACAATAGCTGAGGTAAAGGCATGTGGGATTACTGAAGATTCTCCTCTTTTGGATATTATGATTAAGACTATGTCTGAATTTATTAAGTTAGAGGAAAGAATGTCTAGTACTCCTATTGCTACTTTACCTCATGCTGCACATATTAGTGAATCGGCCCTGACTTTTAGTCAACCTCAATATGAGAGGCCATTTCACTACTATCTTGATCAACATGGCAGGTTTGTTTTTGATAATCAATCCGAATTGGCCTCTTCGGCGCCTGAAACTGATAGGGCCAATTCAGGAGGGGTTAGCACTGTATTATTTTGATCAACATGGTAGGGTGATTTTAAAGAGTCAATCCAAATTGGCCTCTTCAGCGCTTGAAACCAATAGGACCAATTTAGGAGAGACTAGCACTATACCTCCTGCTAAGAGGTTGTCTTATTGTTATATTGATCAAAATGGCCAGCTTATTTTCAGTAAGAAACCTGAATTGGTCTCTTCGGCACCTGAAACTGATAAGACCAATTTAGGAGGGGTTTGCACTATTTTTCCTGCTACTACATATACGCTGAATTCGGTTTGTACCTCTCGAACCGATGACGGGACAGCAGCACCGCATGCTTCATTGCCTCATATTACGGTGTTGTCTGACTCTCCAAAGTCATCAAGCATGGATCCAATGCCTGAGGCTTCATGTGATGCCTCCCAAATCGACTCACAAAAATTTATTAATCGGTTTTGGAAATCAAGAGAGGCACAATTGGACATGCAAGTTACGTATGACGGAGATGCACATCATTTACCTTGCAATAAGACACTTTCCATGGCTAAAGTTCTAGAGATAAATAATCCAGCCATCTTGATTCGGCCGGAACAAGCCAATCCCACTATTAGAAAAAGGTGATAATCGGCGAGCCTAGAGAATCTAAGAAGGGAAAGAAAGTCTTAGACCATGAAGTGGTGCTAGAAAAGTCCAATGGTAATCGGGAGAGTCTCAAGATCACTATAAAATGTTCTGGGTTCAGGGGGCAAGCTCAAACTCCCATGGACAAGCAAAAATCAGCCACTAACACTATTGTTCAAAAAGGGTCAACTAGGCTGACTTTAAAAGTCGGCCAAACTAATTTTAATGTTAGTGGACAGAAAAAATCAGCAAGACCGATTTCCAAAATCGGTCAAGCTAGTTGTGAACAAAAATTGCAGCACACATATAAAGATGGAGTGTTGATTCCTTACCCATTAATACGTCAAAATCCTCACTGGTGGAGGATGTGTGCTGGTTTAGCTCATAATGAGCAACGGTGTGTCCCTCAAGGTCGATTGAGCTACAGCCAATCGAGCTCCAGCAAGGGAGGACTTATTAAGTCGGTTTTGGTTAAACTTGCTAATCAGGTCCAACAAAAGGATGCTCCAATCAAAGAAGGTGAATGACCGATTGTCGTTGATAATCTGGACCCATCTAATGCTGAGGCGATTTTAAAGGGCGTTGTTATTAATAATCATGAAGCCCGGAACCGCACATCGGCCCCCGAGAATTTCCAACCAACATGGTGCCCTTCAGGTTTGTCGAGGACACAAAAACGCAAACTTCAGCGTGCTCGTTACATGAAACTCAAGCAAGAAGGGCTAGCAAAGGAACGAGCAAGCACAACTGACACAGAGAAAGTCAGTCAGGTCGACATAAAGTTGGTGAAAGGTCCTTGTTTGGTTTTGGTAATTGAGTGACAATCCTAGGTGGACTAATTGTGTTTATGTGAGATACACAGGTGATTAGTCCATAGGTACATGTGTGTGAGCAACATATGCCATGGAGGTGGAAATGGCTCGGAGATGTTGCAAAACTCACACATGTGATGATGAAGGAGCTGATTGCACGTGAGACATGACATTGAGTCATGTGATCAAGGTGGAGAACATCAAGACATGACTTGGCTCGACGGACCGGTTGCAAGTGTGAAGGGCAAGTTGAGTGATGACTTGGCACCGATGGACCGAGGCAACGGTGAAGAGCAGGTGAAGTCAAGATCGATGAACCAATATGATCACATGATGATATGAAGTGGATCATATCATTGTTGATCGTGTTGGTGCATGTGTTGCATCGACATTGGAGGAGATGGAATGGAGTGCGCAAGGCAAAGGTATAACCTAGGGCATTTCATTTCACCGGTCATAGGTGTGTAGAGAAGTTGATGACTGGATTTAGGATAGATGGTCGTACTATCAAGAGGGACAAACTTGTTTGCATATCGGTCATCTAGTGCCACTTGAGTGATCTAACTTTGCATTGTTGCTAGGATCGAGTGGCGTGGCAAGTTGAGTGGCTAATCCTTTGAAAATGATTGTGAAAATGCTAACACACATGCACATGGTGGTGTACACTTGGTGGTGTTGGCACATTTGCAAAGGAGAAGAAGTTGGTGAATTGAAGGAGGTGTTTTTCACTGTCAAACAGTGACCGGACGCTGAGTTCGAAGTGACCGGACTCAGGGTTCTAACGTCTAGTCAATTATAAAAGAAGGTGGTGCTCTCGGGCTCGATTTGCCCTGTGACCGGACTCAGAGAAGAAAAGTGACCGGACTTTGGCTGAACACTGTTCAGCGTCTAGTCCAGCTGATGTGGTGGCACGCAGAGAAGAGGAGGAGGAGCAGACGCTCTGGCGCATCCGGTCAAGAAAAACCAGCTCTGGTGCCTTACTAGAAATGACCGGACTCCAGTGGTGAAGTGTCCGGTCACTTTGAGCAGTGCGTCCGGTCGCAATTTAACACGCGGCATGAAGCAGATTAGCTGTTGAGATTGGGCGTTCAGCATTTGAAGCTAATAACACGTGGCGATCGTCAGGCGATCGGACGTAGGGGTCCAGCGTTCGGTCGTCCCAAAATCTGCCCAGTGAAGGGGTAACGGCTATTTTCGCCCATGGGGCTATAAATAGAAGTGTTGGCCGGCCTTTGGCCAGTTGCTGAGCACCCTTGAGCCTTGGTGGCTTGTGTAGGTGTGCTTAGGAGCCCTCTAACTCACTTGAGCTTGATAGTGTTCAACCGATCGAGTGAGTGATTGCATCGTGAGGTTGCATCGAGTGGCACTAGGTGGTCGTCTTGCAAGCCGGTGGTGCTTGTTACTCTTGGAGGTTGCCACCTACTAGATGGCTTGGTGGTGGTTTTCGTCGAAGCCTGCAAGAAGTTTGTGTGGTGCTCCGAAGAAGAGCTTTGTGAGGGGCATTGTGCTCGCCTTGAGGGAGCCGCGAAGAGCAACTCTAGTTGAGCATGTCATTGAGCTACCCTCACTTTTGGGGTAGGTTCTTACGGTGCCCGATGTACGGGCCTGGCGGGTGATGCCAATTAGCCGCCGAACCACCAAGTGAGCGGTCGACACAACAGGGACGTAGCGTGTTGGCAAGCACATGAACCTCGGGAGAAAAATCACTGTGTCAACATTGTTCTTCCCGTTGGTTTGCAATCCCCTTACACAAGCTTGTAATTACTTTCATATACATTGTGCTTGTGTAGTTACTCTTGTAATTAGTTAGCTTGTGTAGCTCACTAGTTACCTTCTTGCTTGTGTAGCATAAAAGTAGCTCCCTTGCGTGACTAATTTGGTTTGTGTAACCTTGTTAGTCACATTGCTTAGTTTGTGTAGCTAAGTATTTGTGCTCTCTAATTTGGTATTGGTTGCCTTGTTATTGAGCATTGCTAGTGAGCTTAGGAGCTTTGTGCTTTTGCTTACTAGAATTGTGTAGGAGCTCCACGGTGTGCAAAATACTAGTGGCATAGGTTTGTGTGACCTTGCTCCTAGAATTGGATAGGTGAGCTCTAGCTAGCTTGGCACTTTTGTTGCTTAATTAGGATCTTTGCAAGGTGCTAGAGAACATAGATAGAGGGATGTAGTCTTGGCGAGACCGATAGTTTTAATTCTGCACTTGTTTCGGTTAGCCGGCGCGATTAAATTTTAAAAAGGACTATTCACCCCCCTCTAGTCCTCCATCTCGACCCTACACGTGGTATCGGAGTAGGTCTCTCATTTGTGGTCTTCACCGAGCCAAAAGGATGGTGACTTATGGGCTAGATGTTGATTGTCCACATATTTTTTATGGCACACACTTTACACAATGGAAAAATTGGATGATATGCAATTTTAAGTTTATTTGCCCTCAAATGTGGTAGATTGTAGATGTAGACTTTTCTCATGTGTTGGATGAAGATAATCTCACTCAAGCACAAGAGAAATGCCTAGATCTCGACATCTAAGCTACTAACATCATGTATAGATCTTTGGATGATTGCATATTTTGAGAGATTATTGACATGAAGACCGCTCATGAGATTTGGAGTTATCTCAATGAGAAATATGGGATGGTTTCCGACGATGAGGATGAGCCCAAGAAGGAGGTGCATGAGTGTGTTGAGCATGACCACGATTTGGTTATTGTGGAAGATTGCTCCACCTCATAGTCAAGTGATGATGATGATCATACCACAAGATCACTTGAAAAGATTGATGATGATGCTACGGGTGATGCCAATGATGATGCTACTCCATGCACACTTGATGGTGATAATGATGGATCATGCTCGTGCTATGAGAGTGATGTTTCTTCAAGCTCTCCAACTACATCACATTGCTTCATGACACAAGGTGACACTAAGGTATCTAATGCAAATGTGATTGATCTTGATTCATATGAGGAACTTCTAGATAGATATGGTTGCATGATCAAAGCTTTAGAAAAAGAGATTGCTAAAACTGAGAAATTGAAAATTAAAAACTCTTTTCTAAAGAACACATGTAAACAACAAAAGCATCTACTCTATGTTACTACTTGTTCACATGAGGAGCTAAAATTGGCTCATGAGGAACTTAGTGTTACTCATGATAACTTGGTACAAGACCATGCCTTTCTCAGTAAAGAACTTTCAAATGAAAAATCTAAAACTAGTGAGAGCTCATCACATGGGTCAATTGATCAATCACAAATTGTTGCTAACCCTTGTGATGTAGGCAAGAAGCATGTATCCACCTCTTGTGATGATTTATTAGATATGCCATACTCTTCACATATAGATGCTTATTCTACTTCTATGTCTTGTGAGACTAACCTTTTAAAGGAGAACAATGAGCTCAAAAATGAAGTGAAGAATTTGAGCAACAAGTTAGAGAGGTGCTACAACTCAAAAGTCATCTTTGAGCACATGTTGAAGACTCAAAGAAGATATGGTGATAAGTCTGGCATCGGCTTCAACAAGAAGAGCATGACCAATGATGAAAGAAAAAGAGAAAGAAAGATAAAGAAGCAAGAAAAGGAGAGGCTCTCTCATTTCATGTGCTTCAAATGACATGAAGTGGGACATCTTGCAAATGGTTGCCCCAATGAAGAAAAGCTCAAGTTGAAGAAAGAAGAAGAGAGGCTCAAGCATGTGAAGTGCTTCAAGTGCCGCACTTGGGGTCATCTTACCTCAATGTGCCCAACCAAACAATTGGTAAAGCAATAAGTGAAGCCTCAACCAAAGCCACAAGTTGAGCAAGAGAAGACACCCCAAGAGCAAGTCAAGATCTATCATGAAGATGGTGGTGACTTGATGACGACGAAGAAGAAAACAAGAAGGGGTGGAAAGGCAAGGCATCCAATGCAAACTCAAGATGCCAAGATGATGAGCAAGAATGAAGATGAGAAGAAAGATTATGCTCACATCAAGTGCTTCAACTGTGGAAATATGGGACACTTTGCCTCTAAGTGTCCTACCAAGCTTGAGAAGAAGGCTCAAGCAATCCAGACAACAAGCAGCGCACCGAGGAGCAGCACGGCAAGACAGATGATCGACAGTAGCACAGCAACTATTACTTCTTGATGAGTAAGGGAATTACCTAAAGATATATGAGGGGCGCTGACGAAGGGTTGGGGTGCCCCATCCGCACCAAGGGCGGCGGCGAACAAGAGCCGCCATCGCCGGATGACTCCATCATGGGGCGCAGGGAGTGTCGATCGTGGATCTGTGAGCAGAGAGAGATCGGCCGAATCCTAGATCCTGCTAGTCTGGTGCTAGAGGCACTTGCGGCTGTTGGAGGCAAGCGTAGCCTGGAGGGAGGTGGAGACTGATGGCCGCGCATGCTTGAGGAGTGGAGGCATCGTGGTAGCGCTGCAAGATGCACATCGGCGGCGGGCAGCACGGGATCACGGGCTTGTGGCTCAGGGCGGTGCTTTTGCTGTGCATCGCGCCCTAGCCTAGCGGGGCACCCTCAGCTAGGCGAAGCCATCGTGCGTGCCCTGGACGATGTGCCATGTGACGGAGGAGCGAGGGAGAGAAATAGCGCTGTAGGATCACGTCGATCGCGCTCTTTCTGGGAAAGAGATTCGATTGATTTCTGTTGGCTTTTTTAGCCAGGTAGACGCGGGGTCGCATGACCTATCATCCTGCCGGGTAGATGTTGATCGTAGGAATTTTTTAGTTATCATACGGATTGTCAACGTCTACCCGGCAGGACCAAAATCTTCTTGCGATCCATTTCTACCCGACGTAGAAAAGGAAATTTCCCCAACCCCTGCATGGCTGCTCTGCCCGACTCTATCCCGTGCTCCTCCCTCATAGGTTCCTTCGGGTCTTTCCATGCATGGATGCATGCACGTGCACCCCGCTCTAACATGTAGCCGTGGTATTCTTATCTTTTCTGCAAATCCAGAAAGCACAAATCACGGAAAAAATCAACAATCTCTACAACTAAAACATACGTATTGTCAACGTCTACCCGGTAGGACCAAAATCTTCTTGCGATCCATGACTACCGGACGCAGAAAAGGAAATTACCCCAACCCCTGCATGGCTGCTCTGCCCGGCTCTATCCCGCGCTCCTCCCTCACAGGTTCCTTCGGGTCTTTCCATTCATGGATGCATGCACGTGCACCCCGCTCCAACATGCAGCTGCGGTATTCTTATCTTTTCAACAAATCCAGAAAGCACAGATCACAGAAAAAAATCAATAATCTCTACAACTAAAACATACGGATTGTCAACGTGTACCCAGCAGGACCAAAATCTTCTTGAGATCCATGACAGCCCGACGTAGAAAAGGAAATTCCCCCAACCCCTGCATGGCTGCTCTGCCCGGCTCTATCCCGCGCTCCTCCCTCACAGGTTCCTTCGGGTCTTTCCATGCATGGATGCATGCACGTGCACCCCGCACCAACATGCAGCTGCGGTATTCTTATCTTTTCGGCAAATCCAGAAAGCACAGATCATGGAAAAAATCAACAATAAGGGAAATGTTAACGTCCACCGGTAGGATGTTGTTGTGCCCGATTGCGTGCACCCCAGCGCTCCAAGATCTACGGTATTTTTTTCCTTTCAAGGAAAATTGGACAAATCACAGGAAAAAAAACAACAATCAAATCCTGATGCCATCTGTGTGCATCCCTATCCACAACCACGCCTCCGGTCAGCTATCACAGATCACAAACGAAGAGGGGTTAGTCAAAGAACTTAGGTTATGCTTTGCTTCGACAAAGAATAGAAGGCGAGTACCCCATTTTTTCTGCTCATCAAACTTATTGAATAGAATCAAATAGAAAGGCCATCAAAGCTTCTGAATTTTAGAATAAATATAAGGTATTCGATTTTATTAGGTTTTATTTACTGCCAAGAAAACTGAAAAGAGATATGATTATTTATTGCATAAGCAAATAAAATTTCCTTTGTATGATAATATTTTAGAATAATTTGTTTCGAAGACAAGGAAGTTCGATTCTATGCCCCTAACCCTCCTAAACCTAATAAGAAAGCGACAAATGATATATGCACAAAGAATATCGTATATAAAGATGTTCTAACTCCATAAAAGAGGTAATGCATCACACGTCGATACATATTTTTTTAGATATCAAATGGTACTTTAACTTTAAAAATTAACAAATAACTTATATGCAGGATACTTCTAACTACAGCTTCAGCCATCTGCATGCTTCAGCTGTAAGAAGTCAGACGCGGCATCTTGGACTAAAAAATCTTTTGGGTCATCATTGATTGGTGACCAACTGCAGCTTAGTATTCGTGCAAAGCACGTTCTCTTAGTCGAACTATTGAGAGATTAGATTCTTAATTGTAGAATATATTCTAAAACATGTAATGTGAAACACAAACTTGTTATGATTATCTTTCCGTAGCACATGATTACTAAAGAAGTGTAAGCTTATCTTTCGCGTATCGTAGGCATGAAATGATGCGACAATTGAAGTTGATATTTTGGTTTTGCATTCAAATTTAGAGTTATATTTTAACTATCTATCTTTCATGAAGACTTATATAATATTGATTGAAACATTATAATTGCGGTATCTATTTTATATAACAGTATAACACACGCTCATACATATGTTATCATGGTATTATGTGTTTCTGTTGTAACGCACGTGTATTTACCCCTCTCTCTCTCTCTCTCTCTATATATATATATATATATATATATATATATATATATATATATAGAGAGAGAGAGAGAGAGAGAGAGAGAGAGAGAGAGAGAGAGAGAGAGAGAGAGAGAGAGAGAGAGAGAGAGAGAGAGAGAGAGAGAGAGAGAGAGAGAGAGAGCGCGCGCGCTAGCTGGGTAGTTGGCACCGGACAAGGCGTAAATTAGGATGTAGAGTGATGGACTGATTGTAATCACCCCAGGTGCATCTACAAGCAGGTCCGTCTAACAAAACTACTCCAGCTTCATTGGCATGATCAATCCCACGGAGGACGATGATATGCCCACTCTGCTCTGAAACTGATCTTGCTGGTCTGACGTCTCTGAACTCTTCGAAAGGGTCTTCCTCAACACCGAGGGGGACTCGACTTCGACACCGAAAGCGTCATGAGCTATGACCGCCATCTAGAGAAGGCTTCACGGCTACTCCCGAACGCGGCAACGAGAACAATAATGACGCTCTACCAAAAGACGCGCACGTCTCTTGTTACCATTCATTGGTGGTATATGTGTCCTAATCGCCGTTTTAATTGGATTTCATGTTGCGTTTTAATTTAAAATGATTCCTGTTTAAAACACGGCATGTTTATGAGAATTTGACTTGATAGACTACGATAGACGTAATTTATTTTCAATCTATAAACCTTATTCGTTCTACCGTCTCAACTAAATCATTTTTGAAATATCACAAGTACATGCCGCACAAAAATGTATTCGTTATATGACAAAGATTATCCTCGCGATAGGTCTGCTTGTGTGTTCTCCACCACTTTGGTAATTCCAGGAATCTCACCCGTGGGTTAACAAAGCATTGTAAAACTCCTCTCTCAATGAAACACGTGTATAGGCACATTTGCCATATATATATATATATATATATATATATATATATATATATATATATATATATATATATATATATATGGCTCGGCATGGCATGTCCAAACACATTAATTTTTGGTATCTATATCGTATATAGCAACATAGTTGGCCACTGGATTCAGAACCAGAGCATTGTAAAGCACCTCGCCAGCGATTGAGACCTTTTTCTCTTCATCTCTCATAATCATAGTAGATCAAAATAGAAAAACATAGACGCACAAAAATAGAAAAACATAGAGGCACAAAGTAGAAAAAAAATATTCTCTGAAAATTGATTAAAGCCCCCGTGTAATAGTCTATACAAGACATAAGAGATGATTGATAAGAGCCCACAAAGAGAGCTGGCAAGGGTTACGATTCCTTCTCATAGAGAACAAACTATGATTTATGATTTTCCATTCTCCTTTTCTTCATGCATGGCTAGAGTCCTCCTCTTTTTCTTCTTGGCCAGATTTCTCCTTCTCTTTTTCTTCTTGGCCAGATTTCTCCTTCTATTTTTCTTGTTGGTCAGCTTCCGTAGGTTTCGTAGCAGGGAGGGCAGCTGGGAGGATGTAGAAGCCGATGGCGTCGAGTAAATCTCCTGCGCGGGAGAACATGCCGACGACGCTGCCATTGAGCACGGGCAGATTGTGGTGCGTGCTGTCTACCCCGTGGCCGAAAGGGCCGTAGCTGCGGAGGTTGCTCACAACCTTGATGGAGGTGATGCAACGCTCCACGTTCTTGAGCGTGAATGGGCCCACTGACCACGCAACTCCGGTTACATACTCCGAGGCCTCCAGTGTGATCTGCATGCAAGTGCGGATGTAGATGCAAAAGAATTATTGAAACAACCATTGAATTGATCGATGCGAGCTAAGGATCGGAAGTCACCGTCTCCGTGCCCTCGCCTTTGCCGTTGCCGCCCCAGGGCCCGGCGGTGTGCATCTTCCCGCTCCGGTCACGGTAGGAGAAGGAGATCCAGTCGATGACCTTGCCCCAGCGGATGGTGATGTGCTCTCCAGCCGCTGCGGCGCCACCGTGATGTCGCAGGCGCTGCGGCCGTCGCCGCCCCACGTCCCAAGCTTCACCACCGAGCTCTGCCGGCAGGACGACAGAGAGGAAAATGAGCAGAGATTATGTTTGGTTGATTTGCGTTGCCAGCTCGAGTACTAGTGATGCGATCGTCTGAGTCTGATCGATGCTTGTGGAGCTAGCAAGAGGAGGGGGAGAGGAAAAATTGAGGGAGGCCATGTCGTCGTCGCCGCCGGCCGCAGAACTGAACGAGCCGAGGGAGGAGGGAATAGGGATGCAGTATTGCAGGCACAAGATTGTAGGCGTGATACGGAGTTCCATATATTTATTACATTATATTCTCTGTCCACTTCGTTCTTCTTCTCCGTCAACTTAATCTTGTCATTTTTTTTTTGTTTTAGTCCCTTAATAATCTTTTATAATTGCACAGCATGCCCGCGAGTTTGCACGGCGGGTACTAAATAATTCTACGTAATAGTAAGTATAGATGTGCTTAATGATATTATTATTTTTAAAAAGAAGGGGTTTGTAAGTGCGAATTGAATGTCAGGTTTTCAGAAATATTTTTGCACTCAAAACATTATTTATGATGTCAGTATAAATATTTGTGATGTCATTTATTATTAGCCAACGACACCAGTCCATACCCTTTCGGCAATTCCTTTTCTTCCCCAAACGCCTGTTTCCTAACGCTGCCAAGTGCCAACATAAGCTCGATGAGCTCTCTCACCTGCTGCAGTCATTGAGACGAATGGTACTAAGGTTTGCCGGCAGTTAGCTAGTGGGTCCGCCCCAGACCAAGGTGAGGAGGATATGGGCTGGTTAATCTCTGGGTGCTAGCTGATCCAGAGATGAACGACTCCTGTGCATTGCTTTGTAGTTTTTCTAGTCTATTCTTCATTTTTGTTTTCCATGGGAAAATGAGGTATACGACGTCAACATGATGTCATGCTGACATCACGTTGCATAGCAGAGCGCGGAGCTAAGCCTGCACTGCTCGGCCGGCGTTCGGCGTGGCGCCGCAGCGGCTACCTGGCAACCACCACGGCGTCGATTCGCCAGCAACGGAGCTCCATATATAGAGGCGATTTGGACAAGACGATGGATGGCGTTCATGGAGGCGTGACTGCAGCGACGCCGTGCGAGTGCGCGGTTCGTTTGCCCAAGATGGATGAGGGCCGAACGCGGCGAAGGAGTTGCTCGTGCGGGCGGAGAGGAAGAGGTGCGTTCAATTGGTTTTTGCCATGAACCGAATTGCATGGCGTCGGATATCTATACCTGGGAATCCGAGTCAAAAAATTAATGAGCGTCGTGTCGGCTCATCCGATGGTTAAGGACGCAACTACAGCCTCGTCCGACCCCCAGGGGCTAGGCCACACCTCGTCCGACTCCGAGGACGAGGTTTCCGCCTCGTCCGACCCAAAGACGTGGGCCGCGACTCGTCCGATCCCAAGGCGTGGGCTGCGACTCGTCCGGTCCCACGGGGAGAGCTCCGCCTCGTCCGACCCCAAGGGTCGGATTCCGTCTCGCCCGACCCTAGGGCAAGATTTCTGCCTTGCCCGTTCGCTGGGGGTCGGATTCGGATTTGCTACCGGACGAAAGCAGTGGCCCTAGAGTGGGACCCGAACCGCTTCAACCACTACGGCATGGAGACGCACGCCCGGGAGCACGTCTTGGGCGCGTCCTGATGCGACTGGCGGTCGCATCAGGCCATGCTATGAGCCTCAAGTCGCCCTCCGCGTCAACAGGCCAGCACTATGCTGCCAACTCCCTACCTGACCGTCGTCCAACACTAGACGACCGGCGTCAGTTAACTGGCACTGTACCGCCAACCCCCCGTATGGCCTCTGCCAGGGGACCCTTTCACCATTCCGTCTGCTCAGATGGGATGGAGGACAAGAATGGCGAACGACGCCCGCACGTATGCTGCAGCGGCCAACAAGACCCCGGTGCAACGCCGCTGCCACCACGATCTACAGGGTCAGCAGGACCCACGCGAAGAGGAGGACGGCACATCCTCGGGAGCCATTTTTCTCTTTCGTTTTTCCCTCTTCCCTTCTCTCGGTCTCGGGTATCCGGTTCTCTCCCCTTGTCTATAAAAGGGAAGGCAGGGCACCGTTCAGAGAGAGAGATCGATCGACCGATAGATCGAGCAGTAGAAGCATCGAGCAATCGAACCATATAGACTTGGGAGCTCCTCTCTCTCTCGCCAATTTGCAACCCTCTACTACAAACTCAGTGCTGGTAACACGAGCAACTCGAAACTGGACGTAGAGACATTCGGCCTGAACCAGTATAATCATTGTGTCCTCTTAGCACACCATCCGGGTCAGACGCGCAATATACAATATTTACTAGTCGGCTATTCGAAACACCGACAGTTGGGGCGCCAGGTAGGGGTCTTTACACGTCACGTCGACACCACTAGGCCGCGGATGGCTAACCACGGTGCAAGCTGGGTCCCGGGCACGCACATGCGTTTCGGAAGCCTAGACTTCATTGTCTCTAGGAGGGAGAACTGGCGCGGGCTAACAGCCCCGCCACGCCGCCTCAGGCCGTCAGTCTCGATGCGGTCATCGAGACCCTCGGGGAGCTGCGGCTGCACACCCCGGGAACCCACGCTCCCGGGAGTGACCTACGTCCGTCCGTCGCGAACCGCGAGTTTGTGGGTGTGACGAATTACGTTTCGGAGTCCTTCTACGACTTGATCGTGGAAGGCTCCGAAACCGTCTCTGATTCCGACTCCGGCGGGGGGAGACACCACCCCTCGCGCGAGTGCTTCATGGTGGGAATCCGCGATGTGCACGACGAAGGTGTCCACAGTGGGGAAGCCACTCCCTCGAATGGCCAGGACGACGAGGCCGAGGGGGACGCAAGGGCCCCACGCGTGGAGCAGTTGCGGGCGCGGCAGAAGGAGCTCGAGGACGCGCGGCTCCAGCTGGAGCAGGAGCAAGCGGAGCTCGAGCGCGAGATCGCTCACCGCGCGGACGGTGGGCACGCACGTGCCATGGCCCGCGACGCACACAGGAGGATCATCGAGGACGACAATGGCCTCCCACACTTCTCCCGCGCCAGTCAAAACATAGTCACGGCGGCAGCTATGATCCGAGGCATGTCGGAGCCCGCGACGCCCGATGAGCGCCGAGCTCATCGGGAGATACGCACGTTGCTCGAGCGAGCAGCGGTGCAGCAGGCAGAGAGTTCGATGTCTCGACGACGCGAGCTCGATGCCCGCCAGCGTGAGTCCTCAAGACGTCACGCCAGGGACGTATCCGTCCACCAGACACCCTCATCGCAGGGCGACGGAAGGCCCACCATGGCTCAGTTCACCCTAAACGCTCGAAGGCATGCACAGGGTGACAGAGATGAGGCAGCCAACCATGGCTACCACCCTCGCCGCGGTGGGCGCTACGACTGCGAGGAGGACTGGAGTCATAGCCCCGAACCAATGGGGCCCCAGGCTTTCGGTTGGCATATCCTAAAGGCGGCGCTCCCCCCCCCGATACCGCCCGCCGACTAACATCCCGAAATACTCCAAGGAAACGAACCCCGGCTTGTGGCTCAAGGACTACCGGCTTGCCTACCGGGCCGGCGGTGCGGTCAATGATGACTTTGTCATCCACAATCTCCACCTGTTCCTGGCCGACTCGGCGTGAACATGGCTGGAGCACCTTCCGCCCAACTACATTCAGAGTTGGGCGGACCTAAAACAAATCTTCATGGGGAACTTACAGGGCACTTACGCGCGCCCTGGGAAATCCTGGGACTTTAAGAACTGTCGATAGAAGTCGGGAGAGACTCTCCGCGAGTATATTCGATGCTTCTCCCGGTAGTGCAACGAGCTTCCCAATGTCGCCGATGCCGCCGTCATCGGAGCCTTCTTATCAGGGACCACCTGTGAGTCCCTGGTCCATAAGTTGGGATGTAAGGGCCCACGGACTACCAAGAAACTCCTCGACATCATGACCAGCCACGCTTTTGGCGAGGAGGCGGTTGGAGCAATTTTGGATTGCTCTAGAGGCAAGGCGAAGCGGGACGAGGACACCGACGAAGGCCCCTCCGACCACTCGAATAAGAAGAACCGGAAAGGGCGTGGGGGCTTGCTCGTGGCCACCGCAGAGCGAAAAGCCTGTCGAGCGTCGGCCGAGGGCACCCCCGATCACTTCAACAAGCTGCTCGAGGTGCCATGCCCAAACCACGCCTTCCCCGTCAAACACATGTACAAGGACTGCTCCCTCATGAAGCGTTTCTTCACCGGTGGCTCCAAGAAATGGGAGCAGAAGAAGAAGCCCGAGGCAGAAGCCGACGACACTAGAGAGAAGGATGGCGGCTTTCCGTCGCCAGATGGCTGTCTCGTGATCTTCGGTGGGCTGGAGGCATACGGGTCCAAGCATCGACAGAATCTCACGCGCCGAGAGGTCTACGAAGCTGAGCCCGCCATGCCCGCTTTCCTCAAGTGGTCAGGGTCTCCCATAACCTTCGACCGATCCGACCACCCGGATAGCGTCACACACCCAGGTAGGTACCCGCTCGTGGTCGACCCTATTGTCGGCACGAAGCGGCTCACCAAGGTACTGATGGACGGGGGCAGCGGCCTCAACATCATGTACGCCGAGACACTCGATGCTATGGGCATTGATCTAGCGCGCATCTGGCCGATCGGAGCACCCTTCCACGGCATCATGCCTGGAAAGCAGGCCATGCCACTTGGACAGATCGATCTGCCCATCACCTTCGGGGGTCCGTCCAACTATAGGACGGAGAGCCTCACCTTCGAAGTGGTTGGGTTCCACGAAACCTACCACACCATCCTAGGAAAACCTTACAGATGATCACCAAATACCCGCACACAACAAACAGAAATAGGTATCTCCAACTCTAGAAGATCAACATGCAAAGCTCTATCAGTTTTGGAAGTTCAATAGTTCGTGCATCACGGATAGATCAGTTTCTTCCTCAAGGTTGGTGCCAGGAATGAACCTGCCATGCCGGGCAATGCAATCATCAGCAGCCACTATCCAAACCCTAGGTCAGGAACCAAATTAATTGGGGAAATCTGAGGGAAACAAAAATGGGAGAGAGAGAGAAAGAGAGTAGGGACACCACAAGCAGCTCCGGTGTCGCAAACTTCAGATCCACGTCACGCGCTCCTCTAGCTCCGGCATCATAGGAGCAGTGGCTCGATTTGGGTGGCGTCAGCTGGGGATGGGGTGGAGCTTGAGATGCAGATGAAGGCATGGGCGACGGTGCTAGGGGCGGTGACCGGCTTGGTGGCTATGAGGGCAGCGGCCGGAGAGTGAGCGACTCAGCTCCGCATGGTGGGAGATGGAGTCCGCCATGAACACCGCCGCCTGCTCCCTTCGGTCCCTCATCCTCTTCCTCTCTCGTGCCAAGGCTCGTCGAGGGCGGCGACGCTCGAGCAGAAGGAGATGGAGAGAAGCACGGTGTGGGCGTCCTCAAGAGCAATGCACGGGCACGACGTGGGAGCACCTCACAACTGAGGGGTCGCCTGAGGTAGCTGATGACGTCCTGGTGGTGGCGCTCCGCCTCCTAGATGGGGTGGACACGCAACACCACCTCGCCGACGATCGGTTCTATGATGTTCTCCGCTGAAGGGAGTAGGGCCACGAATCGCACAAGGAGCAGGCACCACGATCAACGTGGTGCCGCGCCGCCTTCTGGGAGGATCCGCGATCAACGCCGCTGGTACGAGGGCCCACCTGGCGGCGCGACGTATAGCGGCTTCCCCTCACGGGATCGCACAGGGGAGGGCAGGAAGGTGAGGTGAAGTTTTTGTCGCACCAAAACGGTGTCTCCTCTTTAGTCTTTTTAGTTGTGACCAAAATGGATTGTCACCATCTACCCGGTAGGACCAAAACACTCATGCGATCCATATCCGGCAAGCAAATAATCACTGCATGGAGACACTGGAAGACAAGTAAATAAAATGGAATAAAACTCACGGAAGCACCGACAGGCAAATAATCACCGCATGAAGACACTGGAATTCAAGTAAATAAAATGGAATAAAACAGAAAGAGAATTATAGGAAGAGAAAGGAATTTATTGGAATATCACCATGTAATGATCAAGATCGTTATCCAAATCTCGTTCATCGTCCTTCGCGTTGCGTGTTGATAACAAACACTTTTTTCCCAAAAAAATAAATTATTGCCATGCCTCATGCGGGCTAGGATATGGTAAGTCCGAGTATACATGTTTTGGCAAGGCAAAGCATGGATAAATTCAATTCGATGCCTAGCAATAAATTTTTAGCCTTTGAGGCAACTGATATTTGTCGTAACATTCAGACAATAAGCTCCAAGCCTAGCTTTTATTTCAGATTCATTACGATAATGAATGTGTTTCTAGACATTATCATGGAATAATACACGTGAAAAATTGAATTGATATATTCTTGATTTTGACTTGGCTAACAAACATCTCATTCAATTTATGTCGTCCTTCAAGTGCTACCAACATACAAGTGTCATATTCAAGTTGTGGTGATTTATTGGATTATTTGATGGCTTCAAAAATTATTTTAGTTGAAGCTTGCTAGTTGTATGATCATCAAGGGCAAGATTATGAAGCAACCTCAAGGGCATCAGGGAGGATGCATGTCTTTCTCTGGCCGAGGGTATCATGACTCTTAGGAGGCCTACCACCGCTTTGACAATAGACTCGCAACCATTGAAGAGAAAAATGCTGACATACAAGGTACGTTACATAATCATTCACAATGACAGGTAAGCATGGGACACGAGATGGCAAGCCTCCAGCAACAACAGCAACAGCAAAAATCAAAATTGGGAGGCTCTGTTCCAAGACCTCCACATCCAGCCACCTCGTTGAGCAACCACGACAACAACCGGCTTAGGGGAGAAGACATCCTCCGTGTATCCAGATAAGTATTTCTTTTCCTTTTATTATTCTTAGTTTGCTTTATGTATATATTAGAAAAAAATATATCTTTATAGAAATATATATAGTTATAATGTGTGATCTAAAAATGAAAACAAAATAAAGAGAGTGCGTTCAGTTTGCTTTAATTTATTTTTAAGAGCTAAATAAAATAAAAAGGTCTCTGGACATTATCTTTTAAAATGGAAATGATGAATAATTGCTCTGTTGTAATTCCTTTCAAGTACCTAGTTTTGAGCCTTGAATTCTCCCGAGTTTTGGATAAAATTCCTTTGATATAAGGACTTACTCTAAACTTGAAACTTATGGGTAGCATATGCTTGATCTAAGTCTAGATAATTGACGGATATGATATGAGAAGGTCTGAGCTGTTGTTTATCTTGTTTTAAATGACACTAAAGTTCTAGAGATTTATGTTTTGAAAAACATAAAAATGTTACATGTTATTTAGACTAGAAAAACTTCCACATATATGTTGCTTGTATTGCATTGAGTTTTGTCAAGCTTTGTTGACCCTTATGAGAAATTTGTCATGCTCTTAAAAATCAAGATCACGTACACACCATTAAAATATGCACTACTCGTACATTGGGAGTAGGCGCAAAAACATGCTTTCCAGTTAGATCCACCTAAAAATGTTTTACTCCTATACTAGGAGTAAACACTAAAAATATGTTTTATTGGTTTTTCACTAAATAAATGCTCCAAGTTCTAGTTGTTATCTCTCAAAAATTCTGTTGCAGAAAAGAGGCATGGGCTATGCAAAAATTATTCATAAATAAAAAGAAGAAAAAAGAGGAGAAAAAAATGGACACAAAAGTGTTTGAGATATTTAAAACAATGGGTACTCAGATGCCCGCCTGAAAAAAAGAAGATGAATAAGATTGCCCCTGTTCTCTAGCAAATGTTTCCAAATTTTAAATGAGAGATATGTTTTCAAGGAGTAAAGTAGAATTAGGATAGCCACCATATATCCACACACATGCACATCTTGATTTGATTGTATGATTCATTTATCTTTGGGTCCATTATTTGATTTTACAATATATGTATTGCAAGTATGCTCTAGCTTTCTCCCTACCCATGAACTCCACATAAAACTTAGTTGTAGAAAGAGAAAAAGGGCATAACATCATTACTGCCTTTGGTGAGGATCCACAATGGAATCTCTGAGTTTTATTTTAAAAACTTATAAAAACTCCAGAACAATGGTGGAACAAAGAACTTGAGACACAGTGCTTGACTTGATCGTTCTGTCTTTCAATTGCTAAACACCCAAGTGAAGGCTAAGAAGCCCCATGGTTGAAGATAATATGGGTAAGTTTGAAAGTTAGAATAGTTTATTCTAATCCGGAGGAGCATTCTTGTTTGAACGCATGTATACTTTTGAGGAGTGAAAACATTATAGCAACTCCTGATCCATTGCTGCGTTTAGCTTTGCTCAGAGACGAGCAAAGGTTAAGCTTGGGGGAGTTTGTTGACGGTAGTTAACGTTCATCATAAACCGTCAATATAACTTATATAAATGTATAAAAAGTATCACCAACATAGGTCTAGGGGTTTAAACTAATGAATTCCACAAGTTTTGATGAATCAGTGTTTACAGGAGGATTTATTCAGAAACCAGCAAGGTGGACCCAATCGTCAGATTTAATGGTGTTTATCCGCGATGAAAACAACTCCACAAGACTCTATAAGACCTCAGAAGACTCTACACCAAAGATTGAGCCAAAAGGCTGACAGGGGGCTAGCCAGCCCCACCTGCAGGCCGGCCGGCCTACTGGTCCCACCAGTTAGCCCCTCCTCACTACGTCGGTTCTTCACCACCTTATAGATCAAATCTACGCTGTTGCTCAAGGTCGGTTTGATCCGATGGTCTAAGATTGACGCTACCCCCTATATATAGCAGCCCCTACCACCCTCCTTGGAGCCATCCTAAACCTCTAATTCATATCTCTCATTCAGATCAACACACACCAGGAGGATTAGGTCTAGAACTTTCCAATGTAGTAGATTAGTAGCTCGGGAGTGAGGGTCAAGTTGGGCTGAAGCTCAAGTTCCAGATCTAGTCTTGGAGGCTTAGAAAAGCCTTGTATCTTCACTTCTATATCTTGTAAGACTTATTATCCATTTATTATATTCCTATCCATTTATTATAGTTAGGTATACTTTGACTGTGTAATAAGAACATCATAAGAATCTACCTCACCCGTTGTTCTACTGAGTTAACTAGTTATTTATCTTTAATGATCAATCCCCTGAGTGTCATTATACATAAATTCATATCATTATATTAACCCCTACTCTAGCTATGCTGGTATGTTGATTAGTAGTTACCCCTTTATTATTCAATAATCTTTACTCCATTGTTTCTCTGTGGTAAAATATAAATAACGATACCTGAAATACTCCCGGTAAAATGCTACAATGGTATTCTGTGCGCTTGCAAAATCCTTCATATTCTATTTGCGTTAATAAATACCAACAATGGTCACTAAGTTGCTCCTCTTTAATCAAAGTGGAACCAACGGGAAGTTTTGGTTAGAGAGCAGATATCTCTAATTAAGATGGAACCAATGAGAAATCTTGGTTGGAGATACGAGACTTGGCACATAGATACTTTCTGTCCAACGGTGATTGTATTCATGAGTCATGTCTCTTAAGTATAATTTTTCCTATTGTTCATATTGTTAAGATTTGGCACAAAGATACTTTTGACCAAAGCTGATTGTATTCATCGTCTATTTTAAGTACAATGTTTTCTTTTAGTTATATTGTTAACATGTTATTTATCTGGTCAGCGTAGGATTAATATCATGTTGAAGTTTTAGTTTAGTTTAAAGTTCTTCTGTATTTAAGATTATGTATCTCTATTGTTAAGTGCAACCATAAGTTTGAGTTGTTTTATATGTACCCTGACAAGATCGTTGTCTTAAGGTTAAGTACAAAGATTATGCACATAATTAAGCCTTTATTAGAAAAGTTTAAATTCTCATTACAAATACGTTGACATAAGCATTACATATAAGTATTATGTTTAAGTATTAAAATTAAGTCATACTCGCTCCGTTCCAAATTATAAGACATTTTGGCTTTTCTAGATTCATAGCACTTGCTACGCACCTAGACATATGTTATGTCTAGATACATAGAAAAAACTACGAATCTAGAAATGCCAAAACGTCTTATAATTTGGGACCAAGAAAGTATTGTAAGTAAGCTATAAGTTTTATGACTAAGTTATTACACGCCCTTAAAGCTTATGACCGGGATTCTTGGCAAACATAGTCTAGGAATGGACCCCTGAAAAGAGTTAAAAGTACTTGCTTTATGCATATAAAGTATTACATGCTCATGAATAAGAAGTCTAGTAACCACTAAGCTATAGGTTGCAATGACATTAATCTTCCTTTGCAAGATGTGTTGATATTAAAAAAATCCACATAAGTATTTATCAACACTCTTGTTAGGGGGAGCCATGCTGTGGAATGGCTTCAACCTATCTTTAAAGATAGCTTCTAATATGAAACTAAGCTATAGCATGTTTAATTAATATAATTTAAGTTTATCTTAGTTTATTAAGAATAAAGTCATTATTATTATAAATTACTTTTAGCATAAGATATTCATCTCGGAATATGTTATATATAAGAAGTGTAGTTTTCTTTTGGTTCGACTAACATGTCAAATGGTTTTGCCAAACCAAATATAGTGTGAAAGACCAATCCAGAATAAAAGTTAATCATATAAGTTTAATATGTTGGTGCTCTTTATAAGTAAATTTAAAGATTTAAGTGTTTAAGTTCTAAGTGTTGAGCACCATATTCAATTTAAACATGCCCTTGCGTTACAACGGGATTTATATCTTGTGTCATTTGTTCTAATACGCTTTAGAATTAGACTATACGTTGGTTGAACATATGCTATCTAACTCGTATGAGTACGGCTCATGAATTCGAGACAATTAAGTAATTAGGAATTAAATCTCTTATCTAAAAAAGACGGAATGACTTATAATTTGCAACGGACAGATTATTAACATAGTATTCTAATCATCAATCCTTGATAAATCCAATGCTACCTATTTCAATTTTATCTCAAAACACTCAAAACCCAGTCATCTAGTCATCACCTGGATAAAAAGACGTCGGCTAGAAAAACATGGCACACGCTACAAGGGTACGCGAACATAGAGTCTTGGACTTATCCGACACGGCTTCACACAACTAGCGCGGGCCCCAACACCATTATCTAGCGCGTGGCCGCGCTCTCACAAAAAAACTAACCCGGCAAGCTACGCTCACCGCCGCACCGTCCCACGCGGCCTCTCCAACAAAGGGCACTGTTCGGTACAACTCCGACTTTAGTTAAAACAACTTCAGTTATATCTTTTATAGTAGAGCAACTTTACTCGATTTCAGTTTATTTGGATAGAGAAATGTTTGGTAAAAAACTTCTTCGATATGGAAAACAATATATACCTATAATACCCTTCTATTTTTATTTTTTATTTTTTTACCTTTTCCTCTTTGTTTCCATTATTTTTTTTATCTTCTCTTATTTCTCTCTCCATCTTATCTCTACCGCACGCACCCTATTGACTGCCGTATGCACCACTTTCATTTTCACAGGCGTCCGTCCATGGATACGCCACCGCCGCCAAGAGGAAGCACGGCCGGCCACCGGAGGAGCCTGAGCACGCGCGTTTGGCCAGAGGAGGCCAAGGAAGATCGACTTCCGGAGGAGCGCGAGTAGCTAGGCCCCGTGCCCCTTCCTCCTCGGCGTTGTCATGGTCGCGCGGTCCGTGTTCCTCCTCGCCACCGGGAGGGTCTTTCCGGACGTACGACGGAAAAACTGAAAAAGTCAACAATTAAAAAAAATAAAAACCGGAAAAATAGAATTGGATGGGGTCTCTTCGGACGTACGAGGACGGGTCTCTCCGGATGACCTAAAAAGTAAATTTTCAAACTATATCCAATTATTTGTTTAGTTGGACTATTGTTTGATCTAAATTTTTAATAAGAATCGGTAAAACAACCTTTCGTTAGGCATCTATGTTTCTTATATTAGCAAAGGATTCATGGTTCAAAGTCTCGTAACGTTGCAGCTATTATTTGTTTTTTATTTTTATATGAGAAAAAATAGAAGAAAAAAATACAACACGAGTTATAAAAAACAAATCACGAACAAAGGAAACGGACACGGACTCCAAAAAAAAGCATTCCAAAGAAATCCAGACCAGACCTACATGGATACTTATTTTGTTTTGTTTTTTTTTTGCCTCACGGTGGAAAACAAAACAAAAATAGAACCAGAAACAGGGAAAAAAAAGGTACGAAGCATGAGGGGCGGACTCTCCCCCAGCGTGCTGCGTGCATGATGCGGACCCGCAGGATGATTTTCTACTTTGATTAGGATTCCTATTCCTATTTAGTTTAGGATCTGCGGAATCTATTTGAATTAGGATTAAGATTCTTAGCCTGGCATAGGTATAAAATAGGAGGGTCGTTGACATGAATAGAGACATTATGAAAACGCGTAGAAATAGTTAGGGAGGGCTAGACCAAAACAAATGAACAAAAAAGAGGCTAAAATTTTACCTTTTTATTGTTAGGTATAGAAGTGTTGAGCACCATATTCAATTTAAATTTTCCCACCATAGGTCTACCTTAAGTTGCCGGCATTAAGTTTATTGGTAGCCTACCATATGGGATAAATTGAGATCTTAAAATTGTGATTCCGAATGTATAAACAAATCTTTGTATGTGCACAGAAGTATAAGTGAAAACAAACTGCACAATAGAACCATAAAAGCGGCCATCATAAGACTAAGAATGAACTATTCTGAGATATGAATGGTGCCCTATAGTGATTGGGTTCATCGGTACTAATTGACTGTTGCACCGTTTCATCTTGGTGTATTGTTCTATTGAAGAGTGGTTTTTAACACATAATGTTATCTCCCCATAAGTTCTTTTCAACAAGCATAAGCAATTGTTCTATTCAATGTAGAGTGGTCTACTATAGATGCTTGATCTAATGGTGCTTAACTGGCTGTTACGCTTTTTCATCTTAGTATACTATTTTATTGAGAATAGGACTAATAATAAAATTACTAAGCCATTCGATCGAGACGAGAATGTTGGAATGATCTCGCCTTAGTCAAATGACTGAACGAGACATTAGGGGCTTAATGGCCTACTAACAGTCCATGGCTGATGGACATAATCACCCAACGGCTAATGGCCTGGTCCCAGGGGTGCCCCAGCTATAAGTATGAGGTCACGGTGTCTAATTAAGGATTAACGCTAAGACCACGATTAGCCTCCTCTAACCACCTACCGATCAAGGTAAGCTCGGGGCGTCTCCTAAAGACCAGGTTCGGGAGGCCGTATCGTATCGTGGATTATTTACTGCTGGCTGGTTTGGTGTGAGAGAAAAACACTGTTCCTGGCTGAAAATTTACGATCGTTTACGAGTAAGCGAACAGGCTGAGGATCTAGCCGCCGGCCATCCAGTGCCGGCGTCCCTCTCCTCACCGACACCCTCAACACCATGCCTGCTATCGGAGCAGGCACGTGGACTTCAGCAGCTCTAATGAGGACCTCTGATTAAGGTTAGTGATAATCAAGTTCTAATTAAGTACTTACCGGTCAAGGTAAGCTTATGTGTTCCTGCAATTAGGCTCAGTAAGATCCTGTCTAAGTAAATGTACTAATATGTGAAAATTGCTAAGTTGTGTACACGTTTTGGTGAACGGCCCGGGGGTGCACCGGACAGTCTGCCTGGCAGAGCCCAAAAACAATAAACTAAGTAATTATGAATTTTAAATTATAAGAGAGCCAAGAAGCCAAACAATTTATGATCGCCTTGCACTAGTTGAAGCTCAATAAAGGAAAAAACTAAACTTGAATCCACAAGGAAGAGGAGATACACCAATATATTTTAGCCAAGAAATATATCGATGATAGCTACACAAAATTCGTGCAACATGGTATATGGAGAAATGACCAACCTAATTAAAAAGGTGAAAACTGATTATTTCAAAGAAAGAAAAATCCAAATACATAATGATAAAAAATTAGCTGCACATGCTATTTGCGCGTACCATCTTGCTAGTTTGTCCTAAACTAATCATTATAATACATTTGAGATTGTTTAACCCCATCAATACATTTATCTATGCATATCTTTTAAACACCGTCTTGTCCAAAATAACTTATGTAACTCGTAGGTGAAATCAATATAATTAGGTTAATATGCCATGCTTCTTTATACTAAAATTATTTAGATGTACAAATATTGATACTATTTTTGTTTTGTAAATCCAATCAATCTTAAAAATAGCTGATTTTATTGAAATATGAGATGTGCACTTGTTTTGAAATGGAAGGAGTATAGACTTTGTATGTTTGGTTCTCAGAATTCTTGGGATGGGTTGGATCCATCCCTGATTTTTTGGAATGGAGCGAGCCCATTTCTTGTTTCATTGTGTGGGTTGGGTCCATCCTCGTTTCTTGTTTGGTTTGGAGATGGGATGAGGTATTTACAACTGGGGCCTACCTGTCATCCTCTATTTTTCTTTCTTCCTCCTAGCGCCTTCTTCTCCACATGGACCAAATCGCCCGTCGGAGCTCCACTCGCCTCCTACAGCTTCATTCGTCGGAGCTCCGCTGCGCCCCAGACCTTCACCCACCGAAGCTCCTACATGTGCCGAACCTCTTTGTTGATCTTGCACATGTATAGATGCAGACGACGCGGCTTTCTGGTGGTCCATGGACGGCAAGCCGCACGGCCCCTGCCGGTGGTGCACTACAAGAATCTAGAATTGCCTTGAGTGTTGCGAACTTCCTTGAGTGCCAAAAGAAAACCACAAGTGCTACTTAACTCTCAAGGAAACATATTTTTTTTGGAGGTCAAAGTAAACTGCCAAAGAATATGGGTGTTCCCTCGACGGTTTCTAAACAAAATCATGTGATTCCTAGCGCTCGACGAGGAGCCACTGTCGGCGAGATCCGTGTTGATTCCTAGCGCTCGACGAGAAGACCGAGCGGTGGGGAACTCACGTGTGAGGGTCACGGGAAAAGTAGTGTTTTTGAGAAATCAGCTCGACCGGCAAGGGGTATTTTCCTATCAGGTTCAACGCAACCCAATTTAGCTCCCAACCAAATACTATGAAATCTGGGTTCGAAACACATGCTTAAAACTTCACAGACAGAAAGGAAAAGAGAACGTACAAGTGGACACCAGCACATTGATCACAGTTGACACTTGACACTTGACACTTGACAGTGCGTTCCACAAGAGAATAAAAACAACAAAGCGTACAACACAAGGTCGAGCCCTCAATCAACTCGAGGCCGCACTGACGAACTCCCTGAGCTGCCGGACGAACTCGTCGGCGAACCTTCCCTGCACAGCGTCGTCCGTCAAGAAGTTGGCCCACTTCCTATTGTCCCCTTCCCCACCGTCCGCCACCGCCGCGGCGACCGCGTCGCACACGTCCTGGCGCCCGAACCAGCCGTCCTCATCGCGGCGCGGCACCTCGACGCCCACGCGGAGCTCGCGCGCGAACAGCGCCGCGTTGAGGTACTGGTCACCCTTCATGGGCAGCAGCACGAGGCGGCAGCCGGCGACAAGCCCCTCCACGACGGAGCTGAAGCCGACGTGGGTGACGTAGCACCCCACGCTCCGGTGGCGCAGGATGTGCTGCTGCTGCACCCAGCCGGAGCACAGCACGCCCCTACCTGCCACCCTCTCCGCGAACTCCAGCGGCGGGACGACCGCTTCTCCGTCCGGGGAGTTGAGCACGGCGAGGAACGGGCGGCCGGTGGCCTCGAGGCCCAGGAGGAGCTCCGTCGTCGCGGCGGGCGGCAGGAACGTCTCGCTGCCGAACGACGCGAACACGACGGCGCCGTCCGGGAACGCGGACAGCCAGGTGGCCCAGCGCTCGTCCAGCTCCCCTTGGGGCGGGTCCGACACCAGCGGCCCCGCCAGGAGCACGGGCTTCCGAAACTGGGCGGCCAGGTAGTCGACGTAGGCACCCTCCATCTCGGCGCAGGTCTTGTACACGATGCCGTCGCAGGCCCGGATGCCGGCCACCAGGCGTTCGTGGACGCAGGGCTGGCCGCCGAAGGTGCTGAATATGTAGGTGAAGTCGGCGGCCTGGTACGCCGGAACGCCGGTGGCGGCGAGCGGGGAGGAGGCGGGAAAGCCAGCGGGGGCGGACATGAGGTGGCGCGCCGACGGAAGCGCCCCCGCTCCGGCCACGTCGGGGCGGCGTGCGGGGACGGCGAGGTATGCACGCGACGGCGGAGAAGACGCTGAAGTGGAACGACTTGATGCCCAGCGCCGCGGCGTCGTGGGAGGCCCACGGGGTGACGAAGTCGAGCAGCACAGCGTCCGGGCGGAGCTCAGCCAGCAGCGCGGCCACCTGGGGCCGGGCGGCGTCCAGCGCGACCTTGAGCAGCTCGGCACCGTCGGGCGAGAGGTTCGCCGTGCTGGCGGCGCCCTCGGGAAGCCCCGGCACGCGGGGCAGTTTCAGCGGCACGACGACCACCCCACCGGCGGAGGACGCCGAGGACAGCATGGCCTCGACGCGCGGGACGTTCCCAGCGGCCGTGAGGAACGTGACGCGGACGGAGGAGGAGGAGGAGGCCAGCAGCCTCCGCGCCAGCTGCGCGAACGGGACAATGTGGCCGAAGGCGAGCCACGGGAGCATGAGCACGTGCACGGGCGTGGCGTTGCTGCCGCCGCCGGCGTTCCGGTTTCCTCTTCCGCCGGCCGCCATGGTGCTGTCAAATACTCCAATCCTGTCTGGTTCTTGCTGTGACATGGAGTGGAGTGTGTGAGCAGCGATGCAGCATATATAGCATTGTATGATAGTAGTACGGGTGGAAATTAGGCACGTGTAAGTTGTCCAATCGCAATCGTCATGTCCTAGTCGCACAACAACCTTCAACAGGTACCGACTTAATTCTGAAAAAGTTAAATAGGTTAAACTTTATAACCAAATATATATAAGAAACTATTTATATTTATTATGCATAATTGGTATTATTAAATAATCACTGAATATATTTTTATAATAAACTTATTTTAAGATATAAATATTGTTGATATTTTCTATAAATTTAGTCAAATTTAAAAAAAAATTTGAGGACGTCACAAAAAAAGTAAATGCCACTAGGTGTCAAATTTCTCACCACACGATAATGCTGAACTTCTCTCCTAACCTAAATGGGAAGAAGATAAGAGCTAGGAGAAAGAGATATGAACCATAGATCTTGTATCCAATGGTTAAGGGTGTGTTTGATAATGAGAAATGTCTCAAACCGTTGGGCGTGCAGAGGCGACTGATAAAATTCTTGGATTATCTAGGCGTAGATCCGTGAGGAAATTCTTAACTTAGATAAAGACTTGGTGATGTACCTCGCCGCATGCAGTGGCGGCCATGGCACCGCCGCGATGTGGCCACTGATGTCGGAGTAGAAGTAGCATCATAGTGGGCGCGCGGTCCAGTAGCGACACCGATGGAGCTTCCCATTGCTCACAACACTCCCCTCTTGATCATACTAGGGTTAGACTCGGTGGGGAACTAGCGGCAGCAGTGAACCTTTTACCTTGCGTCCGGCCCCCACCTTACTCTTTATAGTGCTGCGCGATGGAGAATGGCTGGGCGCCCCCGATCAGGGCGCGAATCAAGGGCTCAATTGGCCGTTGGGCCAACTTGGTGGAGATCAACCTAACAGCGACGACCAGTGATTTCTGCGGTGGCCGACGGATGGCAGCTGCGAGTACTATTGTACAACGATAGCACAAAAAAGAAGAGAAAATACATAATGAAAGGTATTTTATAATTTAGATGAAAGATATTTTATAATTTAGATTTGTAATTACACTATCTTTCCGTGCTAATTAACACCTAAGGTTGCACATTGATACACATCACATGCATGGAGGTATTTTTAGTGCCAGTGCTTTACTTTTGGGTTTCTATTATATTTGATGATCACAGAGTAATAAATATTTATATAATGTTCTAGTGAGTCCCAGCCCTCAACAAGGAAACTACGTCCATAGAATCGAATGATATGCCAGCTAAGGACAGTCCGAATGCATAGTTTCTATAGAAAACTCTTAAAAGGATAATGTCATTTAGACTCACATTTTTAATGTATGGTTTCTATAAATAGTTTCTACAAAAGACTTGCGTACAATACAAACAAAGAATGGTCAGCTGTGGCAAGCAGCCCTGTGGCCTTTTTCTGCTAAACTGTATTTTGAATAAATCACGATATGAATTCTACAGTGGCACACAATGGTCCACCGTACTAAGTACCATGATGTTACCTGTTGAACACCAACAGCTTGTCCTCCGATGGTAGCTGCACCTGCACGGGCAGCCTAGCGGTTGGAGCGTCAATTTGAGTAGAACTGCAGCGGGAGAACGGTGGCCTGGAACAACGCCGAGTAAAACAAGACTGGCCGCTAGAGCACACGTTGGAGAGGTTGCTGCAGCACGCGGGTAGAAACGAGCCGCGGCTCCCCCAACACGGCTTTCTCCAGTTGTCTCTCTCTTCTCAATAAATTTACTGTCATATCATCAAAATATGTACGTGGCAGTTTAATTATTACGTATAAAACTATCTTGATTTCAGTATTGGAAGGGTCCTGTTGACAACTAAAAGTGGCCAAAGTGTATAATGGACCCACCATCATATTTCTATCGTCGAGACAATCAGAAAATATATATGGATCATCCCATTTGGAGCCCAAACAAAGAAACAGTGTTTCGTGGGTGCTGGCCCTGCTATGCATGATTTGATTACACCATTGTGTTTCTCTCGTCGAGCTGATCGAAAAACATATATGGTTTATTTTGTTTGGAGTCCGGATGAATTAATTATAATTTCTGAAAAAAAATTCTGCTTCGTACTGCAGCAAAACCGGCCAGGCGGTTTGTAAACCAGTGGCTGTCCAGGCCCCATGAAAACTGGCCTAGCCGGTTTACCTATCCCAGTCCGACACAAACTTTATTTTGGTCGAGATTTGGACATATTTTCGCATAGAAAACTTAGAGATTACGATATGGAGTTGTTTCCTATTAGGATAAGACCAACCCTCTATATATATAAGAGGATTACGGCCGATTGAAGGATCCAACATTCAATCATCAAAAAACACATCTACTACCTCTATCTACTCTCTTTTCCTATCTACCTCTTTTTCTCATTCTTCGTCGACGCTGCATGGACCGTGGATTGACGACGGTGAAGCTCTAGAGCGGCCAGGCCGGCTAAAGCATCCCATAGCCACTGCACGCCTGATGGGGTCCCTCCCGGGCATGTGGGGTTTTGGGTCTCAAGAGACCTCACCGGCGTGTCTTGCGTATCGTGCTCTCGGCGAGGGTCTTTCGGCGACGTGTCTTGCGTATCACGCTCATCGCTGGAGGCACAAGGTTCAGGTGTGGACATTCCCTAGGCGTCGACCGATCTAAAAATTGGCTAGGCCCTACATCGAGCGATCTAGCTCCTAATCGAGTGTGTGACCTAATTAAGCGTTAACACACTTTTTGGCGACTCCGCTGGGGACGATTGGTTCGGCTATCTCCTATAGCCGATCTTTCTGCCCTAGCCAATTTGTTGGTTCCAATCTATCCTTTTTGTGTTTATCATTAGCGTTGCATCTAGCTCAAAAGGGCGATAGTATCTGGTCTTGATCTCCTCTTTTAGGATGTGGAGCAACGTTCGCAACGGTGAGTTCACCGGTCCAATGGGTCAGGGGGGCATCATCAAGTCTTCAACAATAGCTGAGGTAAAGGTATGTGGGATTACTGAAGATTCTCCTCTTTTGATATTATGATTAAGACTATGTCTGAATTTGATAAGTTAGAGGAAAGAATGTCCAGTTCTCCTATTGCTACTTTACCTCATGCTGCACATATTAGTGAATCGGCCCCGGCTTTTAGTCAACCTCAATATGAGAGGCCGTTTCACTACTATCTTGATCAACATGGCAGGTTTGTTTTTGATAATCAATACGAATTGGCCTCTTCGGCGCCTGAAACTGATAGGGCCAATTCAGGAGGGGTTAGCACTAAACTTCCTACTGAGAGGCCGTATTATTTTGATCAACATGGCAGGGTGATTTTAAAGAGTCAATCCAAATTGGCCTCTTCGGCGCCTGAAACCGATAGGGCCAATTTAGGAGGGGCTAGCACTATACCTCCTGCTAAGTGGTTGTCTTATTGTTATATTGATCAAAATGGCAAGCTTATTTTCAGGAAGAAACCTGAATTGGTCTCTTCGGCACCTGAAACTGATAAGACCAATTCAAGAGGGGTTTGCACTAGTTTTCCTGCTGCTACATATACGCCGAATTCGGTTTGTACCTCTCGAACCGATGATGGGACAGCAACACCGCATGCTTCATTGCCTCATATTACGGTGTTGCCTGACTCTCTAAAGTCATCAAGCATGTATCCAATGCATGAGGCTTCTTGTGATGCCTCCCAAACCGATTCACAGAAATTTATTAATTGGTTTTGGAAATCAAGAGAGGTACAATTGGACATGCAAGTTATGCATGACGGAGATGCACATCATTTACCTTGCAATAAGACACTTTCCATGGCTAAAGTTCTAGAGATAAATAATCCGGCCATCTTGATTCGGTCGGAACAAGCCGATCCCACTATTAGAAAAATGGTGATAATCGGCGAGCCTAGAGAATTTAAGAAGGGAAAGAAAGTCTTAGACCGTGAAGTGGTGCTAGAAAAGTCCAATGGTAATCGGGAGAGTCTCAAGATCACTATCAAATCTTCTAGGTTCAGGGGGCAAGCTCAAACTCCCATGGACAAGCAAAAATCAGCCACTAACACTATTGTTCAAAAAGGGTCAGCTAGGCCAACTTTAAAAGTCGGCCAAACTGATTTTAATGTTAGTGGACAGAAAAATCAGCAAGACCGATTTCCAAAATCGGGCAAGCTAGTTGTGAACAAAAATTGCAGCACACATATAAAGATAGAGTGTTGATTCCTTACCCATTAATACGTCAAAATCCTCACCGGTGGAGGATGTGTGCTAGTTTAGCTCACAATTAGCAACGATGTGTCCCTCAAGGCCGATTGAGCTACGGCCAATCGAGCTCCAGCAAGGCAGGACTGATTAAGCCATTTTTGGTTAAACTTGCTAATCAGGTCCAACAAAAGGATGCTCCAATCAAACAAAGTGAAGGACCGATTGTCATGGGTAATCTGGACCCATCTGATGCTGAGGCAATTTCAAAGGGCGTTGTTATTAATAATCATGAAGCCCGGAATAGCACATCGGCCCCTGAGAGTTTCCAACCAACATGGTGCCCTTCAGGTTTGTCGAGGACACAAAAACGCAAACTTCAGCGTGCTCATTACATGAAACTCAAGCAAGAAGGGCTAGCAAAGGAACGAGAAAGCGCAACTGACATAGAAAAAGTCGTCCAGGTCGACATAAAGTCGGTGCAAGGTCCTTGTTTGGTTTTGGTAATTGAGTGACAACCCTAGGTTGACTAATCGTGTTTATGTGAGATACACAGGTGATTAGTCCACAAGTATATGTGTGTGAGCAACATATGCCATGGAGGTGGAAATGGCTTGGAGGTGTTGCAAAGCTCACACAAGTGATGATGAAGGAGCTCATTGCACATGAGACATGACATTGAGTTATGTGATCAAGGTGGAGAAGATCAAGACATGACTTGGCTCGACGTACCGGTTGCAAGTGTGAAGGGTAAGTTGAGTGATGACTTGGCGCCGATGGACCGAGGAAACGGTGAAGAGCAAGTGAAGTCAAGATCGATGAACCAATATGATAACATGATGATATGAAGTGGATCATATCATTCTTGATCCTGTTGGTGCATGTGTTGCATCGACATTGGAGGAGATGGAATGGAATGCGCAAGGCAAAGGTATAACCTAGGGCATTTTATTTCACCAGTCATAGGTATGTAGACAAGTTGACGACCGAGTTTAGGATAGATGGTCGTACTATCATAAGGGGCAAACTTGTTTGCATATCGGTCATCTAGTGCCACTTGAGCGATCTAACTTTGTATCGTTGCTAGGATCAAGTGGCGTGGCAAGTTGAGTGGCTAATCCTTTGAAAAATGATTGTGAAAATGCTAACACACATGCACATGGTGGTGTACACTTGGTGGTGTTGGCACATTTGCAAAGGAGAAGAAGTTGGTGAATTGAAGGAGGTGTTTTTCACTGTCAAATAGTGACCGGACGCTGAGTTCGAAGTGACCGGACTTAGGGTTCCAGCGTCCGGTCAATTATAAAAGAAGGTGGTGCTCTCGGGCTTGATTTGCCCTATGACCGGTCTCGGAGAAGAAAAGTGACCGGACTATGGCTGAACATTGTTCAGCGTCTGGTCCTGCTGACGCGGCGATGCGCAGAGAAGAGGAGGAGGAGCGGATGCACTGGCGTGTCCGGTCATGGTGGACCAGACGCATCCAGTCAAGAAAAAATGGCTCTGGTGCCTTAATGGAAACGACCGGACTCCAGTGGTGAAGCATTCGGTCACTTTGAGTAGTGTGTCCGGTCACAATTTAACACATGGCATGAAGCAGACTAGCTGTTGAGATCGGGCGTTCAACATTTGAAGCTAATAACACGTGGCGATCATTAGGTGACCGGACGCAGGAGTCCTGCGTTTGGTCAATCTGACCAGCGTGTTTGGTCGTCCCAAAATCTGCCCAGTAAAGGGGTAAAAGCTATTTTAGCCCGTGGGGCTATAAATAGAAGTGTTGGCTAGCCTTTAGCCGGTTGCTGAGCACCCTTGAGCCTTGGTGGCTTGTGTAGGTGTGCTTGGGAGCCCTCTAACTCACTTGAGCTTGATAGTGTTCATCCGATCGAGTGAGTGAGCGATTCTAGTGCGATTGCGTCATGAGGTTGCATCGAGTGGCACTAGGTGGTCATCTTGCAAGCCGGTGGTGCTAGTTACTCTTGGAGGTTGCCACCTCCTAGATGACTTGTTGGTGGTCTCCGTCGAAGCCCGCAAGAAGCTTGTGCGGTGCTCCGGAAAAGAGCTTTGTGAGGGGCATTGTGCTCACCCCGCGGGAGCCATGAAGAGCAACTCTAGTTGAGCGTGTCATTGTGCTACCCTCACTTTTAGGGTAGGTTCTTACGGTGCCCGACGTGCGGGCCTGGCGGGTGATGCCAATTAGCCACCGAACCACTGAGTGAGAGGTCGACACAACGGGGACATAGCGTGTTGGCAAGCATGTGCACCCTGGGAGAAAAATCACCGTGTCAACATTGTTCTTCCCGTTGGTTTGCAATCCCCTTACACAAGCTTGTAATTACTTTCATATACATTGTGATTGTGTAGTTTCTCTTGTAATTAGTTAGCTTGTGTAGCTCACTAGTTACCTTCTTGCTTGTGTAGCATAAAAGTAGCTCCCTTGCGTGGCTAATTTGGTTTGTGTAACCTTGTTAGTCACATTGCTTAGTTTGTGTAGCTAAGTATTTGTGCTCTCTAATTTGGCATTGATTGCCTTGTTATTGAGCATTGCTAGTGAGCTTTGGAGCTTTGTGCTTTTGCTTACTAGAATTATGTAGGAGCTCCACGGTGTGCAAAATACTAGTGGCATAGGTTTGTGTGACCTTGCTCCTAGAATTGGATAGGTGAGCTCTAGCTAGCTTGGCACCTTTGTTGCTTAATTAGGATCTTTGCAAGGTGCTAGAGAACATAGATAGAGGGGTGTAGTCATGGCTAGACTGATAGTTTTAATTCCACACTTGTTTTGATTAGCCAGCGCAATTAAGTTTTAGAAAGGACTATTCACCCCTCCTCTAGTCCGCCATCTCGACCCTACACGTGGTATCGGAGTAGGTCTCTCATTTGTGGTCTTCACCGACCCAAGATGATGGCGACTTATGGGCTAGATGTTGGTTGTCCACATATTTTTTATGGCACACACTTTACACAATGGAAAAATTGGATGATATGCAATTTTAAGTTTATTTGCCCTCAAATGTGGTGGATGGTAGATGTAGGCTTTTCTCATGTGTTGGATGAAGATAATCTCACTCAAGCATAAGAGAAATGCCTAGATCTCGACATCCAAGCTACTAACATCATGTATAGATCTTTGGATGATTGCATATTTTGAGAGATCATTGACATGAAGACCGCCCATGAGATTTGGAGTTATCTCAATAAGAAATATGGGACAGTTTCCGACGATGAGGATGAGCTCAAGAAGGAGGTGCATGAGTGTGTTGAGCATGACCACGATTTGGTGATTGTGGAAGATTGCTCCACCTCATGGTCAAGTGATGATGATGATGATGATACCACAAGATCACTTGAAAAGATTGATGATGATGCTACAGGTGATGCCAATGATGATGCTACTCCATGCACACTTGATGGTGATGATGATGGATCATGCTCGGGCTATGAGAGTGATGTTTCTTCAAGCTCTCCACCTCTTATGATGATTTATTAGATATGCCATGCTCTTCACATATAGATGCTTGTTCTACTTCTATGTCTTGTGAGACTAACCTTTTGAAGGAGAACAATGAGCTCAAAAATAAAGTGAAGAATTTGAGCGACAAGTTAGAGAGGTGCTACAACTCAAAAGTCACCTTTGAGCACATGTTGAAGACTCAAAGAAGCTATGGTGACAAGTGTGGCGTCGGCTTCAACAAGAAGAGCATGACCAAGGGCCAAAGAAAAAGAGAAAGAAAGATAAAGAAGCAAGAAAAGGAGAGGCTCTCTCATTTCATGTGCTTCAAATGCCATGAAGTGGGACATCTTGCAAATGGTTGCCCCAATGAAGAAAAGCTCTAGTTGAAAAAAGAAGAAGAGAGGCTCAAGCATGTGAAGTGCTTCATGTACCGCACTTGGGGTCATCTTACCTCAATGTGCCCAACCAAGCAATTGGTGAAGCAACAAGTGAAGCCTTAACTAAAGCCATAAGTTGAGCAAGAGAAGACACCCCAAGAGCAAGTCAAGATCTATCATGAAGATGGTGGTGACTTGATGACGAAGAAGAAGAAAACAAGAAGAGGTGGAAAGGCAAGGCATCCAATGCAAACTCAAGATGCCAAGATGATGAGCAAGAATGAAGATGAGAAGAAAGATTATGCTCACATCAAGTGCTTCAAGTGTGGAAATATGGGACACTTTACCTCTAAGTGTCCTACCAAGCTTGGGAAGAAGGCTTAAGCAATCCATGAGAGGCAAGGCAATGGGAAGCACCACATGAGCAAGGAAGAGAAGGCTCAATCAAAGAGAAAGTGCTACTCATGCTGGAAAAGGGGACACATGGCACATTCATGTCCCCTAGGTAACAATTCTAAGCCTATTTCAATTGTTGATAATAATGTGCTTAGAAAGGATGCTAATAGTACCTCATTGGTTGCAATTACAAAACATCCCGCTATTCATACTAAGGCTATGCCTAAGTTTGTTGCACCTAACTTGAGAGGACCCAAACTAGTTTGGGTACCATCAAAAAGTGGATGAATGATTGTAGGTACCAAGGCATTGGAGGCTTGATTCAATTGATCTCACATTGTTCATCACATATTGAGTCAAGTTATAAAGCTTAGTGCACATCCAAACCCAATGCCAAGTGAAAATTAAGTGAAGTCCAAGTGCTATCAACATACAAGTGTCATATTCAAGTTGTGGTGATTTATTAGATTATTTGATGGCTTGAAAAATTATTTGAGTTGAAGCTTGCTAGTTGGATGATCATGAGCTAACCAAGGTATATCTCTTGTTGATCATTTCATTTGGGTGCATATGAGTTGATTGAATTGGATAAATATGCAATGTTGGTTGCTATGAGATGTTTGAATGGATAAATAGCTTAGTAATCAAGTTTGGATTGATTTGTGTTGGATAAGTTCATAAGATGACATTTAGTAAGTGAATTGAATGGATTTATGTCTTGTGAAAGTATTCAAACAAGTTGATTTCAAATTTGATTCACATTTGATCAAGTATAGTTCAAGTGATTGAAATATGTCCTATATTGAAAATCTGAGTGAACTGTGATCTTAGCCTTGTTTGAGTGATAAAACTTATTTGATTGGCATAAAAATTGGTGTACATGTGCTCTAGACTTATGGTATAAGATTATGTACAAATTTCATAAGAATTGGATAAGAGATGCTTTGGTTTTGGAGTGGATCTTGTCAGCTATAGTGCAGCAGTTTTCAGCATGTAACAGTGGTGGAAGAATTGAAATCTGGTAGCAATCTATAAGTCAAATAAATCTTTAATTTGTACATCTTCTATATAACTTAGTGAAGCACATCTCTACCAAATTTCATGGTATTTGGATTTGTATTTTGGGAGATATACATTTTTCTTTGAAGAGTACAAAATCTGTCAGAAAAGTGATAATTATTGGATTTATTTGGAGTCACTTTGATTAAAAGGTCCTCAAGTTTAAACATGTTTATAAGTAATTGAGGCACCTAAATTTGGTTTTGAGATGATCTAGAAGCATGACAAGAAAAGAGTACAAGGAGATTTGATTGTGGAAGTGTACTTGGCACACATTTGGTACTTAAATTGGAAGATCAAGATCAAACTCAAAATTGAGATGAAGTTTAAGTTCTAAGTGATGATTGGAGATCATTTGGAAGAAAGAAAATGACTTAAACAATTAGAAATAAAAGGACTTAAAGAAGAATTCAAGGTTATTCATCAAGTTAAGTCTATCACTTGGATCAATCAATCAAGTCATTTCAAGTGAGTATCATTGATGGTTTTTTGGAGAGAGGTCACTTCTCCCTAGTGTATGGGTTTGCCGCCTATGTGTAGGTAAACCAAGTGTGGTGCTCGGAAGGCTAACATGGAAGTGCTGATCCGAGGAACATTTGATATTCTTAGTTGAAGCAATCAAAAGGGTTGATAAAAAAGCAAGCAACACCCAAAAGAGAGCTAGTAATGATATTTGAAGTGGTATTTGAAACACCCTAAAATTTGCCTCTTTTGAAAATAGGTATAAAGTGATTTATTTTTTAATTTTGTGCTCATAAAATATAGGAAAATAAACTTTTTCATTTAATTAAAATTCATCATAAGGTTTAGCAACATGTCTGTGCATACATGTCCTTGCCTTTGATGTATTTGATTGAGTGGTTTTGATTAAAGATTTAACATGGTTAAAATTGTTTTTTGCAAACGAAATTAAAAATAACTTTGAAATAAAAGAAAATTAGAAAATAAAAGAATTTAAAAAGTTATTCTCGGAAAACTTACCCAAAATTTGCTCATTTATGTTTGAATTAAAAAGTGTATTTTAAATCATATTTATACTTGATGCGGTTCAGATTTGAATTTGTTTTGAATTACGAAAAGAAAAAGGATTTTTTTTAAATGGAAAGACTTCCCCTCTCCCTATCTGGCCGAAGGCCCACCCCGGTCTCTCTCTCTCTCTCAGTCCAGCTCTCCCTCCATTTGGCCCAGCGCGCCGGCCCAGTGCCCTCCCCGCCCACCGTTTCCTTTTGGGCCGACGGTCGCATGCCAATGCCAACGTGAAGCATGATGAATCACCGGCCCAAATGCTGGCGCCATTGCTTCCTTCACCTCTTCCTCTGTCACACCGACCGCTTGGGCCCTTTGTCACCGCGCTCCTTACCTCCAGCCATACGCGACGCGGACTCTTCCTTCGACGCCGCACCGAGAGTCCGTGTCCGTCCTGTCCATCAGGCCGTTCTCCCACCTTTCATCACCGCTCTGGTCTCCAGCCGTAGAGAGTCTCACGCTGCCCCGCCTCGCTCGCTTGCTGTGCGCCCCACATGAAGCGCCCCATAAAATGGAGCCCAGGTGCCGCGCGCCGCCCTATCTCCTTTTCCCATCTACCCATTGCCGCGTTGCTCTAGCTAGCTCTGCCGCTCGTTTTGGATCTCACCGAGCTTGGAGTGCAACCGCCGTAGCCACACTAGTGGTTCTCATAGCTGTCCACGACCTGTTGTCGAGCTCCACGTAGAGGTGAAGAAGCTGCCGGAGCCATTTCCTTGTTCCTTCTCGTTCTCTATTTTTAGCCCATCGCCGCCGAACACTGCAGGAAGGATTGCCGTCCGCTGCCGAGCCTTGCTTCAAGGTGATGAAGCCCCAATACTCTCTTTCTCTCTCTTTCGGTCTCTTTTGCTCTCACATCGCCGCCGTACATGGCGCCACCGGAAGCGAGCCATGCATGCATGATTTTTTTTTAATTTTAACACTTTTTGGAAACTAATTTTAAATCTAACACGGTCGGTTTTTTTAAAACTAACACTTTTGGCCGCGCCTATTGCCCTGGCGTGGCCAGATGCCTATGCCGCGCCATGCATGGTGGTGCAGCAGAGGGCTGATGTGGCGGCGAACCGAATCGCTGACCGCTGACGGGGCAGGGCCTGCCGTGCCACCGATCTTGGCGCGGCACTGCTGCACCCTGATCCATGGCGCGGCAGAGCCAAATAAGACCCCCGCCACGGCCCGCGTCCCGCCCAAAGGGTCGAAAGCAGCCGCTTTTGCTCGAAAGCAATATGAAGAGCCGCTTGGCACCGCGCCAACGTCGCCTCACTGCCCGACCCCTCGCCCGAAAGCACGTCGGCCGCCACGCCACGAACGCCGGCAGCCCGGCCCTGCCCGGCTCTCCCTTCCCTTCCATTCCCTAGCCGCCTCCCTCCCTCCTAGTCCTCGTGTAAGGTAATGACGCACATTTTATTTTTGTTTGAATGGTGGATAGTATATTATGAATGGGAGCTAAGTTTAGGAGGAAAATTATGTTTGGGAACTATGGTCTATGGGTTGAAGGAAGATATTAGTTTGATTTTGTTAATGTTAAGGTTAATTATTTAGTTAGAAGTATGTTTACCATGTATATTTTTGTTGCTATAATTATCGGTTATATTATTTTAGTTGCATTGCAAATGATTATATTTTACATTAATTTGCGTTGTTTTGATTGATGTTTAATTTGAACCGTTTTATTAGATGGAAGACATGTTTCGGGAGCAGTTATAGCGAAAAACAGGGTCGTCCTAGAGAATTGTACCCCAACGAGTCTAACAAAGATGCCCCTGTCCCTCCTGAACTCCATGTCCCTAACTGTGACTGTGGTCGTCCGGCCAACGTGTTTCAATCGAGACATCCGGACACAGCGGCTCGTTGCTTCTACACGTGCAGTCGTTTTAATGTAAGTAATTGTTTCCGTTTATTTTTCTTCTTCATTTGTATTACTAAGTTACTAATATTTTGTTGAATTTTTGTTGTGTAGGCCCATGAGAGGTGCTTTTTCTTTCAGTGGATCGACGGTGCAGACAAATTTGACCCTAGGTCCCTCCTTTTCGACGATTGGTGGAGAGGGCGACATCCACGAGAGCACTTCGAGTGGTGGGTTCCACCTCCCCCTAACCCCCCTCCAATGATGGCTAAGGAGAAGCACTTAGCCGCAGTTAGACGACTCGAGGAACCTCCTTTGTGCCATTGCGGAGACCAAGCCATGATAAACCCTGACAATACATTGGAGTTTGTGTGTCCAAACAAGCATGAAGTAAGTGCAAAGTGTATGTGTAGAAATGTTGAGCTATATGTGTCATGTACTAATGTCATGTTATTTAGGTGTATTCAATGGCGAAGTGTCATTTCAAGGAGTGGTTGTATGGTCCTAAGAATAAATGGCCCAAAGAACCTCCAAAGGCAAAGCAAAAGAAGAAAGAAAGGTTAATTTACAAAGCACCGCCAGTCAAGTGCGAATGTGGTGTTAAATCGAACTACGGTCTAGTCCCTTCGGAGCTTGGAATAGGCCATTATTGCGGCCATATGATTGACTATGATAAGGTTGGTTATTTATGTGGTAACCATGAAATCGTATTTGGTTTCTTTTGCTAAGACATATATGATATAATTTTTTGTTTGAACAGAGCACTAGGAAATGCAGGTGGGAATGTTATGATGGTCAAGCTAAGTTCTTGGATGAACTGAAGGGGAAGCTAGTAATTGCACGGAAGAGGGGATATGGACCTGACTACGTCAACCTTTTCGTTAAACATCACAAAGACAAAATGTGTGAGTTTGCTAGACAACATGGTATTTGTAACCCGATCGACGTTGGGCTTGACAAATGGGGATTGGAGAGACGGATGACGTTAGAGGAGGAGAGGGCAAGAAAGGAGGCAAGGGAGGAGACAAGAGTACAAATGTAGGTCTTGAACGAGCATGTTGTTGCATTATGTGCCAGTGAGTGCTCAAAACCTTTTTTCGTTGCCTGATTTTAAATGTAATATAGTCACGTTGCTAACTGATTGCATTTTATATATGAAGGGATTGGATGCAGCGAGGAACATGCTTTAGAGGTGGCTCGTGCAAAGTACGAGGAAAAGAAGTTAGATGAGCACAGAAAGCGAGCTGGTCGCACCGTTGAATCACCGATTGTGTTGTCTGATGAGGGGGCGAGGATGAGGACGACATTGCTAGACTCAGCGAGCTCATCGCTCTAGCAGAGGCGGGCTTGTAGGCGGAGGAGGCTGAAGATGACACTGGTAGACTGAGCGAGCTCATCGCTCTAGCAGAGGCGGGCTTGCAGGCGGAGATGACGACGCGATCTTCACTCAGGCCGCAGATGAAGCGGAGGCCGCTTACAACAGGCAAAAAGGCAGATCATGGCAATGCAGGTGACCCTAGCCACAGCAACAGGGTTGTGGTTGAGGATTGGTACTCGGACGACGAGTTGCTTACTCTGTATGTTTTTGACTGAGGGTTTTTGATTGCGTCATCTGTTAGTTCCATGCTTTATTAATGATCAATGTAGCTATGTAGTAAAAATTCCATTGTGTTGTTTTATATTCCATTTGAACTACTGGTGTATTATACCCATGTATCATGTACTCAGATTACCCATGATCGATCTTAAGTGATCACATCTGTTTGTATCATGCGTTGAGAATTCCTAAAACAAACGTAATCGCGTTAAATTATCTCGAATATAGCGTTGTAGCACAATGGTTCAGCCGTGCCATAGCCTAGGCTCTGCCATGCCATAGTCCATGGCGCGTCAGTGCCACGCCATATACCATGGCGCGGCAGTGATGAGGCAAGACAACAGCCAGCCTCAATCGAGTTGTTGTCGGTGCTGTAAAAAACTTCATGTGCTGCCGTGATCGTGCGCAAGTTGAAACGAATATGAAGCAAATAAATGGGCAACAAGTTGCCACATAACATTTTCAGTGGTTTATGAGTCTGCAAGTTTTCGACGACAATATTCGTTCGACATAAGTTCGACGTAATGAACTAAGTCATAGGAATGTAAGGATCCCTCGAACGCCTCTTGGAAACCTCATCGTTCGGCGGAAGAAGGGTTTTGTCGTACTCCACCTCAAGAAGGGGGTACAACTGGTGCAGCGTGGGAGGGGCCATCCTGTTACAAATTGATAAACAAAGGGTTACAGTATTCAAATTAACAATATTCAAATTAACATTATGTAGCATTGCAAAATTTGAACTACTTGTTATGCAATACGAACACAATATGAAATCACTTGCTGCCCTCGTCTTCTATGCCTGCTAGCCTTGTGACCAGATTGTTTGCAAACGGAACAAAGATTCCTGCCATGGGTCTCGTTGAAGTCTCCTCCGCCACACATGTCTTCACCTTACCCTCTCATAGCGTCCATGTCCCCCTTGAGTCACTTCTTCTTCCTCCTACCCTTCCCTACCTTCATTAGATCTAGATGCGGCACGTAGTCATAACCATTATAAGGTGGCCACTGTGTTGGGTCAAGGTATGGCTCAAAGCTCATCTCCCAAATACTAACGATGTTCGAATGGAGATACAAGGATGACATATATGGCAGATCCTCATAGTTGTACCCGCGAACCCTACAGGTCGTGATCATATGAGAGCAAGGGGCATGCATGATCTGAGGGACATTGCAACTACACTCTATCTTTTCAAGATCAACTCGGTAGTTTCGTCCACCATAACGTTCACCGCCCAAGCTTGTGCCACCCTTGCCCCGTACACTAAAGATATGGCAGCGGGGTCCATACGGCTCGGCGGTGTGCTGCTTGGCCAATTCCTCGGCCTCCTTCAAATGTTCAGCTCCGGCCTTTCCAAAACGCCCTTACTCAGCTATATTCCTCTGCGCAAGTTCCCACCTCTTCACAAAATATTTGTTGCACTTATGAAATGAGAACTCAACAATTCTAGACACAGGCAACGATCGAACTCCGGTGAATACACGGTTGAAGGACTCCGAGGAGTTAGTGGTCATGATGCCATACCTGAAACCCCCCTCGTCATGTGCTAATGCCCACTAAGCCTTCTATTCCATTTACGACTCTAACCAGGCCTTTCCCGCTGCATTTACCATCTTGTCTAGTTCTCTCTTTATCTCCTTAAACTGGTGCTCTGTATATACACAACATAGAGCCTTTACCTTGTCACATACCTCCTGCTTCCGCTGACGCCGCCAGAAATTAGCGGCAAAGTGTCTCATGCACCATCTATGTACTAGAGACGGGAACCCATCTATATGCTCAGCTACGGCATTAATAAGCCCTGCGTGATGGTCTGAGATCAAACATATAGTGCGACTTGGGCCAAGCAGTTGCACACGTAGAAGCCGCATGAACCATGACCACGATTCATTGTTCTCTTCCTCTGCCAAAGCAAAAGCCACGGGTACTATCTAGTCCTCAGGATCAACAGCATCAGCCATCATCAAGGTGCCTCTATACTTTCCTGTTAGGAAAGTGCCATCAACAAGTATGACTGGCTGACAAAACTGGAATGCATGTTCCGTTTGCGCGAACGACCAGAACACACGATAGAGGACATGCCTCAATGGGTCCCGAAAAAACATCCCTTTGGTGTCCACAAACCATTTCAAGCCAAGGTTGTAGTAATGCATTGCACATAAGATGCGGGGCACCCTGTTGTACGCTTCCTCCCAAGTACCCCATCGAATCGCCAGAGCAATTTGCTTAGCACGCCAAGCCTTTTCGTATGTCACATCGTACCTAACGAATCTAGATATGGACTATTGTAAGGAAGACACCGAGATGTCGTTATTATCATCAACGAGCCCCAATATACGACGGGCAAGGTAACGTGCAGTGAGCTGCTGATGATTTTCCTTCCCCCTATTGTCTAGGCAAGTGTGGGGTTCGACAACTTTAGTTATCCTCCACTTGCCATCACTCTGTCTCTTTCGTGCATTTAATCTCCACATACAACCATTTTTGCATATCACGTGGTACCTCAACTCCTGGTCCAAATGAGTGACAGTGTACAGCCTATGGTGGTACACAGCATAGTCCTAAAGGAAGAGTTTCATCTCTGACATTGTGTTGAATATCATCCCCTTCCTAAGGGTTTCTTTCTCATGGTTATACAATGAATTTCTACACATCTAGAGACCGGTGTCACAAACTGCCATATCTGTCATGCTGACATCCCTATAGTTCAGAACGCCCATGAAAGGTACGTTCTTGGACCTTAGTTGCCCAAGCTCAGACACTGTGTAAGGTGGTGGTGGAACATACGGCTACGCTTCGCTAATTCTGGCCCATGAATCATAGGGGGTATCATCTGCAGCCAAATCTGTGACTAGTCTACCCTGAGCCTGGACACCATGCAAAACCTCAGTTGGTACTAGTAATGGCATAGTATGAACCGGTACTAGCATGGCATCAGCCGGTGTTGGCATAGCATCTGTACCTCCTTGGTCATCATCAGAATCGTCTGAATCACTGCTAACTACATCACCGATCCTGTCCTCCTCCTCCTGCTCCTCCTCTTCCCGTTCGAAATCATTCACATCGAAGTCATTGCTTATACAACCAACTATAGTTGAATGAAACTGCTCCTGCGTCAACTGACCATCCAAATCCATGTTACCCTGAGTTGCTTCCCCTTCGACCCCCAATTCTTGTTCATTGCCTCCAACACCGTCAATAGACGGGCCGTCCTGAACACCCTGCATTCTGTACCCATTCTCCACCACCACCTCAGCCATGGGCACATTGGAACCTTGGAGAACCCTAGTATAGCGGGACCAGTGAGAAGGGTCATGCAAGGGCATGAGGACATAGTGTGCCCTAGGCTTCCCAGTATCAAACCTCCCCTTCAGTGTGAAATCACCGCCAAACTTTGCATTCAAACAGACACAAAGGTCATTGAAGCTAGGAGGTTCATCAAACCATTCCAATTCTTCTTCCATATCTTCAAATATACCATCTTCTCTCCTAACACTTCCTCCATACAAAACTCTAACACAACAATCCATCTGCAAAAGCATTTCAAGAAACTTCATCAAGTCGTCGAAATCGTCGTACGTAATGTCCATAGTAATATTAATACATTTTCTAACTATAACTAAACTAACTAATCTAATATTAACATCTATACAAGGCTAACAACAACAACTAATTAGACTAAATCCAATGTATAACTAGACTAAATAACTGTACTAACTAAACTACCTAACTTTACTACCTATACTAACTTACTATATTACCTATACTAACTAAACTAACTAACTATACTAACTATACTTTAATAATTTTACTAACTTTATTAGGGGAGTACCTCACTGCAGCATGCTAGACCGGGCTGGGAGGCGCGGGCGTAGTCCTCGGCGGGCAGCCGACGTGCGTGGCCGGAGGGGGTGGCGGGCCGGCGTGCGGTCTCGGCGGCCACACCGGGCGCCCGGCGGCCGTGCTGTGCTCGGCGGCGGGCTGGCTAGCGTGAGCGGACGAGGAGGTGGCCGGGGAATGGACGAGGACGAGGAGGGAGGGAGCCAGCCGGGGAATGGAAGGGAAGGGAAGGAGGCGGCAATGGAGGGCCGGGCGGGGGCCGGGCTGCCGACGGTCATGGCGTGGCGGCAGGCGTGCTCGGCGGCTGGCTGGCGCGGGCGGACGCGGGTGCGGCGGCCAGGCGGCCTTGCTGCACTGCTCGGCCACTGGCAGACACGGGCTGCGGCGGGGGTCTTATTCGGCTCTGCCGCGCCACGGATCAGGGCACGACAGTGCCACGCCAAGATCGGTGGCGCGGCAGGCCCTGCCCCGTAAGCGGTAAGCGATTCGGGTCGCCGCCACATCAGCCCTCTGCCGCGCCACCATGCATGGCGCGGCACAGACATTTGGCCACGCTAGGGCAATAGGCACGGCCAAAAGTGTTAGTTTAAAAAAATCCGACCGTGTTAGATTTAAAATTAGTTTTCAAAAAGTGTTAAAATTAAAAAGAAATCGCATGCGTTGCCGTGGTTCAAGTTGCTAGCTAGCTTGATGACATCATCTCCAACGTCATGCTCTATTTGTGGCCGTTTTCCTTTACAAAAACAAATCCAAAAATACAATAGAAATACACAATCATGCTGAGGCGTCCAATCTAAGATTTAAGGCCCAGATTAAAACATACCCTTTCGCTGGTATTTTTTTTATAGAGCCCCTCTGTTTTCGGCAAATTAACCCGCAGTCCATGACGTATTCCCGCAATACGTTTTCTTCTTTTGAAAAGCGTAGTTTCTTCGGTTTAGATCCAAAATACGTTTTCACTTATTTACATATTTGCCACTGATTTTGTTTTAGCCAAAACTTCTCCGTTTTAACTCCAATTTGATCCGTTCAACTTGCGTTAGGTTCGTAATTCCATAATATACATGTTCATACTACTGTTAGATGTGTTTTCAACTTTTAAAATTCGAGGTTAGATTTAATCTGTTATTTTAATAAAGGAAATCTCGCTTATTTCATATCTTCTGCGTTTTAGCTCCGAATTGACCTGTTCAAGTTGTGCTAGATTCATTACAACGAGATCTACGCATTAGTAACAATGTTTACCATATTATTATTTCTAAAATTTCATGGTTTAAATCATATCTTGATTAATGATTATGGAACTGGATTTTATAAGTAAAATATGGTTTGTTTTACTTTAGTTTTATAATTCAAATCTAAATTTGACTTGATTCAATTTATAATATTTATAAAATATTATATATATATATGAATTTATATGATTCATTACAAGCCTGTAGTTTTCTTTTCCGCGTATAAAGCGAATCTCTCGGTAGTTGTATCTTTTCAACCGTAGCTCCGATTAGAGTGCATCTCGCGATTGTGTGTTCATAGCGATGCGTAGAATCGTGTTTCAAACTCTTTCACTTATTTTTCTATGATTGGTGTACTATTCTGATTTAGTTCTATTATTTGCTTCGTGTATGATTGTATTGATGCTTGTGTGGTGCTTTATGATTACGTCCAGTCGGTGAGATATACGTGGTGACCAAGAAGAAGAACGTTGAAGATTAAAGCTTACCGAAGGATCGGTGTTTTAAGGCAAGTATAGCATGAGATCTTCCTTGTTGTCCTATACACCTTTAATCATTCAATTCATACTGCATGTGTCTACCTTGACTACCACTAAGGATTTCCAAGTACTTTGTTACCCTACACCTTGATACCTTTGGGTTATTGCATTGGGTAGGATGATGCTAGTGCTCAACTACAACCATGATCTTGTAACTTGACTAATGGTATATGCAATAAACGTTAATAGATGTTTTTTTAGCAACATAGAACAAGGGGGTTAGAGCATTGGGCTATTTTTATGGTGCTCTAGATTCCTCTCCCTAAGGACTTATCTATAAGTGATCATTCGGGACTTACAATACAGCTGTGAGGGCTACATGGCTCTGGCTTTAGCTCAGTATGAGGACCTTTTCTAGCTTGTTAGTGGTTACCTTTATGGCGCAAGAGGGGCTCCGGTTTGTATGATCTCGGCCTGCCAAGAGGGTGCACTTTGGTTTCCTTGTATTTTGTTAGTCACTCCTTGGAGGGGGGTTTATGCTTATTGATGGGGAAACCTTAGTGGCCCTAACTTGTTAGATGAACCTTTGAAAGGCTTCATAGTGAACCCTATCGACCTTCCTTGGTAGTGGGTTAAGAGTCTCGTGACCTCAGGCGAAAGGGTAAATCACGACTCACAGTGAAAGTGTACAACCTCTGTAGAGTGTAAAACTGGTATATCAGCCGTGCTCACGGTCACGAGCGGCCTTGGAACCCTTACGGAATAGATGATGAACACTAATGATACTGATGATAAAGATGCTCACTAATGATTAATGTTTATGCTATTCATTATTCATGTTTACCTGATCATGTGTTTATATGGGCTTGTGATAAACTTGTTGCTACTCAATTGCTAAAATCATGACTCATTAAACGCTAATTGCAGTGAACCAGTGTCAGCCTTTTGAGCCTCATGAACCCCATGTTATATTTGTTGAGTACGGCATATACTTACGCTTGCTTTACTTTTCAAATCTTTGGGAAAATCCTGGATGGGTACCAGATTGCTAGAGTTTGGAGGAATTAGGCTTGTTATCAACCAGTCAGTTGTCCCTATGGATTTGGAGCATTCACCTAAAGATCAGAGTTGTCTTTTCGCTGTCTATACTCTGAGGTTATAATCTTTATACTAATATGCTATGTATTTAAGCATTGTCATTTGATATTACCCTTATTTGTAGCTATATGTGAGATTTGACTTCCTGGGCTCACATATGGTGTGTATCTGGTTTTGTTCTTAAAACTAGGTGCTACAAAGTGGTATCTGAGTAATGCTGACTGTAGGACGCAAGCCTAGTAGAAACTGGTCATTTTAAGGTTTAGAAGTTGCTACAAAAACCCTTGCTCTATGAACCTTGATATTTTCTTCTCTACTATATCTCTACCCTTGCTATTCATCTCTACTTTGGTGCTTATTTTAAAGTCTTTGTTCTCATCTTCACTCCTTGATTTGATATGCTTTTAGAACTATCTCTCACCACCTTCTTGTGTAATCTGAAGATGAGCCTTAGGATTGTTACCCCTAGTGCAACAAGGACGATAGTATCGCAAGTCGAGTCAATGATTGAGTTGTGCATCTTTATTGCTTGTTGAATTGTCATAATGCTTATGATTGTTTGAATCTTTGTAATAATTGCAATGATCTTGTTGGGTGTTCCCACAATTTTATTTAGTTTATAGGCCAAAGGTATAAGGATTAGTGAAATAAATAGTTGGGTTATGGTTTTCCTCTGTTTTCCCTATCCTGTCATTTCGGAGCAGCCAACACTGTTTGGCTTATATCTCTGATTTTGGATGGTCATAAATCATGAGAAAATTCTAGACAATAGTAAACTTTAATATCTTTCTCTGAGCACAATAATCAGCCTGATAGCTATTTTGGTTATGGAGATACGAAAATCACAAGGCGATGCATCTGTGCTGTTTGGAATCTAGAGTAGTTTCTGTTATGCACTATTTTCGATCAAGTTAACTCCAGAATTTGGAAAAGTGTTCTATAAAGGAGTTGTGGAGAATTTTATAAGCTTTCCAACGATATAAGCTACAACTTTATTGGATTAATAGAATGAGAATTACAGCTGTTTTACTACGCTGCTGTTTTTTTGCTCGTGAGGAATTTCAGAATTTCTTGATTCTTGCCTATATACGAGAGTATCATTAGGATGTCAGAATGTCTTGGCACTAATTATCTCATCTAGAAGAAGATGCAAGCTATCTTTTTGGTGTCCCATAGTTGATCTTTTCTTAAGGGGGGTAGCCAAGTTGAAGGATTTGTAAGATGAAGTTTCTTACATTCTAGCGTTTCGTTTGGAAGTATTAGTTATCTCTAGGGTTTGGTGTTCTCTTGTCTCAATTGCCATCAATCCTATCTTGTCATCTTTTGAAGCTACAATTGAGGATGTTATGAGTGACTGGGTTCTAATTCATACATGTTGATAACAGATGGTTGCTACCAGGAGAAGTGCTTCACAAGGTGCTAGAAGGAATCCTACCAATTCTAATCCACCGCCATCCAATTCCCCAACTATAGAGCAAGCTTTGATGACGTAGACTCAGTTATTACATACCATTGCTCAAAGTGTGTTGAACAACCTGCATCAAGCACCACCTATTGACAAGCGTAGTGAATTTATGAAGGGACACCCACCGTCATTCTCTCATATAAGCAAACCACTTGAAGCTGATGACTGGCTTAGAGCTGTGGAGCGACAATTGGACATAGCTCAGTGTGATGACCATGAAAAGGTGCTTTATGCTTCCGGTCAACTGCAAGGAACTTCCCAAGATTGGTGGGAGTCATTTGAGTATGGGCGTCCCAACAATGCTCCTACTATCACCTGGCAGGAATTCAAGGAGAATTTCAGATCCTACCATGTCCCATTAGATGAGGTAGAACTTAAGCAAGAAGAGTTCCTCAACTTGAAGCAAGGATCTATGTCAGTGTGTGAGTATCGTAATCGATTCACTCAATTGTCACGTTATGCTCCAAAAGAGGTGGATAGTGATGCTAAAAAGCAAAAATGCTTTTTGAAAGGACTGAATGATGGTTTACAACTACAGCTGATGACCATGGTGTATGCCGACTATCAAACATTGGTGGACAGAGCAATTGTAAATGAGAACAAGCGTTGAGAGATGGAAGAGAAGAAGAGAAAGCGTGACCTTCAACGCTAGTTAAGAAATACTCGTCTCTGTTTCGCTACACAACTAGAAAATCAGTCACACCCTATGGATTTGCTTGAAAGTAATGATCAAGATCAGTATCATCAACCTAATAATGAAGTGCGGCATTTTAGCTCTCAAGAGCCATGTCTGTCATCTCCCACTATCACCTTGATAATGACAAATATTTCTACTAGTAAGGAAGGTTATGATTGTGGTGAGATGGAACACTATAAGAATGATTGTTTTAAGAAGATTGCTGAGAGTAATCGAAGCCAGAATCAATAGCAGCAGGAGACGGAACATAATGTCCATAAGGAGCAGGTGCAAGGCAATAAGCTAAAGCGAAACTACGTTCAAGGCTGGTTGAACAATGTGGATCTGATTACCACTTATGGAGCTAAGGAGGTCGTTTATGGTTTGATTGCAGTAAGCTCAGACACTACTATGGTGTTATTTGACCCCAGTGCTTCACATTCATTTATCTCTAGGGAATATGTGGAAGAACATAAGATGACTATGCTTCCGATGAGGAAACCCCTAATAGTTAACTCTCTAGGAGGAGAAAAGAAGGCAAACCGCTTATGTCCAAAAGTTAGTCTTAACATAAAAGGGAAGAACTTCGAGGCAAACCTTATAGTTTTGGAGTTAATGGACATTGATGTTATCCTTGGAAATGGATGGTTATCTGCTTGCAAAGGAGTGATTAAGTATGCCTAGCGTTCGGTGCTTCTAACCACACCGTCAGGAGAAAGAATTGAGTATGAGGGTATTCAACCTGCACATGAGGAATACGAGAATGACCTATTAGAAGGTGCATCCTGTGAGGATAGTAATGTGGACTATGAGTTTTCAGATGTTAGTGTGAAGGAGCAAACACCATTGCAGGATCTAAATACGAGAGACGATCATGTTTATGTAGATTAGCCAACCAGGATCTTAGAATGGCCCTTAATGAAAGATATAACTTGGAAAAATGAGGATCGAATAAAGGCAGAGTATCTCTATCTCTTAGTCGACGTATACCGAATCTCGGGGACGAGATTCATCTTAAGGGGGTAGAATTGTAACACCTTCAAATTTGCCTCTTTTCAAAATAAAATTTTTCATTTAATTAAAATTCATCATAAGGTTTAGCAACATGTTTGTGCATACATGCCCTTGCCTTTAATGTATTTGATTGAGTGGTTTTGATTAAAGATTTAAAATGGTTAAAATTGTTTTTTGCAAATGAAATAAAAATGACTTTGAAATAAAAGAAAATTAGAAAATGAAATAATTTAAAAAGTTATTCTCGGAAAACTTACCCAAAATTTGCTCATTTATGTTTGAATTAAAAAGTGTATTTTAAATCATATTTATACTTGATTCGGTTCAGATTTGAATTTGTTTTGAATTACGAAAAGAAAAAGGATTTTTTTTAAAAATGGAAAGACTTCCCTCTCCCTATCTCGGCAAGGCCCACCCCCAGCCTCTCTCTCGGTCTAGCCCTCCTCCTTTTGGCCCAGCGTCAGGTCGGGCCTAGTGCCCTCTCCTCGCTCATTGCTTCCTCTTTGGGCCGACAGTCATGCCCAACCAACGTGAAGCCGCGCAGTCACCGGCCCAGCGCGGGCGCCGCTGTTTCCCTTCACCTCTTCCTCTGTCACTGATCGTCCGGGCCCGCATGTCGGCTTTTCGCTTTACTCCGGCACCAGACGCGACGCGGACTCTTCCTTCGCCATGCGAGAGTCCGTGGTCCGTCCCCGTCTGTCAGCCTTTCTCCCACCTTTCGTCACCGCTCTGGACTCCACCCAGAGAGAGTCTCGGGGCGCCCTGCCTCGCTTGCTTGCATGCCACCACGCTGGGCGCCCCATAAAATGGAGCCCAGTGCATGCCGCCTCTATCTCCTTTTCCCATCTACCCATTGCCGCCTTGCTCTAGCTAGCTCTGCCGCTCATTTTGGATCTCGCCGAGCTTGGAGTGCAGCCGCGCTAGTGGTTCTCACACCTGTCCATGACCTATTGCCAAGCTCCACGTAGAGGTGAAGAAGCTGCCGGAGCCGTTTCCTTGTTCCTTCTCGTTCTCTGTTTTTAGCCCATCGCCGCCGAACACTGCAGAAAGGATCGCCGTCCGCTGCCGAGCCCTGCTTCAAGGTGATGAAGCCCCAATACTCTCTTTCTCTCTCTTTCGGTCTCTGTTGCTCTCACATCGCCGCCGTACATGGCGCCACCGGAAGCGAGTCGTGCATGCGTTGCCGTGGTTCAAGTTGTTAGCTAGCTTGATGACATCATCTCCAACGTCATGCTCTATTTGTGGCCGTTTTCTTTTAAAAAACAAATCCAGAAATACAATAGAAATACACAATCATGCTGAGCCGTCCAATCTAAGATCTATGGCCCAGATTAAAACATGCCTTTTCACTGGTATTTTTATTAAAGAGCCCCTCTGTTTTTGGTAAATTAACCCGCAGTCCATGACGTATTCGTGTAATACGTTTTCTTCTTTTGGAAAGTGTAGTTTCTTCGGGTTTGATCCAAAATACGTTTTCACTTATTTATATATTTACCACTGATTTTGTTTTAGCCATAACTTCTCCGTTTTAACTCTGATTTGATCCGTTCAACTTGCGTTAGATTCGTAATTCCATAATATACATGTTCATGCTATTGTTAGATGTGTTTTCAACTTTTAAAATTCGAGGTTAGATTTAATCTGTTATTTTAATAAAGGAAATCTTGCTTATTTCATATCTTCTGCGTTTTAGCTCTGAATTGACCCGTCCAAGTTGTGCTAGATTCATTGCAACGAGATCTATGCATTAGTAACAGTGTTTACCATATTACTATTTCTAAAATTTCATGGTTTAAATCATATCTTGATTAATGATTATGCAACTGGATTTTATAAGTAAAATATGATTTGTTTTACTTTAGTTTTATAATTCAAATCTAAATTTGACTTGATTCAATTTATAATATTTATAAAATATTATATATATATATGAATTTATATGGTTAAAATAAATAAAGCCTATAGTTTTCTTTTCCGCGTATAAATCAAATCTCTCGGTAGTTGTATCTTTTCAACCGTAGCTCCGATTAGAGTGCATCTCGTGACTGTGTGTTCACAGCGATGCGTAGAATCGTGTTTCAAACTCTTTCACTTATTTTTCTATGATTGGTGTACTATTCTGATTTAGTTCTATTATTTGCTTCGTGTATGATTGTATGGATGCTTGTGTGGTGCTTTATGATTGCGTCCCGTCGGTGAGATATACGTGGTGACCAAGAAGAAGAAGAACGTTGAAGATTAAAGCTTACCGAAGGATCGGTGTTTTAAGGCAAGTATAGCATGGGATCTTCCTTTTTGTCCTATACACCTTTAATCATTCAATTCATACTGCATGTGTCTACCTTGACTGCCACTAAGGATTTCCAAGTACTTTGTTACCCTGTACCTTGCTACCTTTCGGTTATTGCATTGGGTAGTATGATGCTAGTGCTCAACTACAACCATGATCTTATAACTTGACTAATGGTTTATGCAATAAACGTTAAAAGATGTTTTTTAGCAGCATGGAATAAGGGGGCTAGAGCATTGGGTTGTTTTTATGGTGCTCTAGATGCCTCTCACTAAGGACTTATCTGTAAGTGATCATCCGGGACTTACAGTATAGCTGTGAGGGCTACATGGCTCTGGCTTTAGCTCAGTATGATGACCTTTTCTAGCTTGTTAGTGGTTACCTTTATGGCGCAATAGGGGCTCTAGTTTGTATGATCTCGGCCTGCCAAGAGGGTGCACTTTGGTTTCTTTGTATTTTGTTAGTCACTCCTTGGAGGGGGGGTTTATGCTTACTGATGGGGAAACCTTAGCGGCCCTAACTTGTTAGACGAAACTTTGAAAGGCTTCATAGTGAACCCTGCCGACCTTTCTTGGTAGTGGGTTAAGAGGCTCGCGACCTCAGGTGAAAGGGTAAATCACGACTCACAGTGAAAGTGTACAATCTCTGTAGAGTGTAAAACTGGTATATCAGTCGTGCTCACGGTCACGAGCGGCCTTGGAACCCTTACGAAATACATGATGAACACTGATGATACTGATATAAAGATGCTCACTAATGATTGCTGTTTATACTATTCATTATTCATGTTTACCTGATCATGTGTTTATATGGGCTTGTGATAAACTTGTTACTACTCAATTGCTAAAATCATGACTCATTAAAAGCTAATTGTAGTGAACCAGTATCAGCCTTTTGAGCCTCATAAACCCCATGTTATATTTGTTGAGTACGACATGTACTTACGCTTGCTTTACTTTTCAAATCTTTGGGAAATCCTGGATGGGTACAAGATTGCTAGAGTTTAGAGGAATTAGGCTTGTGATCAACCAGTCAGTTGTCCTGTGGATTTGGAGTATTCGCCTGAAGATCGGAGTTGTCTTTTCGCTGTCTATACTCTAAGGTTATAATCTTTATACTAATACGCTATGTATTTAAGCATTGTCATTTGATATTACCCTTATTTGTAGCTATATGTGAGATTTGACTTCCTGGGCTCACATATGGTGTGTATCTAGTTTTGTTCTTAAAACTAGGTGCTACAGTATTCCAAATAGTTCTCTCATGCAAGCATTAATCAAAAGATGAAGCAAGCTAACCACAATAAGATAGTACACTTGATCATATTAGTGGTTCTCAAATCATATGGCTGAAGAATGGATTTTATTATTCATGATTGGTATTCAGCAAACTTATAATTGGACTTCACATTGCTATTGGAGTAATGAATTGCAATCTATGTAACTATCCTCTACTCCAACGTAGCAAAGGTATCATTATAATGTGCATGATCATTTCATCCCTTACTAGTATGCAATTAGTGCATATAGTACATGCTTCATAGGATCATGCATAACAAATGAAATGTTTAAATTCATAGCCTACCACTATTGCTTGAATGATTAGTTGATCTAGTGGTTGGTATATGAATTTATTCATGAGCTAGTGAACCCAAGTACTTGATTTAATTTGGATTGTCAACAAGTGGCAAGTACAACTTCGATAAGATAACCTCCAAATGAGTGTGAAGAAGCTTAGAGAGGATTCAAACCGGACTTGGAAGCTTAGGCAAATCAATTTAGTTCAAGTCAACCATAGAAGCTCATGATAGTGATAAGAGTACAAGCACAAGACAACAATGCAAATGGATATCTAGTTTGTTTGTTTCAAGTGGTATCTATACTCAAGTATTTCATCAAGAATTCACAAGTGATGTCTAGATCAACTCACAAGTGATATCCTATAAGTGGTACTCATGAAGATAGCAAAGGTTCAAGAAATATTTTTTATTGATAAATCCAACAAGTGGTTCCATACTAGAAAATTCTTTCAAGTGGTATCACATCTACACGTGGTATCAATCATGCAAGACGATGGTTCCACAAGTGATCATCAAATGAAGAATGCATCCCTCATCTACAAGAGCTCAAGTTTAGCAAATGGATGACCCATGCAATGACTTAGGGGAAGGTGTCCCAACGATTTGTATCAAGGTCAAAGATCCTATGTGTGGTATCTTAAGAGCTATACAAGTGATGTCATTCCAATATTTGGTAGTGTCCATAAAAAATGCAAAGATTCAAGCCTCAACCATCTACCCTAATGCAAGCATTTGTATCAATGAGAAGCACACCTTTTATGAAATTTGATGACAGGGGGAGAGATTGTACAAAGATATGAAAGCTTTGGGAGAGATTGAGACAAAGAAGTAGAGGTTGGACATGGACATGAACAAAGAGGGAGCAACATTGAAGAACATTGAAGAATGTGAGAGGATCAAAATTCTTGATAAGAGAAGCACACAAGTAGGGGGAGCAAGCTTATGAACTTTGATTGGTTGCATTTGATATGTGCATAGTCATGTGCTTGCTTGCATTGCATAAATTTTTTTAAATTTGATATGCATGCTTGTGTGGTGTATGCTAGTTGTAGAACTTGAATGATGATTTGATAACTAGCATGCATAGGATGGTAGCTAGACTTGTATTTTTACACATGGTACTAGAACCTTGCTTATAATGTTGATCTCACAGAGTCTCTAGTATTTTTGTTGACTAGCTACTCATGGTGCTAAGGATGGTGTTAAAAGTGCAATTCCGATTGGTATCACACTTTAAAGGTTTATTCTATACACCTTAACATCATTTGGTAGTAATTACACTCCCACAATTCCAATCTATGCATATGTGCGAGCTTCAAACCAAACACTTTAGCACATATGTAGGGGGAGCTAATACTACCATTTTGGGTTTGTGGTATTTGTCCAAAATTATTTACACATGGTAAAATTTCTTGGGCAAGCAACATGAATCCAAAAGAGCTTAATTTCCATATCTTTGTAGAGTTGTCATCAATTACCAAAAAGGGGAAGATTGAAAGGTCCTTGTTTGGTTTTGGTAATTGAGTGACAACCCTAGGTGGACTAATTGTGTTTATGTGAGATACACAGGTGATTAGTCCACAGGTACATGTGTGTGAGCAACATGTGCCATGGAGGTGGAAATGGCTCAGAGATGTTGGAAAGCTCACACATGTGATGATGAAGGAGCTCATTGCACATGAGACATGACATTGAGTCATGTGATCAAGGTGGAGAAGATCAAGACATGACTTGGCTCGATGGACCGGTTGCAAGTGTGAAGGGCAAGTTGAGTGATGACTTGGCACCGATGGACCGAGGCAATGGTGAAGAGCAAGTGAAGTCAAGATCGATGAACCAATAGGATCATGTGATGATATGAAGTGGATCATATCATTGTTGATAGTGTTGGTGCATGTGTTGTATCGACATTAGAGGAGATGGAATGGAATGCGCAAGATAAAGGTCTAACCTAGGGCATTTCATTTCACCGGTCATAGGTGTGTAATGAAGTTGATGATCGGGTTTAGGATAGATGGTCGTACTATCAAGAGGGGCAAACTTGTTTGCCTATCGGTCATCTAGTGCCACTTGAGCGATCTAACTTTGCATCGTTGCTAGGATCGAGTGGCGTGGCAAGTTGAGTGGCTAATCCTTTGAAAAATGATTGTGAAAATGCTAACACACATGCACATGGTGGTGTACACTTGGTGGTGTTGGCACATTTGCAAAGGAGAAGAAGTTGGTGAATTGAAGGAGGTATTTTCACTGTCAAATAGTGACCGGACGCTGAGTTCGAAGTGACCGGACTTAGGGTTTCCGCGTCCGGTCAATTATAAAAGAAGGTGGTACTCTCGAGCTCGATTTGCCCAGTGACCGGACTTGCAGAAGAAAAGTGACCGGACTTTGGCTGAACACTATTCAGCGTCTGGTCCTGCTCATGTGGTGGCATGTAGAGAAGAGGAGGAGCGGACGCACCGACACGTCTGGTCATGGTGGACCGGACGCGTCCGGTCAAGAAAAACCGGCTCTGGTGCCTTACTAGAAATGACCGGACTCCAGTGGTGAAGTGTTCAATCACTTTGAGCAGTGCATTCGATCGCAATTTAACACATGGCATGAAGCAGACTAGCTGTTGAGATCGAGCGTTCAGCATTTGAAGCTAATAACACATGGCGCTCATCAGGCGACCGGACGCAGGGGTCCAGCACCCGATCAATCTGACCGACGCTTCCGGTCGTCCTGAAATCTGCCCAGTGAAGGGGTAATGGCTATTTTAGCCCGTGGGGCTATAAATAGAAGTGTTGGCCGGCCTTTGGCCGGTTGTCGAGCACCCTTGAGGCTTGGTGGCTTGTGTAGGTGTGCTTGGGAGCCCTCTAATTCACTTGAGCTTGATAGTGTTCATCCGATCGAGTGAGTGAGCGATTCTAGTGCGATTGCATCGTGAGGTTGCATCGAGTGGCACTAGGTGATTGTCTTGCAAGCCGGTGGTGCTTGTTACTCTTGGAGGTTGCCACCTCCTAGATGGCTTGGTGGTGGTCTCCATCGAAGCCCGCAAGAAGCTTGTGCGGTGCTCCAGACAAGAGCTTTGTGAGGGGCATTGTGCTCACCCCGTGGGAGCCACGAAGAGCAACTCTAGTTGAGCATGAGATTGAGCTACCCTCACTTTTGGGGTAGGTTCTTGTGGTGTCTGACGTGCGGGCTTGGCGGGTGATGCCAATTAGTTGCCGAACCACCAAGTGAGTGGTCGACACAACGAGGACGTAGCGTTTTGGCAAGTATGTGAACCTCGGGAGAAAAATCACCGTGTCAACATTGTTCTTCCCGTTGGTTTGTAATCCCCTTACACAAGCTTGTAATTACTTTCATATACATTGTGCTTGTGTAGTTGCTCTTGTAATTAGTTAGCTTGTGTAGCTCACTAGTTACCTTCTTGCTTGTGTAGCATAAAAGTAGCTCCCTTGCGTGGCTAATTTGGTTTGTGTAACCTTGTTATTCACATTGCTTAGTTTGTGTAGCTAAGTATTTGTACTCTCTAATTTGGCATTAGTTGCCTTGTTATTGAGCATTGTTAGTGAGCTTTGGAGCTTTGTGCTTTTGCTTACTAGAATTGTGTAGGAGCTCCACGGTGTGCAAAATACTAGTCGCAGGGGTTTGTGTGACCTTGCTCCTAGAATTGGATAGGTGAGCTCTAGCTAGCTTGGCACCTTTGTTGCTTAATTAGGATATTTGCAAGGTGCTAGAGAACATAGATCGAGGGGTGTAGTCTTGGCTAGACCAATAGTTTTAACTCCGCACCTGTTTTGGTTACTGTGACAGAACCGCCCAATTTATACGAGATCAAGTATGGTTGTCCCCGCTAACACGTTGACACACCCATACTTTCACTCATATAAACCCGGTAGTCCACCGAGTGTCCCGAAAGACCTCGGTAAATCAACATCACAACCAAGATCGCGTGATTAAGCAAATACACATCACATACATCGGGTTGCAGCGGAAATAATGTTACAAAGGGTTTAACAAATAATAGTACAAATTTGGGTTTCAAAACCGCTTAGTGAAAACAACATAGCTTTCAAATGATTACATTAATATAAGTTCCAAATATATTGCTAGCATAAGTGACATCATCCGACAAAAGCATATAGATGAGAAGTAAGTATAGAATCACCGAGCCCACCGGCAGTTAGCCACCATCATCAACAGGTCGAGAACTTCACCTGCAACAAGGTGGGATAAACCCTGAGTACTCGAATGTACTCAGCCAGACTTACCCGTCGTAAACCAGAAATAAAGTGACACCAAGAATCATGCAAGGCTTTCTTTAGTGGGCTAGCTGACTCGTTTGCGAAAAGCATATGTTATCATGAATAAACCATTTTAAGTACTTTGCATCATCTTTATTATAACCTATCCATCTAGGTAAGCACCTGTACTATAGCAATCACTTGATTAACCAATAACATTCAGTTACCAATTTAGATTTAGCATATCCCATATCATCCAGATAACCATCATTGTTCCATAATAATTACTACGATGAAGTAACTCGAGTCAAGTGCTCACTATCCAGGAGCGATGGCGATTCGAATCGATTCCTAACCAGCTGGTGATTTATTCCTTACACAAACCTCACTCACCCGCTAAAGTGAGATATTGATCACCGAGTCAACTTTCCAGGTATCTCGAGTTTGCCAGGAACCACATGTACCGGGGCCGACCATTGCACTTTGGTCTTATCATCCCGCCCGTGTCCTACCACACACCGCTTCGCACGATGCTTGCATGGGCAATCTACTCGGCCCGAAAAATCTCCCAGCTTCGCGGTCGGAAGGTACTTTATCCGGCCAGCTAAATGTAAGGCATGCGTTCAACATGACTCGAGGCCCAACAACGGTCGGTCCTTAATCGACACAGACGAAACTAACAAAGACCCCGAACCACAATGTCTGTTTGCCTCCAACTTTTTCCGTCCGGTCTCCAATTATCCATCACACATGGTTAATTCTAGGATATCATTCTTTCCATAGCTAAATTCTTCCAGTAACCACCTATAATGTAGGTGACCGGATATCTCCGATCGCTACCGGTCTAAGCAAGGCTAAGCAGTTATTCGATCCTGACCTAACATGGTAAAAAGGTAATAAGGTAGGCAAGGATAGTAATAAATGCATCAACGGTTTCAATCAACTCCTACAACTTAATGCAACAATATATAACTCATATATAGAAAGAATTGCTTTTATAAATTAGGAGACTTATAATGCTCCGGGGCTTGCCTGGGATCCGACACAAGTCAGTTCAGTTAGCTTGCACCGTCCTGGTGATGTCTCAGGTCCTAGCACTCGCTTAGTCCTTCCATCTTCGGGACAGATCCATCAAACACCGTCTTCAGGTTTGGCTCCAACATCACGTCCTTCACGTGGTTCATCTAGCGTACCTAGATGAGATGCAATATGCAAGTGCATAAATATGAAGAATAGTACCATGAGACACATCACAAAATAGCAAGCAAGACAAGCATAGTTTACACTAACACACTTAAGTACTTTGCGATGCTTAACTTAAACATCACACAATCTATCATGCTAAGATGGCAAAGAAGACGACAACACCAATCATGACACAAGTTTCCCCAGATCTCAAGTGCTCTAACTCAGTCATCATTCAAGGCATACGTCACACTTAACAATATACAAGCAAGCACTATAATTGGAATCTGCCAATTTCTGGACATGCAAACAGCAGCTCCAAGATTTAGCTATAACTGGAGTTACACAAATCCAAATGACTTCCAAGAAGACATTATGGAAAGCTTATGAAATTTTCTACAATTCATCTTTAATCATCTTAGCATTATTCTCAAGTTAACTAAGTCAAATATATCCATTTACAAAAACTGGTCCAGAATTGACAGAAAACAGCCATTTCTGAAACCCAACTTTAAACAGCTGTAACTCTTAAACTACTTGGCCAAATGACACCAAATTTTAATAGAAGCTAGATACATGAATTATCTACAACTTTTGTATAAACAAGTTTCACAACAAAGCACATTATCATGAAGAACTTTGCTAAGTTCCCAGATCTGTCCATAAACCACATCGGCAAGAAAATAATTATTAACTTATGTTGCAAACACATAATTGGGCAAAACCAACTTTACCAACATTTCACACATGACTAAAGAACACCAGAAAACCTAGTGTCCATGACCAAATAAATTCTTTTAATGCATTTCTTAATTTATTTTAGATAGCAAGGTGACTTAATGAACATATACCAAAAGTGCACAATAACTTCTACAAAAATTACAGTGGCTCGCATATCCTCTCAATAGTCTACTGTACAAATTTCACTCCATTTGGATATGTATACCAACCTCTATGAAAAAGACAAGTTGCTAAAGCAAGAATTCATGTGAGAGCAAGATAAACCAATAACTCACTCATACTTCATCCAATACTCATGAAATTTTTACCACACATCAACTATCACATGGGTAGCATGCCACAAACTTTCACTTCATTTGGAGCCCTAGATCTATAGTTATGAAAAATAACAATTTCAACTAGCATCACAACCTTACTGCACAAATCTATTTTTACCGCAAAATATTTAAACTAAAACATGCCATATTATAGATGCACTGCATAGACAATTTCACAAGGATTCCAAAAAGTCCTCATTTACTATTTTACGAATTTTCTACGATTTACTACGAATTTCCAAAGTTCCTGCAAAATAATTACAAACCAGTCCTTATGGCACTATTCACATGAGTCACAGGTTATGCAGTTAGGCCCTTGACTTGCGTCGAATTGTCGCGCGAGGTCCCTGACGCGAATTTGGAGCAGAGGATCGCTGCTCCGCCCGGAGGAGGCCATTCTGTCGGCGGCTGAGGGGCGGGGGAGCACCGGTGGGTCCACGCGCACCCGCTGGTGGTCTCGGATGGCCGAGAGGTGGCCCGAGGTGGACCGGCCACGCGCGTGGGCGGCGCGCAGGGGCGCAGCTCCGGCGGCGACGGCGGAGGAGCTGGCCGGCGTTGGCGGGCGGTGGCTGGCAGCGGCGTGGAGCACCAACGAGAGCGTACCCACAACTAGGAGCCCACAGCTCGGCTTGCGGTGGCCCAAGGATGGCTGGCCATGGAGCTTCGGCGGCGACGGCAGCTTCTCTGACGACGGGGAGCATCAGCGGCCAAAGGCGCCGGTAAAGGAGGTCTAGAGGCGCGGCGGAAGGAGGAGAAGGTGATGCCGCGCTTGGTTCGGACGGAGGAGGGACGGAGTGGAGGCAGTAGCAGCGGCAGCGAGCTTGGCGGCGACATTCATGGCGGCCGCGCTCTAGCGCGCACGCGCCGGCGCTAGAGAGCGAAGGAGGCGATGGGGAGCGCGGAGGGAGGGAGCAGGAGCCTCTGGCGCGCGTTATGGAGGAGCAGGGCACAAGGAGGCGCGCGGCACACGGCGGAGAGCAGGGGCGCAGCTCGCGCATGGCCGCCACGCACGGGGCACGCGGCATGTGTTGGGGCATTTCCGCGAACAGCTGGCGGGCGACGGAGTGGACATGGTGGGAAGCCGATTTGGGCCGTCTCGGGTGCGAATTGGACTTTGGGCCTAAAATGAAGTTTGCTTCTTTCCTGACGCTCTGCCTTTCTTATTTAAGGAGCTAAGTCATTAGAGCTTTGGATCAGCGGGTAATTAGGCTCCAAGTTAATAGTGTCAACGCGTTGACGGCGATGAACAAAAGCCCAAATTGAGGGTCAAAACGAAGTCCAACGAGTGCCATCCTTTTGCATGGTCTTCTTCTCGATGTATGCTCCAACTTTTATTTTGGGGTCAAGTCAAGTTACTTAACGCAATTTGGAGAACATGAGACGTCAATGCCGATGTCGATGAATTTCAGACTTAGAATATTTCTAAGTGCTGAAATCAGCAGCAGGTTCCAACTTCGAGCCTCTGTTTGACTTATTTCCAAGTTGATCTAGCTCTTGGTCCAAAAACAAAGTTTGTTCTACATGATATGGACTACAACTTTAATTTAAGGTCCAACCTCAAAACTAGTAAAGAACCTATTGTTCTACTTTGACCAAAGTAGGATCACGATGAAGCTTAAATTATCCTTTTTGATCCATTGGAGCGTTTTCTTGGCATTTGCTCAACATGAACCTTTCATGACTTTTGTTGTAGAGTCCATCTAGAGTCATTTGGGCATGGTTGCAAGATTTGGTTGACATCTCATGTTCTCATTCACTTAATAGTGCAATTCAAGCACTTAGTAAAATCATTCCAACAAGGATATAACTTATCTTTTCATGTGACTTTTTGATTCCAAACTTCATGAAACTTTTTGAGTGTCCAATATAGATGGGTATTGATGTGAGACACATGAAGATATCCCAATCACACCACCCAAGCATATATCTTGAAAAGGGGTCTATAGGCGAGCAAAGGTGCAATATCCAAGTTTAGGTTGGGGCTCGTTTCTATAGGTTTGACCTTGACATCATCATCATCACTTAATATACCATGCTTTAGCTTAAACCCATTGCTTAACTGGTGGCAAACACCTGGGGTGTTACAGTTACCTGGCGCGATTAAGTTTTAGAAAGGACTATTCACCCCCTCTAGTCCGCCATCGTGACCCTACAGTCGGCTAGGCCGACTTCGCCCTTCGCTATAAAGGTCGGCCAGGCCGGGATGGAGGTCAGCCAGGCCAGGAAGTCGGCCAGGCTAGGATTAATGGTGTTTACACCAAAATTTGGGACTAGAACGTGGGAATTCAAAGGCTTCCAAGATTGTGCCAATCAAGAAATCAATTGCATAAGGATTGATATCAGCTGATTTAGATATGACTCTACAATCAAATCTCTTTGGATGACGTCAGCAGATAGCGATGATGAGCTACGGTTGGTGCCAGGAAACTACATATCGGACTCTACAAAAAGGAAAAGATTAGGGTCCAAGTTATCTTAAATTAGGAAAGTTTTCTTCTATGCCGAAGACTGTAATGAGTCGTGCTCGAGTAGGATTCGTGTTTATGCTCCGGGTATAAATATTGGACCATGACTATTGTAAGAGGACACACAATCAATCCAATACAAGTTACTTACTTTTTTCGGCTCCGGCCACCCCTTAGGAGTAGGAGTAGAGTAGATATTGGCAAGTTCTTCAGCGAGCAGGGCTGCATCGGTCTAGCCGACCTCTGGCTTGTCTGTAAGTACCGTCATGGCTTATACTTACGGCTGCATTGATCCGATCGACCTCCACTGTGACTCTGGTATAAGTTAGTTATCGACTCTTGTTTAGTTCAAGTACGGCTGCATCGATCCGGTTGACCTCCACTGCTCGAACTGGATTAAGGTCAAGTTATCGGCTCTATCTAAGGGTAGCATCCTTTGAATAGATTCATTAAGTTACCGATATTGCTCATTGCTTTCATTATTTATTCAATTACAGCAATATCACTTCGCCCGATTGGGATTGATCTAGATCGGCCTTATATCCTGTTTAACCCATCGTTTGTTAATCTAAATTGATTTAATCTGCACCTTAAACGATGAGTTATGTTTTATCGGCTGTTTTATGTCAATCTTGATCGTGCATAGTGTGCGGTTAAGTCATGTTTTGTCTTGAATAGATCTATTGGCTAACGAAAACCGTTCCATGGCCCGTTATCACGGCCTGTGTGATTCTGCCTCACACCCCACTGTTAGCACCATGGAGTGGGGATCATTACTTGGTAGATCCGTTCCTGATAGGGCAGGACCTTAACTGTGCGCTATGCTTGAATCGGCTGTTTTAGCCGATATCGAGTGCTTTCACATATGCAGTTCACGTCACGAGACCATTGAAGTAAAGATCGGTTGAAAGATGTGTTAGCCCCAAGATCTTATTATTGTATTACGGCCTGCATGATTCTGCCTCATGCCCCACTGATATTAGTAATAAGTTAGGGTTGTCAAATCTATTGTTGTTTCTACGGCCTGCATGATTCTGCCTTATGCCCCACTGGTCATAGCGATGGATGAGATCTAATATGTTCATTAGATTTATCTTTATTAAATGGTTAAATGGTGATGAGCTGCTTCTTTATATAAAAGGTATTCAGTTACTTGCAGTCATTGGCTTAGCATAAACTGATTATTGTTGACATCTTATTGCCATTGACTAATATTTGTCTAAAATAATGATATTCATCCTGAATGATAACCGATTTTTCTTAGACAACCCCATGAGGTTTAACTGATTTATTCTTATGAGTATGCTAGAATCGTCTATTTAGTCGATTTCCTTCCACATCGGCTCTCAGAGCCGCACATTCGGGACTGCCTGGAAACACCGGCATATTCCTCCTTAAATTGCTGATTAGCTTTCTCTTCTTGTCAATTGTAGGATCAAATTGACTGGCACGTCTTAGGAGGAGTGCGCAGGATCGATAATCCCTGCGTTGAAGCTAGGCGGATCTCCAGCTCCATCGAGCGGACCCTTCTGGCTTGCTCATGTGCCCTCGGCACGGGACAAAATTTCATGCCGACACACATTCTGGCACACTCGGTGGGACCCCATAATCGTCATGGCAGTTCGCAACAACAATGACATCCTTATGGTACATTACGAAGACTTACCTGATGGAGATAAAGATATCATCAGCAAAGCTATGGAAGAATTTCAGAACAACTGTTTGTTGTCCTACACCAAAACACGTGACAATATAATTGTTCAGAAATATCCACTACCCAGAGTTCTGTTGCATGGGCAGACAGATGTAGATGAGACTAAAGATAGGCATTTCTTCATGGAAGCTATAAATAAGTTTGTTCATGATGCCATATCGAACCATAATGAAATTTTCTTGAACATATCCCATAATACCATGAAAGGGTGATTCATGGGTTTCCAGTTGATCTGGTTGGACTGGCTTATTACAACATTCCACATCCGTCGACTCAAGGGACTAATCAAACTAGTACCAGCCATCAGGAAGCAACACCAGCTGGTAATGATAATGTCCAGGCAGTTCAGAGTTCATCTGAGCAAGCGCAAGGTGCTATTACGAATCAAACACAGTATAATCCTGGATCGTCAGTGTAGCATGTACAACAGCCGACGGGGCAAGGTCAGAACTAGGTGATTAATTTTGGCACATCAGGCCACATACCGTCGTCGGCTTAAAAAATAGCACCATCAATTCAAAGGATCCATAGAGATATAGATCCTAATGTCTATAACTAGAGACTTCAAGCAGCAAACAAGCAAATGACCCAGTAGATAGAGATTCCATAGGGGTATTGCTATGACACAGATTATAACACCCTTCATATGATTCTGAATCCAGGATATCAAGGCACACGAGATTTCAATCCACAAATGGGTCGGCAAGTGCAGAGAAATCCAAATTCACATGCTGACGAGTTGTTGCTATAGGTGACCGAGATGATGAAGAATCAGTTCGGTCTGAAGCCAAAAGGGTTGACCTTCTCGTACAAACGCCCATATCCAGAATGGTATGATTTGGTCGCTCTTCCAACAAATTACAGGCTCCCAGAGTTTGCTAAGTTCACTGGCCAAGATAGCACAAGCACAATAGAACATGTCAGTCGGTATCTTACACAGTTGGGTGAAGCATCCGTTGAAGAGGCCCATCGAGTTCGTTTCTTCTCCTTGTCCCTATCAGGGCCAACCTTCACTTGGTTTTCATCACTACCAGTCAACTCCATTGCCAATTGGGCTGACCTGGAAAAGAAATTTCATACATATTTTATACTGGGACTGGAGAAAAGAAGATTACCGATTTGACGACTATAAGGCAGAAAACTAATGAATCGGGCACTGAGTTTCTTCAGAGGTTCCGAGAGACTAGGAATTTATGCTTTTCATTAAACTTGGCTGATGATCAGCTAGCTGCTCTGGCCATTCAAGGGATGCTGCCAACATAGAAAGAAAAACTGCTAGGACAAGAATTTGACAACTTGGGTCAATTGGCTCAACGAGTGGTAACGCTCAATAGCCAATTCTAGAGTATGTGCAGAGATACCCGATTTCAGAAGAGTACCACAGTGGTCGAAGCTTATAATCCATATTCAGTCGATGATGGCTATGAAGATGAAGAAGAAGAGGTTGCCGTGGCTGAATAGAATTGGGGCAAAAAGACAATAATGGTGCCAAACCATTGGGGAAGAGGAGTCGAGGACAGCTATGACCTTGACGTCACAAAATCAGACAAGCTCTTTGATTTCTTGCTTGAGAAGGGATAGATGAAGTTGCCCAATAATCATGTTATGTTGCCCCCTGATCAGTTGAAGAATAAGAAGTTCTACAAGTTCCATAACGCTATTTCTTACTCCACTAATGAATGCAGAATTTTTCGACAGCATATACAGAGGGCTATTCAGTAGGAAAGACTCAAATTTGATACGCCTCGGAAAATGAAAGTTGATGATAATCCTTTCCCAGGGGATCAAAACATGGTCGATGCTAGGCTGCTCAAAGGAAAGACTAAGGTCCTGACATCAACCAAATCGAGAGAAGCTGGGACAGTCGATCCCGAGATGCAAATATCGGCTGACGAATACAGAGAAATTAGAAGACGTCGCGACAAGCAAAAGAGCCGATATGAGCAAGGAGAAACGTCAAAAGATGGGGCAACAAAGCCGCCGGTTATGTCATGAATTCTGTTGAATAAATGGCAGCGGCAGAAAGAAAAGGATTATCAGCGTTGGTTAGAAGAGCAAGAATACCAGCGTCAACAGGGAAAAGAGAGGTATGTGTTGGGTACCTTAGAACGGGGTACCCCAAGCAAACATCAAAATAAATCTAGAAGGTAAGCCGTGGGCCCCTCACCTGCCACGACCGAGCCCTCCTCCACCTCACCTCGAGCCTCGAGCCTCGAGCAGGGGGTCTCAAAACAAACTCCGCCTCGCGCGAGGCTCCCCAGGGTAGGTCTCGGCAGGGGACGCCGAGCCTCGGCAGGGGGCGCCATCTCCGTCTCACCCAAGGCTATCCAGGGAAGGCCTCGGCAGGGGTACATTCTTCGTATCCCACGAGGCGTCTCGCGCAAGGCCTCGGCAAGGAACCTGATCTCCGCCTCGCGCGAGGCCTCATTCTCCGTGTCGCTCGAGGCCGGCTCGTCCGTGGTCCGTCGCCCCCCGCCTCGGCCGACCCTCCCAACAACTCGTCATGTCTCATTAATGTTTCAACCATTCTCGCAATCTCAGCCGGATGGTGGTTCAACGCCACAGCATGGCCGACGCGACCCGAGGTCGCATCAGCACCATACCGGCTGGGACAGGGTACGACGGGGATTACTGGCCACTGTGTCCTACCACTGTGTCCACGATCAGCACCATACCGGCTGGGACAGGGTACGATGGGGATTACCGACCACTGTGTCCAAACGCTGTACCCATGATCGGCCGCCCGCTCAAGGCCTCGGCACTGTACACCGAGGCCTCGGCGATCTTGGGGTTCGTGCCTGCCGAGACCCCCCCACCGCAGTGCTAGCCTCGGCATCAACCAAGTCTCGGCCTTGCGCACAGTCCGTCCACAGTGGCTTGCACGGTTGCCGCCGCGACCTCTCCGAGGCATTCCCGGGGCTCCCACGACGCACAGGATCTGATGGGATGACCACGCCGCCTCAGTACTCCAAGGATGGACCACTCCGACGGCCACACCGCCACAGGAACAAGCTACAGGGCCCGGACACGCCGCCTCTGTGCACACGACGCCGTATAGTCAGCTCATGTACTGCCCTAGTCCTCCCTTCATGCTATAAAAGGAGAGGACCTGGGTTGTTTTAGGGGAGAGGGGGAACACACACACACACACACGCACACTCCGGCCGCCTGAGAGCAACGTCTCAAGCGGACCGCACGACACCCCGCCGTGACTTAGGACCAGCTCCTTCTCTCCTTTAGCTTGTAACCCCCTACTACGAGCACCTCGGTGCAAGGAATACAAGATCGATCTCTCAGACTGGACGTAGGGCCTCGATTACCTGAACCAGTATAAACCTTGTGTCTCTTTGCATCGCCATCCGGATCGGGAGCACGCAGAACAAATTCCTTTGGTTGGTTGAGGACCCCAGTCCAAACACCGGCAGGCCAGCGCGCCCGGTAGGGGCGCTGCGTGTCGATCTCGTCATCCCAAAGAAGTTCGGGATGGCGGACCACGTATGACCATTGCGTCTCGGCACCGTGGTTTGGTTCGGGAGCCTAGAGTTCATGTCTCTAGGGCATGAGTACGACTTGGTGCTCCTCCCTCCTCGAGCCCCACCAACCAACGATGAGGTTACGCCCCGGCAGCCTAGGCGTGGGCGGCCGTTCTCGCCGCACTCGCCAAGCACGGCACGAACAAGGCCACCCCGACGCTACGCGAATCCAGGGCAACACGCCACCCCCGCCGATATCCTCGACGACTATTATTGCACAGGGGTCCCCGGGCTGGGGACCCATCTAGCTGAGCTTGGACAAAGGAAACTTGCTCAGGGCGCGCGATGCCCAGTCGTCAAGCTCCGCTCCACCACTCCCTGAAGAGCCGATTCCGGTGGGGCAGAATCTGGAGACGACACCGTCCCCATACCCTTTTGGGTTGAGAAATGCCACCGCCTCGTACGCCTATGCTTAGTCATCGCTCACGAGCACCCCTCGAAACGCCGCCAGCGCCGCTCTCGACTGAGCACCCTCTCGACTTCTCGGGCGAGGACGAGGCATGGCACAGGTGGATTTTTTCGGACTCCACAACCACGGGCTTTGCGCCAGTTCTTGGCTACTGACGACTCATCGCTTGGCTACTCCGACTCGACGACGAAGGCACCTCGACCCCACTCGCGAATGTTTTCATGTCGGGTCGGGATGCCGAGAGCGAAGCGAAGAGGACGAGGGGCAGGTAGCCGTTCCTCGCTCCGCCCGCCAGCGTCGCTTCACACTCTCCACGCGCGTCCTGCCGGCCGCGACGAAATGAGAACGCCGCTCTTGCGCGACCTCGGCGCCAGACCTAGAACAGCTCCGTGAGCTCCGGGCCAAGGTCGAGCAAGACCAACTCCTTCAAAGGCGGCTTGAGACTCTCTCGAGCAGAATGGCAGCCGAGGTCGCGGCGAAGGCGGGGGAGCCCGACGGAGGGCCCTCGACGTGCATCGCCGCATCCATAACGACGAAGGGAGCGAGCAACCCCCGATCTTCAATCGCGCTAGCCAGAACGTCGCGGCTGCGGCGATGCTGGTTCGCGCAATGCCCGAGCCTTCTACCACGGAGGGGCGGCGGGTCTGCGGCGAACTCCGAGACCTCCTAGAGACCGCCACGGTTCAGCAAGCCGAGAGTTCTACCTCCCGATGGCACTGGGGCATCTCGAACCTACCCGCGGCACCACCTCGACAGGGCAGGGAAGCCTCGGCTCGTCCCGAACCTGCTCGAGCACGATAACTCACGGGGTCCCCATGCTCCTTGACCGCCTCGACAATCGACACACGAGGCGGGGAGACCACGAGGTAGTCGGCCGACGACAACGCCACGACGGTGAGGGGCCCGCCCGAGGCTACCATGTGCACCGAGGTAGCCGCTTCGACAAACGAGGAAGACCGTAGCCCTTCTCCCGAGCCACCCGCCCTCGAGTCTTGATTGAGCTATCCGTGTCGCCCGGTTTTGGCCTGTTTTGACAGCGGCCAACCTCGCAAAAAATACAGCGGTGAGACCAACCCCGAACTCGCTTGCCGACTACCGCTGGCTTTGCCGCCATTAGGTGGCGCGGACGATGACCTGCTCATCATCCGTAACCTCCGTTGCTCTTGTCGGGACTCGGCGCGAGCACAACTCGAGCACCTCCCTCCCTCACAGATCCATGGTCATGCGTGACTTGGTTAGGGTCTTCGTTGGGAATTTTCAGGACGCGTCGTCGTCCGGAAACTCCTGACCCTTAAATTGCCGCCATAAACCAAAGCGAGTCTCTCCGAGGTTTCATCCAGCGCTTCTCCAAGCAGTGCACCGAGCTGCCCTGCGTCGGCGACTCGGAGATCGTCCAGGCTTTCCTCTCTGGCACCACCTGCCGGGACCTGGTGCGGGAGCTAGGTCGAAACGTGCCACGCACCGCTGCTGCGCTCCTCGACATCGCCACCAACTTCACCTCGGGCGAGGAGGCCGTCGGTGCCATCTTCCCCGACAGCGACGCCAAGGGAAACCGGAGGGATGAGGCCCCCGACGCCTCGGCCTCCCACCTCCCTAAGAGAAAGAAAAAGGGGCGCCTAGAGAAGCAGGAGGTCATGGGGGTTGATCTGGTCGAGGTCGTAGAACGCAAGAATCCCCGAGGCCCCAAAGGCCCTAGGCCTTTCGACGACATGCTCAAGAAACCATGCCCTTATCACCAAGGCCCGGTCAAGCACGCCCTCGAGGATTGCACCATGCTGCGATGTTACTATGCCAGGCTCGGGCTCCCCAACGACGACGCCAAGCAGAAGGGCGCCGGCGACCGGGACGAGGACAAGGACGACGGGTTCCCCGAAGTACGCAACGCCTTCATGATCTTCGGCGTGCCTTCTGGTAGCGGCAGTATAAGAGGGAACGCGTCGAGAAGTCTTCTCGGTCAAGGTAGCCACCCCGGACCTTTGATCGGTCTCAAGAGGCCATCACCTTCGATCGAGATGACCACCCCGACCATGTTCCGAATCCCGGGCAGTACCCACTGGTTGTCGACCCGATCATCGGCAACACCCGACTCTCCAAGGTGTTGATGGACGGAGGCAGCGGCCTCAACATCCTCTACGCCAACACCCTGGAGCTCTTGGAGATCGATCGGTTGAGGCTCCGAGGCGATGTCGCACCCTTCCACGGCATCGTGCCAGGGAGGCACACGCGACCCCTCGGGCGCATCGACCTTCCTGTCTGCTTCGGCACCCCCTCCAACTACCGCAAGGAAGTCCTCACCTTCGAGGTAGTTGGATTCGGGGGAGCCTACCACGCCATTCTGGGGCGGCCGTGCTACGCCAAGTTCATGGTAGTGCCCAACTATACCTACCTCAAGCTCAAGATGCCAGGCCCTGATGGTGTTATCACGATTAAGTCCACGTACGAGCATGCATACGACTGCGATGTCGAATGCATTGAGTACGCCGAGGCTCTTGCAGAGGCCGAGACCCTCATCGCCCACCTTGACCAACTCAGTGGCGAGGTGCCTGACTCCAAGCATCACGCGGGGGCGTTCGATCCCGCTGAAACTATCAAACTCATCCCGGTCGACCCCGCCTGCCCCGACGACCGAGCGCTGAGGATCAGCGCCACCCTCGACATCAAATAGGAAGCCGTGCTCGTCGAATTTCTCCGTGTGAACGCCGACATATTCGCATGGAGTCCCTCGGACATGCCGGGCATACCAAGGGAGGTCGCCGAGCACGCCCTAGACATCCGGGCCAGATCTAGACCGGCGAGGCAACGCCTACGCCGCTTCGACGAAGAAAAGCGCAGGGCCATTGGAGAGGAGGTGCAGAGACTCTTGGCGGCCGGGTTCATCAAGGAAGTGTCTCACCCAGAGTGGTTGGCTAACCCCGTGTTAGTCAAAAAGAAAAATGGGAAATGGAGGATGTGTGTAGACTACACCGGTCTAAACAAAGCCTGTCCAAAGGTCCCCTTCCCATTACCTCGAATCGATCAAATTGTTGATTCCACTGCAGGATGCGAGACCCTGTCTTTCCTTGATGCGTACTCTGGTTACCATCAGATCAGGATGAAAGAGTCCGACCAGCTCGCAACTTCTTTCATCACACCGTTCGGCATGTACTGCTACGTGACGATGCCCTTCGGCCTCAGAAACGCAGGTGCCACGTACCAACGGTGCATGACCCAGGTCTTTGGAGACAACATCGGGCGGACCGTCGAGGCCTACGTAGACGACATCGTGGTCAAGACCAGAAAAGCCGAGGGTCTCATCGACGACTTGAGGATAACCTTCAAATGCCTTAGGGAGAAGGGCATCAAGCTCAACCCCGAGAAGTGTGTGTTCGGGGTTCCCCGAGGCATGCTCTTGGGATTCATAGTCTCGGAACGCGGCATTGAAGCCAACCCGGAGAAGGTCTCGGCCATAACCAGCATGGGACCAATCAGAGACCTCAAGGGAGTGCAGAGGGTCATGGGATGCCTTGCGGCCCTGAGCCGCTTCATCTCGCGCCTCGGCGAAAAAGGTTTGCCCCTGTACCGACTCTTGAGAAAGTCCGAGCGTTTCTCTTGGACCCCCGAGGCCGAGGAAGCCCTCGACGGACTCAAGAGCCTGCTCACCAATCCTCCCGTCCTGATACCCCCGGCCGTGGACGAGGTCCTCCTACTCTACGTCGCCGCAACGACCCAAGTGGTCAGCGCCGCCGTAGTGGTAGAGAGGCAGGAAGAGGGGCACACTCTGCCCACCCAACGACCTGTTTATTTCATCAGCGAGGTGCTCTCTGAGACCAAAGCACGTTACCCCCACGTCCAGAAGCTGGTCTACGCCGTGGTCCTGGCCCGGCGCAAACTGCGTCACTACTTTGAGTCGCACCCAGTGACTGTGGTATCATCTTTCCCCCTGGGCGAAATAGTTCATAACCGGGAGGCCTCGGGTAGGATAGCCAAATGGGCTGTCGAGCTTATGGGGGAAACCTTGACTTTTGCGCCTCGAAAGGCGATCAAGTCTCTAGTCTTGGTCGATTTCGTGGCTGAATGGACAGATACCCAACTACCACCCGCTCAAATTCAGACGGAATGCTGGACCTTGTACTTCGATGGATCCCTGATGAAGACCGGGGCGGGCGCGGGTCTGCTCTTCATTTCGCCCCTCGGAGTACACATGCGCTACATGGTGCGGATCCACTTCGCCGCCTCCAACAACGTGGCTGAGTACGAGGCCCTCATCAACGGCTTACAAGTCGCCATCGAACTTGGGGCACGATGCCTCGACGTCCGAGGCGACTCACGGCTCGTCATAGATCAAGTGATGAAGGAGTCAAACTGCCTCGACCCCAAAATGGAGGCTTACTACAAGCTGGTACGACGCCTAGAAGACAAGTTCGACGGTCTCGAGCTAAATCACATCGCGCGGAAGTACAACGAAGCCGCCGACGAGCTGGCAAAGATGGCCTCAGCACGGACCCCGGTCCCCCCGAACGTCTTCGCTAGAGACCTCCACAAACCTTCCATTGGATACACCTTGGCAACAGAGGAGGGCCCGCCTGTGGAACCCGCGGTGGAGCTCGACGCCCTCTATGCTGCCGAGACCCCCTCGACCAAGCCCGAGGTCATGGAAGTCAACGCCGAGCCTCCACGGACTGATCATGACGCGGATTGGCGAGTCTCGTTCCTCGATTGGCTCGATCGGGGGGAGCTTCCTGACGACAAAACAGAAGCACGGCGGCTTGCGCGGTGAGCCAAGACCTACGCCCTCTACAACGGCGAATTGTACAGGCGAAGTCCCTCAGGTGTCCTCCAACGGTGTATCAGCTCCAAAGCGGGCCGAGCCCTGCTTTGGGACTTACACGCGGGCGCCTGCGGGCACCATGCGGCGCCTCGGACGCTCATAGGGAATGCTTTCCGCCAAGGGTTCTACTGGCCGACGGCGGTCGCCGACGCTACCAAACTAGTACGCTCCTGCGAAGGATGCCAGTACTACGCTCGGCAGACACATCTCCTGGCCCTGGCCCTGCAAACCATCCCCATCACATGGCCGTTCGCCGTGTGGGGGCTCGACATGGTCGGGCCTCTGCAAAAGGCCCCCGGGGGCTTCACCCATCTATTGGTATCAATCGACAAGTTCTCCAAATGGATCGAGGCTCGTCAGATCAATCGAATCAAATCTGAGCAGGCGGTGCTATTCTTCACTGACATCATCCACAGGTTTGGGGTCCCCAACACCATCATCACCGACAACGGGACGCAGTTCACCGGCAAAAGGTTCCTGACGTTTTGCGACGACCACCACATCCGTGTGGCCTGGTCAGCCGTAGGACACCCAAGGACCAACGGCATGATCCTACAAGGCCTCAAGCCAAGGATTCACAACCGGTTGAAAAAGTTTGGCAAAAAATGGCTCACTGAGCTCCCGTCGGTCATCTGGAGCCTGAGGAACACTCCAAGCCGAGCCACGGGATTCACGCCTTTCTTCCTAGTCTATGGGGCCGAGGCCATCCTCCCCACCGACTTGGAATATGGTTCCCCGAGGCTGCAAGCTTATAACGAACAAAGTAACCGCACCACCCGAGAGGATGCCCTTGATCAACTGGAGGAAGCCCGAGACGTCACGCTACTACACTCGGCCAAATACCAGCAGAGCCTGCGGCGCTATCAGGCCCAACGCGTCCGAAGCCGAGACTTGAAGGTAGGTGACCTAGTGTTGAGGCTAGCACAGAGCAACAAGGGTCGCCACAAGCTGACCCCGCCATGGGAAGGACCGTACATCGTCGCCCAAGTGCTGAAGCCCGGGACCTACAAGCTGGCCAACGAGAAGGGCGAAGTCCTCACCAACGCTTGGAACATAGAACAGCTACGTCGCTTTTACCCCTAAATTTCCAAGCACTGTATATGTCGTTCCTCGAAATACAATTAAAAAGCGTTCTTTAGTTGGTCTATTTTTGAGAAACCCCAGAGCCCATCGTGAGGCCTCGGCAATACAAGAATGTTTCTGCAAGGGAAACTCGGTTACGCCTCGGCAGAACCAAGCCTCCCTTGGGGGCTAGATAGGGGACCCCTCCCTAGGCGTCCCCTAGGTCCCATGCGCCATTCTCTAGTTGTTTTTCGCAAAAAATCCTACGCCAAGTCCCTAGCAGGCTCTAACGAATTAGTTGTAAAAACCCCTCGGACCAAGGCCTGTTTCCTAAGCGAGAGGCCGGTAGAGTCATGAGACGGCCTACGCCTCCGGGCTACGGCACTCCCTCACCACCTCTCGCTCAAGGGACGGCTTAGGCCCCAAGGGGGTGTTTTGCAAACGAAATCCGATCAGGAGTGATAGAGGGCAGAGGCTCGGAAACATAAGAAAAACAACTAGGAAACACAAGTACTTCAAAAGTAAAGGCCTCGATGGCCACAAAGCGTTACGATACAAAAAATAACCCCTATTCTATTTTACATAGCCCCCGGGCCCAGATCAAGGCTCGGGGCCTTGAGCGTCGGCAGATGGTAGGGGAGAACCACCTCCTTCTTGAGCGTCGCCAGCGCCGCGTGCAGGGCCCTTTCCGCCTCCATCAACCGCCACCACCGCGCGTCGGCCTCCTCGTCATCATCGAGGCGAAACATAGCCATCACGATGGCCGGAGGTCGACGCCAAGGTAGTGAGAGGAGATGACGGCGGCGCCCGCTTGACACCCGTGTGCAAAGTGCCCCTCGGGCCGCTCGCGCATCTAGCTACTCAACGCAATTAAGCGGCTCCCAAGGGAGCTGCTGATTGAACCCCGACCTCCAAGGCCTCATGAAGGCGGAAAGGGCAAAGACGCTTCAGCGCCTCGTGCTCCCGATCTCGGTCTCGAGCACCGTCACACACTGCTAGCTAAAGCCTCGGCGGCCCAAAGGATCTCCGCCTCCGACTCTGCACCATGAAAATGGAATGAAGTCGAGCGAGAGAAAGGACAACCTAAGTTGGGGCGGAAGCCCACGGAGCTCACCCTGCCTTCTGCTCCCGGCCAATGACGGGTCTCGGCACGACAGCCCTCGGCCTTCTCCCTCAACCGGCTGGGCCTCGAACCTAGAGGCCTCGGCCGCCCTAGAGGCTTCACTTCCCACCACGTCGACAAGGAAGTCGGGGAAGCAAACATAAGGAAAAGGAAACAAAATAAGGGATAGGAACTCACCCTCGACCGCCCCTTCAAAACCACGGCCTCGATCTGCGAGGCCTCAACCGCAACAAGGGCCTCATTCAGGCGCCTTTGGTAAGCCGTGTGCACTCTCCTCTGCCCCCACTTCGGCGAGGGCCTCGCCTAAGGCCATCGCCTCTTCGGCCCGGGACCTGAAGGCATCCCGATCGCTGACCGCGCGAGTAAGCTCCTCCTCCAGCTCCTTGACCCGCGCCGCCAAGGGGGCGAGCTGCGCCTGGACCGTGGCCGCCTCGACCTTCGCGTCGGCACAGCAAAGGCGGAGGTCCTCCACCTCCGCGCTTCGCGCCGACAGAAGCTCGTTAGCATTGGCAAGAAGGCCCTTCTGCCGGTGAAGCTGGTCCCAGACGCCCCTCTCCCGCCGGAGGAACACCGACTTCCCAAGCGACCGGGTCTCGAGCTCCTGGGGAAGCAGAGCGAGGGTCATTGGTCGCAACAAAGTCAGGAAGGTAAACGTCGCACGAGAAAGAAAAAAAGCATGAACTGGCGACTCCGGGCAGTTCGTCGGCCACCACAGATAGCGCCGTCCGTAGCGACCGCTCCGCTAGCTGGCGATACTGCTCGAAGGTGTTCCAGCGCCCACCCTCAGCCGTGTCCTCAAGGGCGAGCAGAGGCTCCCCCTCAGGGTCGTCCCGGCTCCGCCACAATACCCATGGGTGGTCCCACCCGCGAGGCTCGGGCCAGAGCCGCACGAGGGCCGAGCCCCCCTCGTCCAAGAGCGGCGCTGGCTGCTCTACGGCATTGGTCTCCTCGGCGTCGACCACCTCCTCCCGCCCGCCGGGAAGTATCGTCGGAGGGGACCGGATAGACCAACGGCGGGCCTCAGACCAAGGGCACCACCGAGGCGGCCGCCGCAGCATCTCCGCCTCCTGCACAGATGGCCTCGCCGCCACCTCGGGGCTCCGGCCTCTGCAATTCTGACCTCGGCGGTCTCAGGTGGTCTCGGCCTCCGACATCGTGGCCTCGGTACGACGAGGAGACGCCGACCACGGCCACCGCGATCTCGGCGGTCATGGTAGGCTGTGGCCTCCATCGCCTCGGCCTCGGAGACCACAGGGGCCTCAAAGAACAAAGGGCATGCCGGCCCCATCTCGATTCATGAGCGTCGCCCCACGAGGCGGAAGCACTCCTCCATCGTCGTGTAGGGGCCGCCTCGGCCTTCTCCTTGGCGGCCCGCCCGTTGGTCGACCCTCGCCGACGCCGCGCCGCGTTGGATAGCGGCTTGTGCCGCCGCCACCTAGTGTGCAAAGGAGTCGGGCCTCGCCTTAAGCGCCTTAAGGGGCGCCAAAGGGAGGTCATCCGAAGGCTGCTTCCGACTAAAGAAAATTAACCTACAGGGTCAGCGCAAAAACTAAAAAAGCGACCAAAAAACACCACGACGAATACACTTGCCTTGATCGGGGCGGCCCCCGCTTCGCCACGGCATACCTCACCCGCAGCGGCGGAGGTGGCAGCAGAGGCGTTGCCTCCGTATCCATCGACGCCGGACGGTCTTCAGCGGACCCCGGCGCCCCCTCGATCCTCTGCAGGGCCGGCGGCGTCGCCTCCGCCGCCACCCGCTCCACCACGGCCGCCGAGCCTACCGGGCTGACGGCGCGTTTGCCTAACGCCCGCGCCTCGGGCGTGTCGGCCTCGGCCCCGGAGCGGGCAACCGCCGGCCCCGGGTCCGCTTCTCCTCCCCTTCCCGGGGGTGCCGGGATGCTTACCGACACCCCGGGCGCCACCTCCACGACATCAGGAAGGTGGTCCAGGGGACCTCGCCCTCCCTCGACCTTGTCGTCCCCGTCCGAGGCCTCCGTCGACAACGACGTCGACGGGGATTCCTCCAGCGGAAGACCGTCCTTCCATTGTTGACGGCGGCGCTTATCTAGCTCCTCGCGTGCGAGGATGTGCTTCGTGCGCTTCGCCGCCTTGGCGTCCTTTCGCCTCTTCTGCGCATCGGCGTGAGCACGGTTGACCGCCCGCCGCTCCGCGTCCTCGAGAACGGGCGGTGGAGAGGAGCGCACGTCCCTCATCCCCTAAAGGAACGACAAACACACATAAGGGAACAAGGGGTAGGAGGAGACTGAGGAGCGTCAGAGGCTACAGCGGCGCACGACTTACCAGCGAGAAAAACCCCTACGACGGCCGCATCGCGATAGGGGTCAAGTTGCCGCCCCTCACCTTTGCCTCTACCGTCTCCCCCACCCGACGAAGAATCTCCTCCTCGGAAAGGGCGGAAGAGGACATCCGGGTGCCCTCAATGGGCTCACCCGGCCTCATCTCGAACAGCCGCCGCCGCCAAGCCATCCATCGGCAGCGGCACCCTCCCATGGTGGAACGCAGCCACAACCACACCAGCGGTGAGGTCGTGGCCCGCAGCCACACGCCACCCCTCTAGGAGCGGCTCCAGCTTGGGCTGGTCGACCTTCGGGACGCCCCACTTCCACTTCTCCGGGCAACTCCCCATAATCCGCCCGGTGTAGGGGGGAAGCCCACCGTCGTCATTACGGAGATAAAACCAACTTGTGTACCACCGGCGGTTGGAGGACGCGAGTTGGGCGGGATGTAGAGGCGGCGGGTCTGACGCACTTGAGAGTGCAGCCTCCGGCCCTCGTCGCCTTCCTTTTCCCCAACGTGCCCGACGGCTTTGTAGTATGCCCTTGGGAGCGGAATGTATGGAGCCACAACTCCCAATGGGGCGCGATCCCTAAATACCCTCAGACGGCAACAACAAAGATAGCCGCTGAACAGAGTTGGGATTAAAATTGTGGAGCTCCATGCCGTAGTAGTGCGTAAGCGCCCGCATGAACCGGTCCGCCCGGGCAGACGCCGAGGCCACGTGGAAGGAAGGAGAAGCTTACGACATAGCCGCTATGGGTCTCGGCTCGGCTCGCCAGTCGGAGCAATCCATTCCGGCTGGTGGAGTCAGTCACCGGGTGGAGGAGCCCACCGTCGACAAGCGACTGGAGCATCTCCTCGGTGACGTCCGACGGATCCTAGGGGTACGCCTCGACGACAACGATATCACCGGCCATGGGTGCGCTGGGGGAATCAGGTGCGGCGGTGAGTCTTTTCTCTCCTCCCATGCTCTCACCTTTTTCGCTTCCTCCCTAGGCTCGCTCTTCCTCCTCTCCTTCTCGGACTTCATTTGCTCTAGCGACGGCTCGGCGAAGCGGCCGTCTGATGCGGGCAAGGTAAGACGAGGAGGGGCAAAACTCCCCGGGTATTTATGCAGGGAGGAGGCTAAACGAGCGGGCGATGAAATCGGGGAGATTTCCCCCCAATCTAGCGTGGTTAACCACGAGCCGATTTCTTCGGCCCACGTCTCCCGCATTAAATGCGAGGACGGTTACGTCCCATCCACCATGCCACGCTCGGCCACTACGGCAGCATGTACCATTTCGACTCCCAATAAAACTGCCTCAAAAGGCGCGCCACTCGCGGCCGAGCCAATAGGGAAAATATTTCCCGCGGCCTGTTCCTTTCATAGGAAGGAACCGGGCTCTGAGCCTATTACGATCCAGGGGTTCGAAGGCTGGACCCCAAAAGGGTTTCGACAGCTGCCCTAGGATAACAGAGTCAGGGGCGACTGCGGGCGAGCCTATTCGGGGCCGAGACCCAAGCGAGCTAAAACGCTTGGGACGCCCAAAGTCGTGTCCGAGACCGGCGAGAAAGTATCCGAATGGGATCCCACCGTGGGGGCAGACCGAGCCACCGAGGCCCAACGAACAGCCTCGGCACCCACTAGAGAAATCCTCTGGTACTCTTGGAGTGTGTCTCTGGACCGCTAGCCGTCCCCTAGCGAACGGGGTTCGGGCCTCTACTCGGACTACCCGATAACAGCTCACCGGAAGTGCCACCGCTCGTGCCCATCGAGGGTAGCGAGGCACGTTCCACCCCTCCTTCCGAGCGAAAAGGAAGCGCGAGGGTCGCATAAAAAGTCAGGGGAACCCCTGACGGCCTTCTCGCCCTATGCAGAGGCTAGGGGGCTCCTCCTGCAAATATGCCGAGACCCCACGACCCGGGCTCGTGCCCAAAGGGGCCTCGGCAAACAAACCCTCACGCGTGAGGGGCGTATAAAAAGTCAGGGGAACTCCCGACGGCCCTCTCGCTCTGCGCAGAGGCTAGGGGCTCTTCCAGCGACCTTACCGAGACCAGAATGGGCTCGACAAACAAACCCTCACGCGCGAGGGGCGTATAAAAAGTCAGGAGAACTCCCGACGGCCCTCTCGCTCTGCGCAGAGGCTAGGGGCTCTTCCTGCAACCTTGCCGAGACCAGAATGGGCTCGGCAAACGAACCCTCCATCCAAACGAAAAGGATATGCGAGGGGCGAATGAAAAAGTCAGGAGACCCCCGACCGTCCTCTTGCTCCAGGCGGAGGCTCGGGGGCTCCTCTTGCACCCAAAAACCAAGACAAAAACACAATAAAGGGCACCGAGCCCGTTACGGTCCAGGGGTTCGAAGGCTGGGCCTCCAAGAGGTTTCGACAGCCGCCCCAGGGCAACAGAGTCAGGGACGACTTCGGGGCAAGCCTATGAATGGCCCAGGCCCGAACGAGCAGTCGCTCGGGGCGTCCTAAGTCGTGTCCGAGACCGACAGGAAAGTATCCGAAAGGGATCCCACCGTAGGGAGGCACCGAGCCACCGAGGCCCAGCGAACGGCCTCGGCACCCACTAGAGAAATCCTCTGGTACTTTTGGAGTGCGTCTCTGGACCGCTAGCCGTCCCCTAGCGAACGGGGCTCGGGCCTCCACTCGGACTACCCGATAACAGCTCACCGAAAGTGTCCACGCTCACGCCCATCAAGGGTAGCATGGCACATTCCACCCCTCCTTCCGAGTGAAAGGAAGCGTGAGGGACATACCCAACGTCAGGGGGACCCCTGACGAACCTCTCGCTCCATGCGGAGGCTAGAGGGCCTCTTTTTGCAACCTCGCCGAGACCCCCGCAACCCGAACTTGCGCTTATGGGCTCGGCAAATGCAATAAGAACTGATCACTCAAACGTGAAAGTGGAGAAAGCCCCTGGAGGGGTAACTTCACTCCTCCAGGAGCTTGGGGGCTACACTCGGCGGGTGCGCTCGCGCGCACCCACCAGAACCTCAGAAACCAAACCAATTCCTACGGAGCAGGCATAAACCCAGCCTCGACGAACCCTCAGGGAGAGTGCACGCACTCACCCCGAGGCTCGGGGGCTACTATCGGGTACCTTAGAACGGGGTACCCCAAGCAAACATCAAAATAAATCTAGAAGGTAAGCCGTGGGCCCCTCACCTGCCACGACCGAGCCCTCCTCCACCTCACCTCGAGCCTCGAGCCTCGAGCAGGGGGTCTCAGAACAAACTCCGCCTCGCGTGAGGCTCCCCAGGGTAGGTCTCGGCAGGGGACGCCGAGCCTCGGCAAGGGGCGCCGTCTCCGTCTCGCCCGAGGCTATCCAGGGAAGGCCTCGGTAGGGGTACATTCTCCGTATCGCGCGAGGCGTCTCGCGCAAGGCCTCGGCAAGGAACCTGATCTCCACCTCGCGTGAGGCCTCATTCTCCATGTCGCTCGAGGCCGGCTCGTCCGCGGTCTGTCGCCACCCGCCTCGGCCGACCCTCCCAACAACTCGTCATGTCTCATTAATGCTTCAACCACTCCCGCAATCTCAGCCGGACGGTGGTTCAACGCCACAGCATGGTCGACGCGACCCGAGGTCGGCCTCACTCTGCATACCGGCCGGGACAGTGTACGACGGGATTACAAGCCATCAGATCCTACCACTTGTGTCCACGATCAGCACCATACTTGGCTGGGGACAGGTGCGACGGGATTACCGACCACTTTGTGTCCAAACGCTGTGTACCATGATCGGCCGCCCGCTCAAGGCCTCGGATCTTTATACACCGGGCCTCAGCGATCTTAGGGTTCGTGCTGCCGAGACCCCCCACCGCAGATGCCGACCTCGGCATCAACCAAGTCTCGGCCTCGCGCACGATCATCCACGATGGCTTGCAGTTGCCGCCGCCACGACCTCTCCGAGGCATTCCCGGGCTCCCACGACGCACGAGATCTGATGGGATGACCACGCCGCCCCAAAGATACTCAAGGATGGACCACTCCGGCCGGCCACACCGCCACAGAACAGGCTACAGGCCTTGACACGCCGCCTCTGTTCACACGACGCCGTATAGTCAGCTCATGTACTGCCCTAGTCCTCCCTTCATGCTATAAAAGGAGAGGACCTGGGTTGTTTTAGGGGAGAGGGGGAACACACACACACACACGCACACTCCGGCCGCCTGAGAGCAACGTCTCAAGCGGACCGCACGACACCCCGCCGAGACTTAGGACCAGCTCCTTCTCTCCTTTAGCTTGTAACCCCCTACTACGAGCACATCGGTGCAAGGAATACAAGATCGATCTCTCAGACTGGACGTAGGGCCTCGATTGCCTGAACCAGTATAAACCTTATGTCTCTTTGCATCGCCATCCGGATCGGGAGCACGCAGAACAAATTCACTGGTTGGTTGAGGACCCCTAGGTCCGAAACACCGACAGTATGAAAGAAAGCAAGCTGAATCACATTGGATTTGTCCTTTCTTCAGACATTGCTAGAACGAAGGTTTGAAGTTGCCTACCAGGAATAACTGTCTAGAGTACAACGATCAGTATTGGGAGTTTAGGCATTCTCAAGCGAACCGCCGGTCTATCCATGCTCAAGATGCATATCATCATAATAACATAGAACGGCGCTTAAAAAATGGAAGTGTTCATAATTGGCTTGGAAAAAGAGTTGTTGATCAAGACTGGGCTGATTATAAAGAAGGCAACGAGAGAAAATATGTTTGGCAGGAAGGCCAATGGTGTCCAGGAGGTTTGACAAGAAGCCAGAAGAGAAGGGTGCAATGCCTAAGGAATAGAGAGTTGGAATAGGCTCAGGCATCCGGTAAACCTCAAGTATGGCGTGCTAAGCCAACAGCCGATAGAAAGCAACCATCGGCTAATATTTAAATGGCTTTTCTATTGCCATCAGAATTTAGAGCTCCGGTAGATCAAGAAGTTTATTCAGATTTCGATGAATTAGATTATGAAGAGATAGTTGCTAAGCTGACGGTTATACAGCAAGCTATATTTGATAAACCAGTTAAGCATCGACACTTAAAGGCTTTATATGTAAAAGGTTTGGTTGATGGGAAGCCGATGAACAAGATGTTGGTGGACGGAGGTGCTTCTGTCAGTCTCATGCCTCACACCACTTTTCGTAAGCTTGGCAAGGGATCAGGACATCTGATTAAGACTGACATGATGCTTAAGGACTTTGGGGGTAATACGTCTAAGTCCCAGGGGGCAATGAATGTCGAACTAACAATCGGGAGTAAGACTCTGCTCACCACATTCTTCGTCATCGATGGAAAATGGTCGTACAGTTTGCTCCTTGGTCGTGATTGGATTCATGCGAACTGTTCTGTACCATCGACCATGCATCAATGTTTGATTCAATGGCATGGAGATGATGTCAAACTGGTTCACGCTGATCAGTCTATAAGTATCACAACAGCCGATTCAGTCTTTTGGGAGCTAGCAGACTTCGAATGCTTTTCTGGCAAGTTATGAGAAGGAGGCTTCATTAAAATCAGCAATGAAAGCCAACAGCCGATGCAAGCAATCGGCTCTGAGAGTTTAGTAAATAGTCACGGCTTCACGTCGGCCATTGGATTAAGGAAGAATAAGCATTGGTCCTAGAGATGGGCTTAGGCCGACGTATGTGAACGCTAAGTCGAATCATAAGTGCAATTCAGAGTTGATAGATCTATTAAAGGAAGTTTTGTTTCATTTAATAAGATGCTTGACCTGGATCGATCGATCGTTTAACCTTTGGTCTGAAAAGTTCAGGTGCAACCAATCAATAGCGATCGACGAAAAATATTTAAAGGGATGTTATCCTAGCATTTGATCAACACTTGATAGCCGATTCGTTTAGTCATCGGCTCTAATAGCTAGTAACAGAAAGGTATTGCCTCTAGTTCAAAATTTTTTTGACACATACAGGGGCATTGCACTGAGATACATTCATGGAAGAGCAAGAGACTTTGTTCATTGATTCGCCCTAAGTATAAACTAATCAAAGACCTTGTTCACCACATCCTGAGCAGATGTGATGTCCACAATGGCCTCAGCTACAACGACGAATTCTTCGAGTAGGTCCTCATGTTCCTCAGGGCCGTCGCCCATTGGGAAACCAGTCTCCATGGCGTGGAGCTTGTACCCAGTCTGGAATTACACCGCGGTCAGCGCCATCGACGCGCCATGACGAATGCCATGGAGGGCGATCTCCTGAACGCGGGCCAGAATGTCTTGGAGGCGAGCATTAATGAGGGAACCCCGAGCATTGACGGCGTTCGCGGCCGCGTTCGCCGCCAGTTGGAGAGACTCCAACTGCACCGTCAAGGCTGGCAATCATAGGAATAGAATGACTATCAAGATAAAGGCAGTAGAAATCAGAATGGAAGTGTTCCTGGAATTCATCTTACCCGCCACCATGGCGTCGGATTCGGCCAGCCACGCCCGAACGACACTGGCCTCTTCTTCGACGGCGTGAAGTGCAGCCTGCGAAACCCCGAAGTGGATCTCGAGCTGGTCGTTTTCTCGAGTCGCCTTGGAGTAGCGGTCCTGAGCCGCCCTCCACTCCCGAAGGAAGCGCCGGGCATCATCGCCGCTGTACGAGTCGGAGGAGTCCGACAATGAGGCCGGCACAAAAGATACAGCATTAGAGGGCTCGCTAGCCCTAGGGAGAGGACGAAGACTGTCATTCACAACGAACCTATAGGCAAGTCAGAACAGTTCATCGTCACAAGCAGAAGATGTCGATCTCACCTCATGCGTCGAAGGCGTTGGCTCGCTGGCATGTTTTCTCCAGAATCTCTTCCGCTGCACACTTGCCTTGGCCATCCTCGCTGGCCATTGGATCTACAAGAAGGGGAAAAGGATGCTATAGAGTTTGCGGAGGCGGAAGAGTGCAAAGGAACAAGAGCGGTTGCAAGTGTAGATGTGTCCGAGGCTGGAGCCCTCGGCTGGTATTTGAAGCCACGGAGCGAAGAGGTGGATACCTCGGGACGTGCAAAAGGCAACCGCAATTAATAGAAGGCAAAGTGCCACCTCACTAATACCGAAGAGAATACGGCGCCAGGTGACTAAGGACAAAAGATCAAAGGGTTCTCTTAATAATAAAGGTCATGTTTTCAGACTTAATTGGATTAAGGATGGAATTCTGGATTCGGCTATTTTCAAATCGACTCTTTAGCCAAAACAAGAAGTATAATGAGACAACAGAGAATGTGGCTGTCATTGATTCTACACAAGATATATGATACACGAATTACAAATCTAGAACATCCTGGATTGCTTTCAGTACTTCTAGCCGGATAGCACCTGCTTCTACGATCTGTTGCTTATCTCCTTCGGCTGACGCAGGAATATTCTCGAAGCTACCTCGGATGGCCCTGCCTTCTCTGACTTTGGCCAGCAGTACCTATTTCTTTTGCTTGATGGCATCGGGTATTTGAGCCAGGGTGGACTTATGACGATCAATGGCAACCTTCACATTTTCTAGCTCCTTCTCAAGTTCTGCACGTCTGGCTCCTAGTTGAGACAATTCTAGGTCAATACTGAGGGAGGAGTTCTTCAAGTGATCAATCAACTATGTTAGTTCTTTAGCCTCTTGCCTGTTGGAGTTCCCCTTGGGCAACAAAGTTTTATGATCAAACAGATTCCTCTGGGCCTGTTTTACCTTTAGGACTTGATCTTCAAAGGTAGATAAAGGAGACAAGACTCTAGAGAGAGCTGGGGATGGATTATCCTTAATGGCTAAGGAAACTCTATGTATTGGATCAGTGTCTTGGACCAAATCGGCTATATTGTTTTCAAACATTGGCAGAACATCTCTTAGCTGATTCTTGGTCTCTTCTGGCAAGGTTTGCTTGGAGGAGGTGGCTGACGAACTGATTTCATCTTCATCAAGATACTCCTCAAGATTGAAAGAGTAACTCAGGGCTGGAAGATTGAGTGCCTATGTATAAGGGAATCTTGATTAGGAGGTTTAAATCAGTTTATAACAAATGGATGGCAAAGAGGATATAGTACCTTCTCTGTAGTAGCCTCTATCTAAAAAGAAGGAACAGCTGATGATGCACCAATAGCATCTAGTTCAATCGGCTCTGATCTTTCAACATTGGTATCTGCAATGTCAAGGAAAATTTTAGTTCATAATTATTGCAGAAGAATAAAAGGGACACATAACTTCCTTACCATCAGTTGCATGCTGAGCTAGGGAATCAATAGTCTGAGTGTCGACGGCAACAGGATCACCTTCAACGCCGACAGGATCATTAAGTGGACTGTCAGGTACCTGCTCTTGCATAGGTGTTTCCTCAGGAAGTGTCTGGCGTGGTAAGAGTCCAGGTGAAGGAGGGAAACCGAGTAAATCAAAAAGTCAAAGAAAATACTCTGACAAGCATCAAGGGTAAAACTCACATTTTCTGTTGTTATGGAAGTATCGGTTGTTTCAACCGAAATTGGCTCCTTTTGAGGATCAGCCAATGGGGGTTCAATTGGTGCTGAGATAAACGCTTGGGATAGCAGTCCCGCACCTAGAGCAGGTTGGGACGCAATGCTCGATAACTATGAAGGAACGGGATCAGCAGTTGAACAACATTTTGAGAAGGAAATGAATTGTTTACCTGAGCAGCTGACGGTCTCGTTCTACGGAGCACCTTCTCAGTAGTGGTTTTCTGGGTTGTCCTTTGAGCCGTCTTGCGCTTTGAAGAATGATATGTTACAATAGTGGAGGCAGCAGGAGTTTTCATCAATTTCTTCAGTGAAGGCGCAGCCGATCCCATTCTTGAAACTGGACATGGTGGCTGGTAATCTATAGGATGCCCCTTCCTATCCAAGCTCGGAGGATCAAATTCAGCATCCTGAAAAGGTCGATTAGAATAGTTGGCAGAGGAATTCGTCAAGCAGTTTTCTTAAAAAGAAATGGCAAGTTACCTCTCTGTCAGAAGCAAATTCCCCATCCAGAGCTATATACAAAGGGTGAACCAACCCATAGAAAAGATGAGAGTGCCATTCTTGCCACCAGGAATCAAAGAGAGTGGAAGATAAGCTGACTCTGACCTAGTCATGCAAGCAGAGGGAAGGAAGATCTGACCCCAGCTAGAAAACTTTGGAGACTTTCAGTACTTCACTAATGTCCTCTCTTGGCCTCAGTATATCCTTGAAGAAAAGTTGAGGGGGCAATTGGACAAAACCAAACTGACGAGCTACAAAAGAGGGGTTGTAGAATTCATAGGTTGGAAGGTTGCCTGGGAGAAGGGAACCTATGGCCATTTTGCCACGACCATGATGAAATTCGGCTGGAAGGACGCAGGGCTTGATAAAGGAATTGAAGATTGCAGTCGATGTCTCATCCGAGCAGCCTGATTCAAATCGAAATTTGAATAGGAAGATCAACTCATTGTCTTCATCCTCGTCGTATGGCAACCAAGTTAGGATGTTTGCATCAAACCATCTATAAAACTTTTTGAAGAGATGGCCAATGTCAATATCGATTGTTATGGCCGATGCAGCCTCACCATAGCTTGTACACTGACGGGTTCTTCCTTCTTCGCCTCTATATTCCTCGTCAAAGTTGGAGGAAGGGAAACTCAGGTTTCTGAGATCAAGCCTTACAATCTTGTGCATATACAGGTTAAGCCACAGTTGTATCAACCACCATGGGCCACTGGTAGCATGCACTGATCCATTCTTCAGTAATTGGACAGCTACCTGGTACATCAGATGATAGGCGGCTCCTAACAGATACTTTCTGAGGGGGATGTCCTTGCCTACTGCTAGATGCTCGGCTATGAGTTTATGATTATAAGTCGAGCCACAAGATGACCCATGTAAGATGAATCTCTCAAGCCACATGTTCGTAAAGGCTACATATTCCCTTTCACTAACATTTGATTCATCTCTAATATGGTTCAAAATGTAACTGGCCCATCCTATGTAGTCTAATATCTTGGCTAATTTCTTGGATCCGGCACTCAGGTATTCATAAGGCTGCATTGATCCAGTAATTATAAGGCCGGTCAACATATAAACATCGGCCAGAGTAATTGTCATTGGACCGTGACCAAATACAAAGGCGTTAAGGGCATTGGACCAGAAATAAGATGCGGAAATCAAGAGTGAATCATTCCTATCCATCCCGGACAACGAGAGTGTCAAGCATTGATTCAAATCATAAAGCTTCCAATCTCCACCCTTTTTCTCAGACACCCTACGGAACCAATTTCTCCATCCCTTAGGCACTTTGGGCCAATTTCTGAAGGGAGTTTTGGTATTCCAATAGGACAAATCCACTACGAATCGCTTGAAGGGGATTTGGTTGATGAAATCGAGATGGATCAGAGGATTGCCCATAGGCCTAAGAAAATAAACATTGAAAGCAACAGCTGATGGAATCAAGATTTCATTCCTCATTTCCTAGAAATCGGATAAAATGGATTTAAGGACAAAGGAAATATAGGGTAGCGACCGACATTTCGAGAATGGGAATTTGAAAGCATACCTCGGGGACATGGTCATTGAGTCGCCATTAAAGCCAAAGTGGATTTGAACACGACAAAGAACGCTTGAATAACGGACTTGATAAGATAGAGGATTTGCTAGGGTTTGAAGCCTTGGCGGCGGCGGCGTTGGATAATAAGATTTGCTCAAGGAAAAGGGGAAAAGCAAATGGGCTGAGTGAGTTGGAAGAGGTACTGTTGGGATATTATATAAAACTCAGGCCGGGAAGTTAGGGAACGTGCGTATATCTCGGAATAGAACAGTTGTGGTGTGGTAAACGGATAAATAGGAATTTTGGAATAAAATCACTTTTATCCCAAAATTGGAGGCCATTTGTTTATACCAAAATTTGGGAGTAGAACGCGGGAATTCAAAGGCTTCCAAGATTGTGCCAATTAAGGAATTGATTGCATACGGATCGATATTAGCTGATTCAGATACGACTCTAAAATCGGATCTCTTTGGATGACGTCAGCAGATAACTATGATGAGCTACGGTTGCCGTCAGGAAACTACATATCAGACTCTACAAAAAGGGAAAGATTAGGGTCCAAGTTATCTTAAATTAGGAATGTTTTCTTCTATGCCGAAGATTGTAATGAGTCATGCTCAAGTAGAATTCGTGTTTAGGCTCTGGGTATAAATATTGGACCCTGGCTACTGTAAGAGGACACACAATCAATCCAATACAAGTTACTTACTTTTTTGGCTCTGGCCACCCCTTAGGAGTAGGAGTAGAGTAGATCTCGGTGAGTTCTTCAGCGAGCAGGGCTGCATCGGTCCGGCCGATCTCTGGCTTGTCTGTAAGTACCGTCATGGCTTATACTTCTGTTCGTACGGCTGCATCGATCCGGTCGACCTCCACTATGACTCTGGTATAAGTTAGTTATCGACTCTTGTTTAGTTCAAGTACGGCTGCATCACCTCCACTACTCAAACTAGATTAAGGTCAAGTTATCAGCTCTATCTAAGGGTGGCGTCCTTCGGATGGATTCATTAAGTTACCGATATTCCTTATTGCTTAAATTATTTATTCAATTACAGCAATATCACTTGATCGTGCATAGTGTGTTAATCTAAATTGATTTAATCTACACCTTAAACGATGAGTTATGTTTTATCGGCTGTTTTATGTCAATCTTGATCATGCATAGTGTGCGGTTAAGGCATGTTTTGTCTTGAATAGATCTATTGGCTAATGAAAACTGTTCCATGGCCCGTTATCATGGCCTGTGTGATTCTGCCTCACACCCCACTGTTAGCACCATGGAGTGGGGATCATTACTTGGTAGATCCGTTCCTGATAGGGCAGGACCTTAACTGTGCGATATGCTTGAATCGGCTATTTTAGCCGATATCGAGTGCTTTCACATATGCAGTTCACGTCACGAGACCATTGAAGTAAAGATCGGTTGAAAGATGTGTTAGCCCCAAGATCTTATTATTGTATTATGGCCTGCATGATTCTGCCTCATGCCTCACTGATATTAGTAATAAGTTAGGGTTGTTAAATCTATTGTTGTTTCTACGGCCTGCATGATTCTGCCTTATGCCCCACTGGTCATAGCGATGGATGAGATCTAATATGTTCATTAGATTTATCTTTATTAAATGGTTAAATGGTGATGAGCTGCTTCTTTATATAAAAGGGATTCGGTTACTTGCAGTCATTGGCTTAGCATAAACTGATTATTGTTGACATCTTATTGCCATTGACTAATATTTGTCTAAATAATGATATTCATCCTGAATCAAAACCAATCTTTCTTACACAACCCCATGAGTTTTAACTGATTTATTCTTATGAGTATGTTGGAATCGACTATTTAGTCGATTTCCTTCCACATCGGCTCTCAAAGCTGCACATTCGGGACTATCTGGCAACACTGGCATGTTCCGCTTTAAATTACTGATTAGCTTTCTCTCCTTATCAATTGCAGGGTCAAATTGACTGGCACGTCTCGGGAGGAGTGCGTAGGATCGATAATCACTGCGTTGAAGCTAGCTGGATCTCCAGCTCCATCGAGCGAACCCTTCCGGCTTGCTCGTGTGCCGTCGGCACGGGATGAAATTTTGTGCCGACAAATGGCCAGCCAGGCTAGGATGGCGGCGAGGCCAGGTTCGAAGGCCGACCAGGCCAGGTTTCGGTTAGCCAGGCCGACTTCGACTGTTCTAGCACTTGCCGATGCGACTTTGGTTGATTCGGTTCCCGCTATTGTTGATCTTGTCCCTGCAGGTGTTGAGGAGCTTTCTGGAGGTCAAACTATTTTCCAGAAACCAGCAAACCACGTGAATCACCTCAAGCCACTACATGTGAGGGGCTACATTAGTGGCAAACTGGTCAACAACATGTTGGTGGATAATGGAGCCATGGTGAATCTCATGCCATATTTACTTTATAAGATGCTCGGTGGATCTGATGAGGAGCTGATTAAGACCAAGAGCACGGTCAAAGGTGTTGGAGGAAATTCTATTTCAGCCAAGGGATTTGCCTTGATGAAGCTTACTATCATGAGCAAAACATTGGCCACTGTCTTTTTCGTTGTAGAAGTGCAAGGGAGTTACAGTTTGATTCTTGGGCGTGATTGGATTCATAGCAATTGATGTGTTCCTTCTAGCTTGCACCAATTCCTCATTTAGTGGGTGGATAATGAAGTCGAGATCATCTATGTAGACTCATCGGCCTATGCCACGGCCGATGCCCCTTGCTTGGGATCATGATGATATGATTTGCTTGTCGAGAGGGACCTTGCTTTGGTTTTAAGTCACTAGAGGAAGCTTTGTTCCCATTTCTCTAGAGTCAATTGATGATCAGCTCCATACCATCATGTTGTGTAAATTACTTTTGTATAGGGCTTCACGCCGGCCATCCCATGTGGAGAATAGTTGAGAATGGGATTGGCACTAGCCCATGGCCGACGTTTGTAGGTCAAGAGTCAAGAAGCCGATTATAAAGTTAATTGTGCTTCTCAAGGAGTATCTATCAACACCACCGGTTCTTCGTGCATTTAGGAGAGGAGCTCCATTCACATCATATATTATTGCCGAAGAGATTGTATTGGTGTTGTGCTGTCTTGATGCTGAGATGAGCATGTTATAGCTTTTGGTGATTCTTTACTGATCGTGCAGCTAGTCACGTGTGTGTATCAATGCTTAGAAGGGTCACTATATATTTATTTTGACAAGTGCCTTGATATCATCAAGCAATTTGCCAAATTTCAAATTCGACATATTCCGAGGCATGAGAATCATAGAGCTAACATGTGGGCTCAACAAGCATCAGGTTATCACATCAGTGGGCGGAATTTCCACATCAAAAGGGAGCCGATGCGCTGCATCGCTGTTCTGGAGGCTGCTAAACTGGCCAGGCCAGTTCTAGAACCGGCCAGGCCGATTCTACTATGTTCCCTGGCTGATGAACAGGCCAGGCCGATTCTAGAAACCGGCCAAGCCGGTTTGCCTATAGGATTTTCCTTGAATCGGCTTAAATTGCTCCTTATTGATGCTAAATCCAATTCAAGTGATTGGAGGGCTTCTATACTTGCATATTTACATGATCCAAGTGTTAAAGTTCATAAGAATGTTTGGCGGAGTGTCTTCAAGTTTATTTTGCACAATGAATTATATAGAAGAACTGTCGAAGATTTGTTGCTTAAATGCTTGGATCATAATCAGGCTAAAATGGCCATGGGAGAAGTCTATGAAGGTGTTTGTGCTACACATAAATTGGCTCCAAAGGTGAAGCGGTGTTCGGAAGTTCATACATGCTCGAGATGTTGCAAGGTGGGCATCTCCTTAGAGCAATTAACGGGAGGTATTTAAAACAATACTTTCCAAGTGTTTGGCAGAAACCTAAGAGTTGTCCAAGCAATGACCGATACATGTATCGCCTTTAGAACAAATATGGCCGATGTATACATCGTCCTTAGTCGCTAGATAACTGATGAGTTGGACATCGTTGCTATTTAGTTTTCTTTGTTTTTAGGTTCACCTAAAGCTTCACCTAAAAACAGGGGGGCATATGTTGACAACCAAAAGTGACCAAAGTGTATAATGGACCCCGCCATCATATTTCTATCGTAAGACAATCAAAAAATATATATGGATCATCCCATTTGGAGCGCGGACAAAGAAACAGTGTTTTGGGGTGCTGGCCCTACTGCTGGAACCGGCCAGGCCGGTTTGGTCAAGTTCCTCAAATGCATGATTTGATTACACCATTGCGTTCCTCTCGTTGAGCTGATCGAAAAACATATATGGTTTGTCTCCTTTGGAGTCTGGATGAATTAATTATAATTTTTGGAAGATTTTCTTCACCATACAGCAGCAGAACCGGCCAGGCTGGTTTGCCTGCACCTGTGGCTATCCAGGCCCCGTGAAAACCGGCCTAGCTGGTTTGCCTGTACCAGTCCGACCCAAACTCTAATTTGGTCGGGATTTGGACATATTTTCACATAGAAAACTTAGAGATTACGATCTGGAGTTGTTTTCTATTGGGATAAGACCACCCCCTCTCTATATATGAGAGGATCACGGCCGATTGAAGGATCCAACACTCAATCGTCAAAAAACATATCTACTACCTCTGTCTACCCTCTTTTCCTATCTACCTCTTCTTCTCGTTCTTTGTCGGCGCTGCATGGACCGTAGATCGACGACGGCGAAGCTCTAGAGCGGCCAGGCCGGCTAGAGTAGCCCACAGCTGCTGCACGCCCCGACGGGGTCCCTCTTGGGCGTGTGGGGTTTTGGGTCTTAAGAGACCTCGCCGGCATGTCTTGCGTATCGTGCTCCCGGTGAGGCTCCTCCGGCGACGTGTCTTTGCATATCGCGCTCATCGCTAGAGGCATAAGGTCCAGGTGTGGACATCCCCTAGGCGTCGGCCAATCTAAAAATCGGCTAGGCTCTACATCGAGCGATCTAGCTCCTTATCAAGTATGTGACCTAATTAAGCGTCAACAGGTCCTTTACAACAACTCCAAGAGGCTCACAACCCGATCCATGTCCCGTGTTGCCCCGCCTCCGTCAGCGACCGCATGTAAATGGACCGGTCGTCGAAGCTGACCGGCCGGACCGGCTTGTGAGCCCAACGACGTAGTATGATATGCATCAGGCAGCAGGCAGATAAGATGCGGCCCATGTGCAGGGCCGTATTAGGGGAGGTGCAGCGGGTGCGGCGACCTAGGTCCCAGCCTAGTCAGGGGCGAAGACCTAGTTATATGTACCCCTATATATGTCTCTGTTCTAGCTCAACAACAGCATTGTCACAAGCTCAACCCATCAAGAGCGTAGGACTATCAGCGCCGACCTGTTGCAACACATAAGTTGGTATATCTGGCCGGCCAACAGGCCCTGCGTTGCTGCTTCACATCGTGACTCCTCATCTCCTCCTGGAGAAGTTTAGAAGTTGACCCCTTTTGCTAATTAGGATCAGCCGATCCCTAGACAAGTTAGGGTTCTTCTTCTTCTGTTCGTAAATTGGATTGTATTGATGTAGCGAAAAAAATAAGTACTAGAGCATTAGGCCAGCCCCATTGCTTCATGCTGGCTTGTAGCTCCAGCTTCCACGTCGACGTGCAGCATCCAAATCACTGGTATTGATGGCTTCACAGAGGTTTAGAAGTGCCTGCAGAAGCAACTAGTGTCCTGTTTAGCTAATAAGTCATGACTCAAAATACTATTGGTTAATTTATTATAAGAGAAAAACATTATTTATTGGTTGAAAAAGTACGGCTTATAAGCCAAATGAACGGGTCGCAGTGCCCTGGCTGACAGAAGGCTAAAGAACCTGTTAGAACATGCGTCGTGGTGGAAATTGTTGGTGCCTCATCGCACGGAATGGTAAAAAGGTCTGACAAATGGTTCTGACAAAAGCCATCAGCCTGCGTCTTCGCTTAATACGTGGCCCTTAGAAATTATCTGGGGCATACGACTGTGTAGCCCACGTTGAGCGTGCTCTTATATTGCCATGCGCATGTCATCTTACTCTTTTGCGATATGGCAGTCTTACAACAGAGCTACTCCAATACTGATGCACTGCCTGCCACGCCGCCCTGGCCGGCTCGTCCTGCCCACCTCGAGGCAAGGGCACCACCAGCAACGAAGGTTAACTCTTAGTAGTTCTAGTACAAATAAAATGATTTATAGATTATGAAATGTTAAGATTACTATTTAAACAATGCAAACTATCACTGTTTGTGGTTTGCATAAAACTTTTTTTCTCTTTCATCATGCCCCACCTTTATTTACTCTCACTCTTCTTTTTTTAGCATGAACCAACTTCTCTCTCCCCAAGTATATGTAGCTTCTTTAAACCACTATGATAAATATAGAGCATCTACTTCTTTTATCCGATCATACATGGTGCTTTGGGCTACCAGCAAAAAAAATAAGGAGGGGAAGACCTAAGTAAGCGTTGGCTCTAGGCTACTTGGTCGTCGTCGTGGTGTACTGCAACCACCCAACCACATATCTAACGGTAAAAAGGATAGTACATGCATCAAGTTTCTAGAGTTAATATGATACTATCACTGTCCCAAAATGATACAACTATGGATTACGTGTTCATTATGGTGCTTCATGTTTGTCAAGTTTTTAGTAAATAATATTCACATTTATGTCTCTAAATCAATTTACTTTGAAAATATAATTTTGTAATTAATTGTTTATTTAATATTATAAATATTTATATTTTTTATCTATAATTGATTAAACTTGATATGATATACTAAAATATGGCATTGTTCCGAAATTATATTCTTTTAAGTACAGAGGGGTACCATTCTTTCGAATCTCAACAAAGTATCTGATGATGGGAATACGGAATGATAGTCGTACTATATTAAACAAAGAATTTTCTTGGCTAAACAAAAGAAATAAAACGCACATCTTCACCTTGCATGCAGCTAGCTTTGCACGTGGATTTTGTGTAGCACGGTGTGGAAACCAAAAGCTATGTTGTATCCGATCGTGACTCGCTCAAAACTGCTCATCTGTGTTTTGTACCATGTAACCAAAATCATAGCAAGCCAAAATGTTTAGTCCCACACTTGGTTCATAGCGAAAGAATTGGCATACCAATGCTTATGGCCAAAGTTTTAGTTTCTGAAAACTTCTTAAATTGCATGAGAGAAGAAGTGCTTTCTACCATTATTACGGCACTCAACTAATTATATATTTATATTTTTTGCTCTAACTTTGACAAACCTTAATTTTATCAGACCTAAGTTTTAACTTACCATGATTTTGGTTGGGCAAGAGTCGGAAGCTAGAACTAACTAACATATGTAACACTTTGCCGCGCCCTTGCCGTAGGCAACCAGCCCTTTTATATTTAACTTCTATGTCCCCCTTGTTAAAAATTCAATCTGGAAACAAATTATGGCAGCTTCAAGATCACAAGCGAGTAGTCCAAGTAGTCTTGTAAATTATTTGAAGGCAGAGTAAGCATAAAAATTTGGAGAAGATCATATGTAAAAGTCTCTTGCAAGTTGCAATGGCCCTAGTGTATGCAAGGAAATGCTCCTTGGACAAATGCACAGTATGGTATGTTTGATGTTTTTCAGGATTCAGTTCTAGCCAGTAGATTTCTAATAGGCTACGTTGTTTTTTCAACAGATAATAAATGTATGTTTGAAGCTGAAGGCAACACAGCCAATGTAGCCAGCAAGATCTCTGATGCAAGGATTCGAGCTTTTGTTGCTTCTTCAGCAGGAACTCCATGTCTTTGTGTATCCTAAAATTTACCTGTCTTGGCCAAGAGTATGGAAGCATCAACACATTGTATCCTAGTTTTAATATAATCTACCACTTCACTTTTGTCACCGTTGAAAATGTTTTGCTCAGCCAAACTTGAGGAGATAAAATAATAAAGGGAGGTCATTGAAAAGAATTACCAAACTGAGTTTTCATGTCTCATTGTTTAAGGCAAAGACTATAGAATAGGTAATTCTAAAAGATGATTCATGACACACACAACTAATGAGCGTGTCCTTGTAATTTGCTCCAGCCACACCAAGGACAATAGACATATTCTTATCATCAGCAAGCTCAATTAAAAATGCTTATAGAATATGGAAGATCAGATGCCAAGGTCTCAAAATAATAGTTTTACCATTTTATATAGCACAGGAAAGTATTCGCTCATAGTTGATAGCAGTACAAACCATAAATTGAGCAAGATGGCGAGTGAAACTATACTACCACTGACCTTCAGAAAAACTATACTCCCTGATCCAGCAGGTAATGTATCATTATTACTTGAGCATATGTTATCCAGCAAGCTCAAACGTTCAGCATATAATCCAGGAACGACACTGCTTCAATGAAAAACAAGGCACATATCATAGAATAGATCCTTTCGAGGTAGCCATCCCTACAGAAAAAAGAAGGCAAGACTCCTGCATGTAAAGTACTACTTGGATCATTCATGCAACGTGACTATATCAAGTTGTAGATTTCATTAAATTATTCAAGAGTAGTAATTTTTAAAATGAAAGAAATTATAAAAATGTTTCTTTTTGTAACCTTTACCAACAGTAGAGACATGTCATAATATTAATAAAAGATTGAATACATGAATAGAGCATATTGATCAATTGACATATTTAGGAGAATCATGCAGATATCTGTAGAAGAGACTTGACCTCTGTTTAGGTTGTGATCAGAGGAGGTATCGAATATACTATTCGTCGTTCAAAAAAGGCTAGATAAAGTACACTAATTCGTAGGATCAGTACTAACTTCATGCTGCCTTGTAACTCTGCTCCTATTAGCTACATAACCCATATATAGCAGGACCCAAAACTGAATTTATATTGAGACACTATGAACCGGCAAGAACGAAGATAGAAAACTGAGCATGCTTAAAAGTGCGTGTTTTAATTTTGCTCTGTTTTACAATTCCCCGAAGAAAATAGTGCTTAGCTAACGTAATAGTTTTGATGGACTGGTGAGCCAATGTTTGCTAGCCTCAAATGTAAATGCTTTCACGTAAAAAATAGTTGGCTAGTTTATAGAAAAGACCATTTATGTTGTCACGATTCTACTGAGAATGGGACGGATAACTCAGAAATAGAGTTTCAGGGGGGAGGAAGAAGAAGAACAGAGTTTAGTATTTACCCTGTTTCCTGGTCTCGCACAAGGGACGGCCCAACCCCTTTGTCTGTTCCTGGGCCACCAGCCCAACCACTTCGTCTAGCCCGATGGATGTCTCGTGTTGTCTCCGCCTCCGGTTAATGGCTGCATTGCATCTCAGGCCCAGGCCCGCACCGCTCGAACCTGAGCGGCCGGAACCGGCTTGTGAGCCCAACGATAGGCAGGCAGATACACCGTGGCCCATGTGAGCCTTGTCCACCCCATCTCTAATCTCCTTCCGTGCTCGGAACTTCCGAGCAGTCGAGCACGTCGATGCATGGCTGCTGCTCCAAGATTCGTCCATGCTATGCACATGCACTGCCGCTCCTCGAGGTAAAAAAAGTCAAGTGTCAAAAGTTAATAGGGATGGCACCATGCATTCTTTCAAATCTCAACAAAGTATCTAATGGAATTGGAAATATAGGTTTTGTCTGTTCAAAAAAATGTATTAGGTTTTGTCTCAAGCATTCGTGTAGTCTAGAAGACGCAAGCTGTACTCTCTCCGGTTCTATAAAGTAAGTTGTTTTGAGGTTATCTTAAGTTAAACATTTTAAACTTTGACTACAAATAACTTCTTTTAGGTTGAGTTTGAAAATATGAAAGTGATATAAGTAGATTCATCTCGAAATATAGTTTCATAAAAGTATATATTGACTATATTTTATAGATATTTTATAGCAAAAAGTTACAGTCAAAGTTATTTCTTAAAGACCGTGTCGATGTCCAAAACGACTTGCTTTAGAGAACCGGAGGGAGTAACTAATACGTAGTCCATTGTTATGGTTATCCTTTGTTCTCTTATCTAAAAAAAAATTATTATGGTCATCGATGGTTTCGTTCGTGTATCATGTTTCTCGTGTGTTGTGCCTGGCAAAATAAAGAGACAAATACTTTGTCTTATTCTAATTGGTCGTTAGTCCATACTATGCTACTTTTATGCAATATATTACAGTTTACATTGTCATTATTTCATTTTGACACTTAATTTAGACCCCCGTTTAAAGTTTCGCTCGAGGCGTTTTATTTAGACATGTTGTGTTTTAATGCAATATATTCCAGTTAGTGAGGAGTAAACCAGCATTTTATTTTGATTATAAAATTATTTAGATATGTTGTGTTTTAGGCTGGTGCTGTTTCGCGTTGCTCATTTTCCTATGCCCAGGACTTGTTTAGGTTGCAAGTTTTTTCCCTCTCTCTTCAACACATCAAATCTTTGACATATACATAGAATATTAAATGTAGATAAAAAAATAACTAATTACACGGTTTGATTGTAAATTACGAGACGAATCTTTTGAGCCTAGTTAGGCTATGATTGGATAATAATTATCAAATACAAACGAAAGTGCTACAGTGTCAAATACTGATTCCTAACCCCAATCTAAGGGCGCGTTTAGATGCAAAAATTTTTGGGTTTTGGCTACTGTAGTACTTTCGTTTGTATTTGGCAATTAGTGTCTAATTATGGACTAATTATGTTCAAAAGTTTCGTCTCGCGATTTCTCACCCAACTGTGCAATTAGTTTTTTTTCGTCTACATTTAGTACTTCATGCATAGACCGTAAGATTCGATATGATGGGTACTGCGCAAAATTTTTTGGGAACTAAACAGACCCTAAATAAAGTCCTTACTCCGAAAAGCACGGGCCTGGTCTTAGGGCGCAGGCAGCAGGTAGGAGCAAGGAGTAGGAGTATGGCCCGTCGCCATCGCTAGGTACGTACAGTACCGCTCTAATGCCGCTGTGGGCGTCAGTTTCTCGGCCGTGTTACCGCTTTTCGGGTACGGACTAGCCGGAGCACTGGTACGGTTGTCCAGGGAGATTGAAGCAGCAGCAGCCGGCATGGACGTGACGCGTACTATGCGTGTCCTGTGTGTATTATACCCACTGGCCGTTGATAGAGAAGGGACTGTACACCCTGCGGTCCAGGCTGCGGTCTCGTTTTCTATGGAGATGCGCGCTGCAACTGCAAGCAGGGATGTTAGCCTGTTCGCTTGTCCGTAAACGATCGTAAATTTCCAACTAGGAATAATGTTTTTCTCTTACACCAAATCAGCCAGCAGTAAATAATCCACGATATGATACGGCCTCCGAACAGACTGTTTGTTGGCGACGCTCCAGGTGCTCCAAGACTTTCTGTGGGTTTCTTTTCTCCTGAATGAAAATCTCCCAAATTGGCACGTGGATATATAAGGCCCAACCAAACAGGCAAACAGGTGTCGTCGGGTCAGAATTTGGCGGGTAGAGTAAGAAATGGAAACTATCTAGGCCTTGTTTAGATTGTAAATTTTTTGCAATCTGGACACTATAGCACGTTTTGTTTGTATTTGACAAACTTTGTCCGATCATGGACTAACTAGGCTCAAAAGATTCGTCTCGTAATTTACAACCAAATTATGCAATTAGTTATTTTTTTACCTACATTTAATGCTCTATGCATGCGTTCAAAAATTGATGTGATGGAAAGAGAGTGAAAAAACTTGGAACTTTGAGGTAATCTAAACAAGGCCCTAGTATCTGCTACCATCACTCGGCCTGTTTATTTGGTCGTAAACGATCGTAAATTTTTTCGGTCAGAACAGTATTTTTCTCTCACACCAAACCAGCCAGCAGTAATAATCCACGATCGTATACGATCGTTTCAGCCCAGCCGAATAGGCTAACTAATAGTAGGATTCTAAAAGTTTACAGAGATGTCAATGCTATGATTGAATGACCAAATGCTCATATAAAAAGTTAGTCTAGACTCTAGAGTGTCTTTGCTTTATGGGTTAGCACCGGTAGGATCGCATCGTCCTCCCTTTTATCCCCGTGCCCTCCATGTCCGGCCCGCCACGCCTCCGGCGCGCCGGTTGTCCTTCCGTCTTCCCCCTCACTTGGATGGTGCCGCCTAGAAAAATAAAGAAAATATGACATAGAGACGTCAAAAAACAATTTTTTTTAAAAAAAACAAACAAAAAATTCTTTATCTATGACAAAAAAATTTAACCCACTGTTTGTCTACGACAAACATTTTTTGTGGGACAAAATTTATACTACGTCGCTATATAAAACCGGGGTTTTTTTGTTCTTGCTGTTGAATGGAGGGAGTACATTAGTAATGGTTTCCAGAATCGTGCTGCTTGCTGCGGTAGTGTGGCGTGATGGAGCATCAGTGAGGTGAGCGTGAGACCACTTGGGTGGCCGGGGAGGTTTTTGTTGTAGGGGAAAAATGATCGATGATGACGCGAGAAGAGAACGCGCTCAGCTCTCTGCAACGGATTGATTGATGCACGGTAACTACAGTCAGTGACGAAGCCAGAAAAAAATTTAAGAGAGGCTAAATAAAAGAATAGATATTTTTTTATCTTTTCTTAACCTTAGCCTCTCCTACCTAATACATATATGCATAAAATTTTAAAAGAGAGCTTAGGAGGGCTCCACGTGTCCAGCATCGGTAGGGAGGCTGAAGCCCCCCATCCCCACCGCTGGCTCCGTCGCTGACTATAGTATATCCTTTTGGCCTAGCACTTGTACTAGCATCAGCAGGAGTACTAGTCTGGCCGTTTGGACGACAAGCGCCCTGTTCGCTTGGCTTATAAGCCGTACTTTTTTAGCCAACAAAGATTATTTTTTCTTTTATAATAAATCAGCCAACAATACTTTTCGCCATGACTTATTAGCCAAGCGAACAGGCAAAGAACTAACTACAGTACTAAGGGCCTGTTTAGTTCCACCCAAAACCCAAATTTTTTTGCGCAGTATCCATCACATCGAATCTTGCGGCACATGCATGGAGTACTAAATGTAGACGAAAAAACTAATTGCACAGTTGGGTGAGAAATCGCGAGACGAAACTTTCGAACCTAATTAGTCCATAATTAAACACTAATTGTCAAATACAAAACGAAAGTGCTACAATAGCCAAAACCCAAAAAAATTTGGATCTAAATGGGGGTCAAAAAAAAACGGGGGGTTGGGGGGGTCCAAATGAATAAACGGTCGAAAGGAGGGGCCAGACATATTCTTGGTTGGGGCCTTGTTTATATTGGGGTTAGAAATCAGTATTTGACACTGTATTACTTTCGTTTATATTTGACAATTATTGTCCAATCATGACCTAACTAGGCTCAAAAGATTCGTCTCGTAATTTACAATCAAACTGTGTAATTAGTTATTTTTTATCTACATTTAATACTACATGCATGTGTTCAAAAATTTGACGTGATGGAGAGAGAGTGAAAAAACTTGCAATCTAAACGAGGCCTGGGTGGGTGTGGGTCTGTCGCTGCTCCCTTCCCGTGGTGCCGCGTGTCTCCCTCCTCCAGCTGTGTTTCAGTGAGCGTGCCATGCATTCCTCACCCCTGCCTGTGACTGTACCGTTGTAGGCTGTGCGGTGCGGCTGCGTACGTCGTCCCTCGTCCGCCGTCGCCGGGTACGTACGCACGCACGGGCACTGATGCCCCGTGTCTCGTTCATGCATGACACGTCAGACGCGCGGTCACGTGGCGTCCCTGCCCCTACCCGTGTCCTTGGATCCCATGGACGCTGCCGCCCGGCCATCATTCCGATGCGGCATTCGCCCGCCGGCCGTACGTGTCCTAACTCGAGAGTCGAGACGGCGGGGCGCTGGACCGACCGACGCTGGTGGCGGCCTCGTACGGACCTTGAGAGACGAGTTGTTTGCTACCTCTCACTCACTGCTCATTCCGTCCGTCACCTGGTGCTTCTACCGGTACGTACCCTGTCGTGTTTGTCCTGACCACTCTCCTCGCTACAGAGTACTCCCTCACTCCCAAAATAGTTTAGAAACAACTTAAGACAAAAATATTTATTAAAAAATATCATTCATGGGCATCTTCTCAAGGCCAACAAGCTTCTATAGCTGGTAGAAGTTTTGTGATCTTGCAAGATCTCATTGTTGGTCTATCAATCTTCATTGTCTTTGTGATAGGTGTGTCCCTCGACCTATTGCCACTTCTTTGTGCTGGTTCCTAAAATTATGAAGATTAGTATGACAAATAATATAAATACTAATTCTTTTGTAGCGAAATAAGAATATAACATGACGAAGATTGCTGCCTCACGGACAAAAGGCTACACACCTAACTTGCCATCAAAATAACATCTCCCTTCAGCATCAAACCTAGGTTGTGAAACACCAGAATAAAACATGACTTTGTGAATCGCATGCTTGTTTTGCACTGTCATGTGTGGGTCTTCTTCATCTGGATGCATGTACATAGTCTTAGTCTTCCTTGTCCCATTGAACAACTTTCTCAGCTGTGTGGATAATATTTTTCATGATTCTGAACTTGGGATAGTGACACACCACCTCAGCCTATCCTTTTTATTTTCTTCCTTCAAATAGGGCTTCAGTGAGTTGGAGTGTCGGCGTAGCAATCCTTCTTTGAACGACCTATGTAGAGTGCTTTTATTGACACCCAGAGCATTTGCTGGTGACCTCACAGTACCCCTTCTGTTTAAGTGAATATCTAGAACTGTAGAGAGGTCCACTTCAAATTTTTTACGGCCGCAATTATTAGGTTTCAAACCATCGACATTTATTGCTATGCCATGTGCCCAACATTTTTTTGCTCTCTGCCATACACGTTGGACTGTACATATATGGACATTGTACTTCGCTGCAATAATAGTTGTACTATTCTTTTTCAATCTTCCATTGTTACTTGTCCGAAGCAAATCTTCAAATATGTCTCGTCTTTGTCTATCGGTTATTTCCTTCTTCCTATATGGAGCCTCATCATGATGTGGTTGGTCATTAACTTCGTCGTTATGTGGTTGCTCATCCTCTTCATCATCATGTGCTTGATCATCCTCTTCTTCACCATGTGTTTGCTGATCCTGTCCACCATCTGAGTCCGACAACTCCTCTTCATCAAAAGCAACATCAACAACATTGGAGTATATGCCAAACTCCTCTATGAGATCCTCCAAGGCATCTTGTGCATCATGCAAGGCTATGCCACAGTCTACAGAAAAATGTACGTTTCTTCTATATTGTCAATGCATACAGTAAAAGCTTTTTGATGCATGGTTACTGATAAAGTTATTCACCTGGATGCAGGTTTTGTTGTTGTTGTTCATGATAATGATCATTTAAATCAAATGGATGAGCAAGTTCTCCTTCATGTTGATTATCATTTAAATCAAATGGCCTATATTCACCTAGATAAAAATATAACTAATCAGTTTAAATTTAGAAATCTTTTCATGTAGAAAATTTGTTTGTAACAAGTCTTTGTATTAATTGAAGTAATCACCTCTTAGCAGGCTATCTTGTTCTCCATACTGATGATGGTCATTGGAATCACAGGGATGACAACAACTCTGATATGCTACACAAGAGTTTTAGGTGAGATACATAAACACTTCAAAATGTTACATGGTACTTCAATCAGGAAAAAAATGACATCTGTTACTTGATTCAGCAATCAGAATTTTAGGGCAAAAATGAAAGCAACACGCAATAATTTTAGGAGAAGAGAGAGAGAGATTTAGAACTATGGCACTGTTTTTTGGAGACAATGAAAGCAACACACAGATCTTAGGAGACAATAGAGAGAGAAATAGAACCAGTACAATAATCTTTTGAATACAGACTAGCCCCGTTTGCTTCGCTGAAAAACAAGCTGAAACACTGTTCCGGCTGATTTGTTGTAAGAGAAAAACACTGTTCCAGCTGAAAAAACAAGCTAAAAAGTACGGATTATAAGACAAGCGAACATAGCCACTGTGTGCTTACCTTGATGAAATACTTCTTCATTAGTTCCATGAAAATTGAGGCCAAAGTGATGTCATGTAATGGTGGCCCCTCCATGGACTTTGGCATCCTGATCTGCTGCTTGGTGAAAGAGGCAAGGTAAAGCATCTGGTCCCCCACCTTCACTTGCACCCACTACATCTTGTAAGGGACCATCATCTTCGTCTTGAGCAGATTTGCTATTGAGATCGGGCAACTCCTCTCCTTTGGTGGTGCGTTCAAGTCTGGTATGGCCATGGATGAGGAATGGTTCAAGTGATGATGGCAAAGCTGTGGCTGTTAGCCTTTATGGACCCCTCGATTAGGAAAATGGCGCCGGAACTGTTGTTTGATTATTTTTTGTTTTGGCAAGTGTATGAGCCAGTGTTTTTGGCGCGCGGTAATTTATGCTGTCCATGGAAAATTCAGTTTCTGAGTGGGTAGTGCATGTGAAAACGTGAAAAGTTGTGTACTGGATTATTTGTTTATGCAAAAATACTTGTGAGTGGGAAGGAGTATAAAGAAGGTCATTAATGAGCATGTTATCTCAACAAACAGTAATTTCATGATTGCTTATAGAGCTACCGAGGTCTTTTACCATCAACCTTAAACCTTAGGGCATGTTTGGTTTATGTAGTACCTCCTAAAATTTCTGTCACATCGAATGTTTGGATACATGCATAGAGTATTAAATATAGACTAATTAGGAAACTAATTGCACAACTTGCGACTAATTTACGAGACGGATCTTTTAAGCCTAATTAGTCTATGATTTGACAACGTGGTGCTACCGTAAACATACGCTAATGACGGATTAATTCGGCTTAAAAAATTCGTCTCACAAATTAACCTCCATCTATGTAATTGATTTTATAATTAATCTATATTTAATACTTCTTATTAGTATTGAAACATTCGATATGACATGAATTTTAAGAACAACTAAAGAACCAAATACCCACTAGTCTATGCTACAACTCCTAGAACAACACCTGGAGGGAGAGTACTAGTATAAGTAATAATGCAAACATGCACTTTTCCAGTGTTCCTGCAGGTCAGCAGGGTTCATCAAGTCAACACTCAGGGCTACAGTTACTACTACTGACGCGGCCGCATTTTTTTTTGCTTGCACTGTTGCACAGCTGGCTTGACAAGACTAGCATCAACTGCATCTGAAACACCGGCCGGCCGATGGGGTGCGGCGATGGCGGCGGCGTGTCGTGTGTCGTGCGCGCAGCGCGCCCCGCGATGGATGGCGACGGGGGCATGGACTTTCTGCAGACCGATGGTGACCGGCGGCGTACCGTCACCCAGATCGCGCGCGGCGCGGCGCGGCGCCACCGACGCGACGCTGATGGTGTCTGGACTGTAGTAGTGCAGTGGCCAGTGGGCGGCCTCATCACACACAGAGTCTCAGTCACTGAGCCGCAGGCTCACAGGTAGCTGCCCAACCAATCCGGCCGGCGATTAGGGCGTGTTTTGATCGGTGCCTGCATCAAGCATCAACGAATTGAATGCGTTAACGGTGAGTCGGTGACCAAAGTTTGACTCTAGTTTGGCTCAGCTTCCATGCATGCCTTGCCTACTTCAGGCCCTGTTTGGTTTCTACGGGTGCTTCAAAAATTTCTGTCACATCGAATATTTAGACACATTTACGGAGTATTAAATATAGACTAATTACGAAACTAATTATACAACTTACGACTAATTTGCGAGACGAATCTTTTAAGCCTAATTAGTTCATGATTTGACAACGTTGTGCTACAGTAAATATGTGCCAATGACAGATTAATTAGGCTTAAAAAATCGTCTCGCAAATTAGCCTCCATCTATGTAATTGGTTTTGTAATTAATCTATATTTAATGCTCTTTATTAGTATCTAAACATTCGATGTGACATGAATTTTAGGAGCGACTAAAGAACCAAACACCCCCTCGGATTCTTTGGTTTTTTAGGATCTCCTAAAATTTCTGTGACATCGAATGTTTGGACACATGCATGGAGTATTAAATATAGACTAATTACGAAACTAATTGCACAACTTGCAACTAATTTGTGAGACGAATCTTTTAAACCTAATTAGTCCATGATTTGACAACATGGTGCTACAGTAACATGTGCTAATGATAGCTTAATTAGGCTTAAAAATTCGTCTCGTAAATTAGCCTCCATCTGTGTAATTGGTTTTGTAATTAATCTATATTTAATGCTCCTTATTAATATCTAAACATTCGATGTGACATGAATTTTAGGAGCGGCTAAAGATCTAAGCACCTGACCCGGTTCGTTTTCGTGACTTTGGGTGCCACCCACAATGCAAGTGTGCCCAGGTTTGGCACTTGGCAGGACTTGGCGTGGGCATAGTTCATTAATTCAGACGCGCCCTGTTGCCACAGTCCCAGTGGATTATCTATCCAATGGGCAATGGCCCAAGTCGACCATCATGTCATGTTTTATCTGGACTCAACACTGTTTGCTTACTACTCTATGCATTTAGGCTTTGTTTACTTTCAGTGTATAAAGTTTTGGGGTGTCACATTGAATGTTATATGGGGTATTCTAATACTAATAAAAATAAATTACAGAATCTGTCAGTAAACCACGAGACAAATTTATTAAGCCTAATTAATCCATCATTAGCACATGTATTATTATAACACTTTATTGTCAAATCATGGACTACTTAGGCTCAAATGATTCGTCTTACAAAGTAGTCGTAATCTGTGCAATTAGTTATTTTTTAGTCTATATTTAATACTACATGTACGTATCAAACGTTCGATGGGATATGGTGTAAATTTTAGGAAGGGATTAAACAAGGCCTTAGTGTTACTACTTGCGTCACGTGAAAATAGTAACACTAAGGCCTTGTTTAGGGGGTGTTTGGTTCTTTAGTCGCTCCTAAAATTCATGTCACACCGAATATTTAGATACTAATAAAGAGCATTAAATATAGATTAATTATAAAATCAAATACACAGATAGAGGCTAATTTGCGAGACGATTTTTAAGCCTAATTAATCTATCATTAGCACATATTTACTGTAGCACCACGTTGTCAAATCATGGACTAATTAGGCTTAAAAGATTCGTCTCGCAAATTAGTCGTAAGTTGTGTAATTAGATTCGTAATTAGTCTATATTTAATACTCTATGCATGTGTCTAAACATTCGATGTGACAGGAATTTTAGGAGGGCCTGTACAAACCAAACACCCCCTTAGTTCCTCCCTAAAATTTGCACCATATCTCATCGAATGTTTGGACACGTGCACATAGTATTAAATATAGACAAAAAAAACTAATTGCAAAAATTACGACTACTTTGCGAGATGAATCTTTCAAGCCTAAGTAGTCTATGATTTGACAATAAAGTGCTACAGTACTCATATGTTAATAATAGATTAATTAAGCTTAATAAATTTGCCTCGAGGTTTACCAATGAATTCTGTAACTTATTTTTTATTAGTATACGAACACTCTATACGAGACACACTCCAAGACTTTACGCACTCGATCTAAATCAGTCCTAATTCCCAAATGGGCAAACCCCGTCTATCCTCCCCTTTTTTACCTATGCTGCTACGGCTATGCGCTGCTTTGGGAGCTGTTTGGCATACAGTACACCACTGTCACTCTACATAGGCGCATAGCTGCCGTAGCATGGACTCTCTGTAGCGTCCACACTCGCCCTGCTTTAGCGCATCCTACTGTCCTGCTTCCGAACAGATCATCGCGGAAACGGGGAAGTCCATGCGAGTTTATAGTTTCAGACCACAAGAGTCAACAAGGCAGCAAAGAAACCACACATCCCAAGCTCATGAAATCCCCACTAGTTTAACCCCGTTTTGAGGCGTGGACGCGTGGTTTGGCTGGCTGGCCTGCTGCTGCCTGTTCTTTTTCCCACGAAACTGAATCGATATACTTGTGTAATTCCTGTACGAGATTTCTGTGTTTTATAACAGGGTTGTAGTACTTGTGACGCTAATCCATGGCACGGAATGTCGACTGATCCGGAGATCGAGCACGGATTAGGTTGGATGGTGTGGGGGGTGGGATAGTCTAATCCGTGGCGTGATCATGGGCGTTGTTTGTGGCCCAGAGCGGCGGTCCCAGCGAGCGAGTGATTGGGCGCCCTGATACGGGAGCAGCGGCGCGTGAGGAATCCACCACATCCACAGCGCGGGCGGAAGTGGATCCGCCATGCGCGACAACCAGCACCGAATCTCAAGCAAGAACTGCTGCCGCCTGCCTGTGCCTGATCATATCATACAATATATAGAAAAGAAAGTGGCAGCCGTACTTAGTAGTAGTCGCACTGCAGTACTGGACGCTGGCTGGTTAGTACCACTATACATTCAGATCCTAAACTAATGGCGTCCTGCAGTACCTGATGAATCCCAACGAGTCAAATAGTCAATCAAGGCTCAAAAGTCCAGACCTTTGCATTGTTTGCATCACCCTGGATGGATTCTGCTGCTGCAAAGGTATCCTTTTTCCACTAGGAATATGTAGGTGTAAACCAAGGCAGTTTGGGACTATTGCTGCTGCTGTGGGTCATACCATACATACATGAGTGTCTTTTGTTAGGTGGCCAATCCCTGGCCTGGTTCCCCGGAGCTAAGTTAGGTTTGTTTGGTTACCTGTAGATGGGCTGGAGCCTGGCTTCGAGAAGCCAATCGTACGCTCCTAGCCAGGCTAGCAAAGAACGCAAGCGTTGCTCGTTCTCCTGGAGCCAGGCTTGGCCAGGCGTGAGTCCTGTTCCTGTCACCTCCCTCAGCGTGTCTTCCGTCCACGTCTGTCTCCCATCCCTCCGGTGCCCCTTCGGCAGGCGGCGGGCCGCGGATGTCCTCGCTCATCCCTGCTTCTTGCAGCGGTCGCTCCCGCTGCTGCCCAGTCCTCACCACCGCCCGTCCAGCCCGTCGCCACCAGTGGCCTCCTCCGCCATGGAGCTCTCGCTCCTCAACCCCGCCACGACGCACCGCCACCGCCGCGGGGGCCACGCCACCGTCATGCCCCTCGTGGGGCGCTCCGTGGTCCGATGCCGCATGTCCGCCACCACCGCGACCGTTGCGCCGCTCAAGTCCTCGGGCCCCAAGAAACGGGACAAGACGGAGATCCAGGAGACGATGCTCACGCCCAGGTTCTACACCACTGACTTCGACGAGATGGAGCGCCTCTTCAATGCCGAGATCAACAAGCAGCTCAACAAGGCGGAGTTCGACGCGCTGCTGCAGTAGTCCACGCCGCCATCGTTGAAGATCTGGGAGCCAGCCTTCAACCAGACGCCTCGCCGAACTAGATGCTGTTGCGGGCGAGTAGCTCGGGGAAGACGCAGGAGAGCGCGCCGAGCATGCCCCAATGAGGAGTGGATGACCTCCAGCTCGTGGTGAGATAGCTCAGAGGCTCGCCGGAGAAGGGGCCGAGGTGCCGCGTTGGACTCGATGATGCTCCCTTCTCTCCACGACTTGACGCCGGGCTGCTCGGGATCCCTTGTTCTGCTCTCTGCACGGCGCTGAGCAAGAAGGTGGTGGAGGTGTCACTTGTCGCCCACCTCACCAAGGTTGCTGAGCCACGACTCGAGCAGCGCTCTGCCATGCCCATGGTGCTGCTGTGCTCGCCTTGCTTACCCTGCTGTTGCCGTGAGGATGCTGTCGGTGTTTCGAGTTACCACCGACGAGTAAATTTCTAATATTGCACGTTTGGCTCGGATGGTGTGCTTAGAGGACACGAGGTTTATACTGGTTCAGGCAGAATGTCCATACGTCTAGTTCGTCGTTGCTGCTCGTGTTACTAGCACCGAAAGTTTATAGTAGGGATTATAAATGGGTGAGAGAGGGTCAGGTCCTGAGTCTCTAGCGAAATGAGTGAAAGGGTGCTGAGAGCTCGGTCGCTGCTCAGCCGTGCGCTCGTGTATTTGTTATCTCATGGTTCGGGGTTCGATGGGTTCGTTGGTCAGATGCCTCTCATGGGACGCCCTGCTTTCCCTTTTATAGGCCAAGGGAAAGCATGGGTTATAGTGGAGGGAAAGAGAAGAATGAGAGAGAGCCGAAGGCCTTCAGGATCGTCGGGCCCTTCTCCTTCATGCGGGTCTCGCCGACCCTGTAGATGTCAACAGGGATGGCGCCATGTTGTGGCCTTGTCCGTCACTGGCGCCATGCGCAGGTGTCGTCTGCTGGTCATAGTGCTCCACTCCGCCTGGTGGATGTCGTGATGAACTGACGCGCCTGTCAGTGATCGTACAAGGGTTAGGCAGAACAATATCGATACGCCCGACGCTGTTCTTGATGTGAATCCTCAGGTATGGCCCGTCACGGCCACGGGTTACATCGAGGCATGCCAGTCTCTTCTCTGGTGTCAGAGTTTTGACCCAGGCCCATATGCCTGGACCTGGAGTGGTTGGCAGCGGTATGGGACCTCATCGGGTGAGGCGGGGCCCATGGCCTCGGGGGCGGGTGAGGCGGAGCCCGCGGCCTTGGTGTCGAGCGAGGCGGAGCCCGCCCCCAGAGGTCGGGCGAGGCGGAGCCCGTGCCTTGGGGTCGGGCGAGACGAAGCCCGCGGCCTCGGGGTCGAGCGAGGCGTAGCCCGTGGACTCGGTGTCGGGCGAGGCGGAGTCCACCCCTAGAGGTCGGGCGAGGCGGAACCCGTGGCCTCGGGGTCGGGCGAGGCGAAGCCTACGACCTTGGTGTCAAGCGAGGCGGAGCCCGCCGCCAGAGGTCGGGCGAGGCGAAGCCTGTGGCCTCGGGGTCAGGCGAGGCGGAGCCCGCCCCTAGAGGTCGGGTGAGACGGATCCTACGGCCTCGGTGTCTGGCGAGGCGGAGTCCACCCCAAGAGGTTGGGCGAGGCGGAGCCTGCGGCCTTGGGGTCGGGCAAGGCAGAGCCCACGGCTTTGGTGTCGGGCGAGGCAGAGCCTGCGGCCTCGGTGTCGGGCGAGGCGAAGCCTGCCCCCAGAGGTCGGGTGAGGCGGAGCCCGTGGCCTTGGGGTCAGGCGAGGTGGAGCCGTCCCCCCAGAGGTCGGGTGAGGTGGAGCCTACTGCTTCGGTGTTGGGCGAGGCGGAGCCCGCCCCTAGGGGCTCCCCAGAGGTCAGTCGAGGCGGAGCCTGCGCACCTGGGGGCTGGTTGGAGCCGTAGTCACGCTCTTGACTGCCTGGATGAATTAATGTTGATGACCATTAGCCTCTCTTCTTTGGATACCCTAGTATTGGTCCCCGACTGCGGAGGAGTAGAATACTCCTTCGGAGGCTTTTCTGAACGGGAGGACTCTGGGGGCCTTGGCCTTCTTTTGTCGCCCACGGCATGACCTGGGGATGATGATTCCCTTTCGTCGAGATCGGACTCCTCGGGGGTATAGCTGTGAGATTTGGTTGGTCAAAAAAGGTCTTTCCTGATTTCGACCACTACGGGGGTCTGTCGTTCTGCGGCCATACGTTCGACCTTCGTACGAGTCCAACTTTCCTCGAGCCCCTACCGTAGCAGGGGTCCGGTCAAGGATTGGTTCATCTTTGCGATTGTCTTCCCTCGAGCGTTTTTTCGATAAAAACGGAGGGGCGAACCGTGCCATGATTTTCCTCTATGGACGAATCATGGTGCTCGGTGAGCTGTTAATGGTGTAGTCCGAGTGGGGCCCCGGCATCCCGTTCACGGGGATCTGGCTTGGGTCAGCTTTGGGACCAACTCCAGATTCTTAGCGGTCAATCCATATAGTTCTTGGGTCTGTTCGACTAGTCTCGAGGGATTTGTGCCTTTCTTCGAGGAAAAACCATGGATCATATCCGGCCGAGATTCAAACGTGGGCTGGGATGCCCACGCCGCTCGTGCGCCCGGGTATTGGCCACTAGCGGGCCCATCCCTTTCCACCCCTCACTCTAAAGGTGTCCGGAGCGGTTGTCAAACCCATCGGTGGGCCAACCTTCGAACTCTTGCGCCTAAATGGGCCGTAGGAGCATTTTTTGCTCTGTATCCCTTTTACCTATGATGGGTCGTGGCCCGTTCGGGAAGGCGAAACATCCGACGAGTTTTTCAAGGGAACGGACATAGGTTGTGTGCGCATGTCCCATGGCGAGACATGGTGGTAGGTCATGGCAGGAGCGGAAATCTAGGCGGACGGTTGGTTTCCTCGCACCCGTCACCCCTATAAAACCAAAGGGCTAGCCCTCCGGATTTCATATGCACGCTTGCATCCTTGCCTCCGTAGCCACGCCGCTGCCTCCACCGCTTAGGTTTCCTACCTCTGCATCTCCGCCGCCGTTGAGCTCGCATCCATCCGTTCCCATCTCTAATGGATCTATGGTGCCATTCTGACATCACCTTCCAGCGTATGGAGGGCCTCGTTCATCGTGGTCTTCTCCACGCACGGATCTCGCCCGAGGAGTGGCTGCTTCCAGGTGATGAGGATTTGCCGTCGCCGCAGGACGACTATGTGGTGTCGTTCGCCCACTTCCACGAGCGTGGGCTCATGACCCCCGCCCACAAATTTCTTCGGGGGCTGCTGCACTGCTACAAGATCGAGTTGCAGCACCTCAATCCTAGAAGGATCCAGCACATGGTGGCGTTCGTCGCGCTGTGCGAGGGATTCCTGGGGATCAGCCCCCCTTCGACTTGTGGAGGCACTTCTTCACCATCGACCTCCAAAATAAGAGGGAGAAAAGCGGTAGGCAGGAGCTGCACATGCCGATGGGGTGCGCCGGCATCCAACTTCGGAACAATCGGGTCGGCGAGTACCCTTCCATGTGGCTTTCGACATCCAACAAGGGGTGGCATTCGCAGTGGTTCTACCTCAAGAACGACGCCGCTGCCCCTCTGCCGGAGTTCACCAGGTGCCTGATCGAAGAGGCCCTATTGTTGTGGAGGAAGTGGGGCATCCCGGAGAAGGACAAGAAGAAGATCCGAGACCACATCACCGCCATCCAAATCTTGAAGGAGAATGGCATGAAGGGATCGGGCATCATCGAGGCTTACCACGCAAGGAGGGTGGCGCCGTTGATGATGCGTGCGCTCCCGATATATGCGATGGCGCCCGAGGCGTCATTCGACGGAACGGCACTCGCCAAGGGGACGCTCTCTAACTCCGAGATCGCACAACGCATCAAGGAGGCAATGGAGCTGAAAGTATCAAGATGCCCAAGAGGTGGGTGAATTGGGCTAATTTTAAATTTTTGCAATAACTAAGCCCTATACTTAGCCCATTTCACTCCTTGTGTCTAAAATGTGTTTCTATTGTTCTCCCATACAAAAGTTTTGCACCCTAGGTTCCAATCCTACTTTAACATGGCAATTCTAGGAATGTAAAGACATGAAATGAATTGCTCAAATGTAAATGCTCAAAGTAAAGAGAGGGAAATGAACACGGTGATGTTTTCTCGATGTATCGGAGAGTCACCACTCTTCACTAGTCCTCGTTGGAGCACCCGTGCAAGGGTGTAGCTCCCCCTTGATCCGTGCAAGGATCAAGTGCTCTCTACGGGCTGATTCTTTGATACTCCATCGTGGTGAATCGCCCACAACTGCTCACATATTGACTTGGGTCATCCACAAGCTCCGTCGGATGATCATCAAGCTCCCAATCACCACCGAGCCATCTAGGTGATGGCGATCACCAAGAGTAACAAGCACAAACTCTCACTTGACCAAGACAAGCCTAATGAGAAAGGTGGATGCACACTTGCTACTCCCTATGCACTAATGAGGTCCTTAATTTTGGATAATCAAATCTCAATCACCCCACTAGGCTCTTGTTCTCCCTTACACTCCAAAGGTGTTTCTTAGCTGAACAAATGGGCAAAGAGACCTCCCATGGATGAGTGGAGTAAGTATTTATACCCCCTCATTCAAAACATAATGTTTGGAGGCTAAGTCATCACTCTGCGGGCTGACCAGACGTTACGGTCAGGGTGACCGGACGCTCTGATCAATTGTACCTACCACTTTGCCAGAGAGAGCCATTAAGCTCTGACCGGACTCAGACTAGCGTTCGGTTAGCAGCCACCGGACGCGTCTGGTCAAGAAAAAACCTCTCTGGAACCTCTCTAGAGTGGACCGAACGCAGGCACCCCAACATCCGGTGCTCCTCCACTCAGCTTCCGGTCAGTACTAGACGACTGCAGTTGATCAAATGAACTGACCGGACTCACCCTCCAGCGGCTGATCACAACCAGACCAGCATACGGTCAGTCATTTGACCCTCCATTCACTTCCAACTCGAAATCCTATGTGAATGAAGTTGACTCCAATTGACCTTAGGGCTATTCCTGAGCTACCTAGTGCTAGGTTTGACAAGTGTGCACCACACCTAACCCACTAGACTCACCTAGGTCAAGCTACTAGTCCATACCCCCTTAATAGTACGGCCAAAGGAAAAACAAAGTCCTAACGACACTTAGAACTAGTCCGTCCTTTACCTTGTCGTCCATCCTTTGAAAACCGAAACGATTTCCATCGACAGGGGCATGGCAACCAAGATTGTCCAATCAATTGCCATTATCATGACCTAACTTAAATTGTCTCTACAAAACACACGCTAGTCATAGTAATCTCGTGTTGTCATTAATCACCAAAACCCAACTAGGGGCCTAGATGCTTTCAATCTCCCCCTTTTTGGTGATTGATGACAACACAACCTCGAGTATGTAAAAGAGATGAGTGAGGTTTTCAACATGCTTGGTTCATATAAGCTTTTGACAATAAGAACAAAGGGGTTAGGCGCGCTTATATGGCCCAAGCCAACATGGTGTACTCAAAAGATATGAATTAAGCATGAGTACATGAAGTAAAGCTCATTTGAATCGGAGTAAAACGCGGAAGCAAAGCAAATGAGCGTAATCAAGTGACATGATATATATATATATATATATATTATCAATGTAGAGAGCACACATGTCACATAAGTCTCACCATCACGTGTATATAATTCAATGCATGAAAGTAAACGTGAATGCACGAAGTATCATACACAATAGACCAAAAGAATCGAATCGAGACCATCTCACACGCTCCCCTTGATCTAACATACTCCCTCCCTCTCCCCCTTTGGCGTCAAGCACCAAAACCTAAGGGTCGGACGGTGGGACAGGAGCAGTCGAGTCAGGCGCTGAGGTGCGTTGAGAGACCTAGATCTAAGCTGCATCATCCTCTGACCCTGAACTCTGAGCGATCTGACCCTCTATAGCTAGAAGTGAAGGTGACTCTACAGGTGTCATTGTAGGAAGTGGAGCCACATCTGCCGCTGTAGCTATCACTGAAGCCTCAAGTGTAGGAGTGACTATCTGAGGTGGCTCGGACGATGCAACAGACGACAGAATCGTCTCGGTAGTCCTGATAATAGGAGCAGCTGTGGTAGGGACAGGGACTCGAAACTCTAGAGGTGTAGGCTGCCCTATAAGCTCACTGAAGGTAGCACCGAAACTCCTAGAGACTGGGGTGTCCGTCACTAACACTGAAGAACTCTGAGTCGGAGTGAAGCCCGTAACAATATGAGTAAAGTGAGGACCCTGAGCTGTCCCTAGTGAAGCAAACCACTAAGACAGTTGCTCTATAGGTGAGGCAAACTAAGGAGCTGGCTATCTCTAACTTGGAAGCCCATTGGGCTGTACAGCTGGAGTCACTGGAGTGGTGGTGGCAGGCTGGCCTATCTGAGGTGTAGACTATTGAGGAGCAACCCTAATAGCAGTGAATACATGCTGCATGAAGCCGAGTAACTGCTGCTGAATCATAAGCTGCTGCTGCTGCATGGCCTGTTGCTGTAGCTGAAATTCATCCTGTCGTGCCTAAACTTGAGCAAGTGCAGCGGCGGTCTCCTGTGCCTAACGTGCCTGGTCCTGCCTCATTCGCTCAAGTATAGCTAGAAGTGCCGGGTCTATCTGCGGTGGCTGTGGTGGAGCTGAGCTGGAGCCACTGACCTCTCTGTCGTGTGGTCGAGGAGCCATCTGCGGAATCGGCTGATAGTCATCATCTGAGCTGTCACTTGGGTCGCTCTCGACCTCATCCTCCTGCAGTGCATCAAGCTGCTCCTCCTCTGTCGCTGCAATGCCCCTGATGATCTCATCCTGCTGAGATGCTGTCTCTGGTACCTCTGGGCAACGGCCCGGCTGGCGAGGTGTTCTTGCACGACTGTGACGTAGCATCTGGCTCAAGTCATACTGTGGAAACTCAGTGGTAGCACCTGTCCACTCTATCATTGTCTCTGGAGACTTGTGTGTAACTGTCTTTCTAAGTAGGAAAATGATCCAATGAGCATAAGGCAGCTGACGATGAACTCTGAAGCCCTTTGCTAGTGTGTCCTCCATCTCTAAAAGCATCACATCCCAAATATCAAAGATAGTCTGAAACACCAGGTAATACATTAGCCACAGCTGAATACCCCAAATATCAAAGATAGTCTGAAACACCAGGTAATACATTAGCCACAGCTGAATACGAGTTAGGCCCTCGCGGTAGCCCATCCTCGGGAGCAGAGTCATCCTCATAATAGCATCAAGGAGCCGAACTGTAGGTGTAAGGTCACGTGGTGTCCTGCTCGACCCCTCGCCAAACGGCTCTATGAAGCACGGTCTGACTAGATCTGTAGGTGGCACAAGTCCATCGTGAGTGCGTCTCGGAGGCTCTGTCTATCCATAGCATGTCTCGTGAAGACGAATAGGTGACTTTGGAATCCTTAGTATCTCTCTGACCCTCAAGCTCTATAGCCGGTAGTCACGGTCTCTGAAAGCAAAGTGAATAAACCTGTACCTTGGGTCAATCCATAAGGAGAAGTAGACCTCACGGACCCAAGATGGAACATACCGACCAGTCCGTCCAAGGAGATCTGACAAGCCTGGTAGATAAGAGAGGTGAGGACAGATCTGCTCGCCTGCAGCTGCAACTAGAGACTCTAAGGGGCAGGCCCGCTGAAATCTGAAAGCAATATCGCTGTTGAGATATGCATTATAGAAGTCCTCCTGCAACACAGTGTAGAAGTGCTCTAAGGCACGCTCATCCCTCATCGTCGGAAACCAATCCTCAAATTGTACAAATCGTAGCTGCTGCATCTGTCTGGCTGTGGCTGTCCTCAGGTCAAGGTGTACCACCGGAGACGGACCTGTGGTCTGAGAGATGGACGAGAACGCCGCCTCTGTGCCTTGATGATATGTGAGTGCGTGTACGACTAGAGCATCGAAGCTATGACTATACTGCCCTGCTTCCTCAACCTGCTCTCTCTACTGGGTGTTCTCAAACAGACGATATCCCGCCGCCGGCGCCGGGCAGAACACGAACGAGGAAAATAGCCATCAGCCCGCAGTTGCAAGAACAGTGGACGTCGTCTCCGCTGGCCCATCGATGGCCACTGAACCATCACGGTGTCACACTGGCACCCATCGCCGCCTGCCATGCTGTATGTCTGCTTAGCTGCCAGGGCCCGGTACCCTGCGCCCTGCGCCTAGTCGGCCAGCGACAGCAACCATGTCGTGCCGAGCTGGCGAACTGCGTTGCTGTGTTGTTGACAGCGTCACAGCGTAGAGAGCACCGCGCACGGCGCACGGGCATGCCAACGTGGGGGTCTCGGGTCTCGGGGGCAGTGTCGTCACAGGCACCGGGATGACACTGACAAGGAGTGGCAGTTGAAGTGAAGGCGGTGGGGATACCGGGATGCCGACTTGAATCCGATGGGGGCGGCCGGCGAGCAAGCCGGAAGTCAGGTACTAGGAGTACTCCTGGTCTCCTGCGTACTGTGCGTCATACGCACGTGTCTCGCTTCGCCCGACGGTGGTATGGTGTCCAGAGATTTGCACTGTTTCAATCTGGCTATGCTTGTAAAACAAGTCAGGAGACTGCTCTATTATTCAGACTCCTTGTATGACGGGTGTTGAGAGCTAAATATTTCCTAGATGGGAAACTTCTTCAGCCAAAGATAAAGAGTGGAAGTTCGTTCACTTGGCAAAGTGTGCTTGCCGGGCTTGAGTGTTTTAAACGTGGCGTGTTGGTGATGACACACAAATAAATATTTGGAGTGATAATTAGATTCCAGGGAGTCATAATTTGAAGGTTCAAACACCAAGAGAAAACATTGGCTCCGTTCGCTTCGCTGAAAAAATAAGCCGAAACACTGTTCCGGCTGATTTGTTGTGAGAGAAAAACACTGTTTCGGCTGAAAAAACAAGCTGAAAAAGACGAATTATAAGAGAAGCGGACAGAGCCATTCTAGTCTCTATGCTGCTCAGTCACCCCCTGAGTCTGACTCTCGTTTGGACAAGGGACCTCTGGAGCGTCATCTAAAGAGACACGCCATCCTCCAAGCATGATAGTCCCGGGTGGACTACCAAAACTAGTCTCAATCCTCTTGACGGCGACCCTCTGAGCTAGTGACAATTGATCGCCTAGGCGAATGCCACCCCCAGATCCACCTCTCTCTACACGCTCTACGGCGGCTGCCACTGCTGTTGCTCTCTCTGCCTCAACATCATCTAACTTGCGCTTCTTCTTTGTAGTCTTTTTGTCTTTTCTTTTTCTTTGAGCGGTCAGGCGAGGCGGGGTCTTGGATCCTCATCACGGGACCACCTCGTACATTCTTGCAACGTCCCATCTCTCGTTTGACAAGAATCATCACTCTCGATAACGAACAACCGCTAATCGACACTCGTGAGGCTTGGCCTCAATCCGTACTCGCAGGCTTGGCCCCGAGTTCACTGACAACTGCCAAAACAACCATAAGAGCACCGACTTGCTGCACGATGGAATAGATAGGAAATATAAATAATCACTATATTCATCTAGAGGTGAGAAACCCTAAGAAGCAAGCAGTAGATGAGAAATTGAAATCGATAGCTTGCTACCTGATGAAATCCGACGATCCGACGACCGCCAAGCAAAGGAGAGGATCACATAGCACCACTCGGGATCGGCAAGGTTACGCCTAGGGCTATGGTTGCTGGCGCCTGGACAGGAAGCACGACGGGGCTGAGTAGATCGGCGATGGAGCACCTCGTGGTGACGCACGTGAAGAAGTCAACGATGGCCGTGGTGGTGCAGGCACGATGACGCGGACAGGGTGGCGCGGACACTGAGGTGCGGGGGCAGTGCGGTGGCATGGGGGCGTGACACATGCGGCGCGGGTGCGTGGGCTGCGCGGGCTACGCGACGGTGGGGATGCGGTGGTGTGATGCAGGCGGTGGAAGTGCAGGCACGGGCGTGGCAGCAGGTGAAGGCGCAGGCGTGGGCACGGTGGCGGAGACACTACGGCGTGGGCGTGGTGCGGTGGTGGCGCGGCACAGCTCGGCTGCGCAAGGTAGGCACGGGCGTGGCAGAGTACAGCAGCGCGGCGGCATGGAGGATCGACATCAGCGGCTAGGACAACGGCGCAGTGGTGGCGGGTTAGGGCACGACGGCACGATGAAGTGGGTACGAACGAGGTGAAGAAAGGAAAACTATTTATGGTGGCCCCCGAGTGACAGAGAAGAAAAGGAATTTTAGATCCACTCGGATTCAACTGACCGGATGAACAGATGGCAACGACCGGACGCTGCCACCCAAAGTCCGGTCGACAACAGAGAGGTCCAAAACCCCTCAAGTCGCGATCGGACGCGTCTGGTGCCTCATGATCGGATGCACAACAGAGTCCGGTCGATCCTGACATCTTCTTCTTCGTTTGACTAGACGCAGGGCCATCTTCATACCGGACGCTGGAGGAATACTGTTCAGCGTCCGGTCACCATTTTTCAGCACATCTTCAAAGTTTCTTCGCGCTGCCTTTTCCCAATCCAGTCCCAACTTCAATAAGACACAAATAAATATCAATTGAGACTGATGTGAGAGACCTCTCTCACGCCCTCAAAATTTTCAAAGTATTTTGCCTTAGGCTATAATTCTTTTTAAGAAAATATGCAATAAAAGGGGCGAGAAGCAACATGTGGCCACACAATAGAGTTTAGAATCAATAGAAGCTTCAAAGGCTCTCCCTATTTGTGGATAAACACAACGGGTGCTCAAAAGATAATCGAAAAGAAACGACAAAGCAACACACATGCATATGCAATGCAATACTTAAAAGTAAGTCTAGTTGCTTGTCAAGTTTGATCCAAGGTTACGCTTCTTCACACGCTTTTTGGTGGTTATCTTAACCATGTTAGATAAGCCCTAAATGCATTACTAAAAATTAAACATGTTTTATAATACAATGCAATCCAAGGGATAACACAAGCTCATTTTTAGTGAAGTTACTAGAATTAAGCACATTTAGCTCATTCCTCAACCAACAAATTGTAGCCTCATCTAGTAGTTTAGTGAAGATATCCGCCAATTGATCCTCGGATCTTACACCTTCTAGTGATATATCATTTTTCGCAACATGATCTCTAAGAAAATGATGGCGGATATCTATGTGCTTGGTGCGAGAGTGTTGAACCGGATTATTAGTAAGCTTTACCACGCTCTCATTATCACATAAAAGAGGTACCATTTCTAGAACTACACCATAGTCTAGCAAAGTTTGCTTCATGTAAAGAATCTCTGCACAATAAGCACCCGTGGCAATGTATTCCACCTCGACGGTGGACAAAGCCACACTATTTTGCTTCTTGGAGGACCAAGATACTAGTGATCTACCAAGCAAGTGGTATCCTCCGGATATGCTTTTTCTATCAATTTTGCAACCGGCATAATCCGAATTGGAATAGCCAACTAGTTGGAATCTAGCTCCTTTGGGATACTAAAGACCAATGCTTGGTGTGTGCTCAAGGTACATAAGGATTCTTTTAACGGCAACCAAATGAGCTTTCTTAGGATTAGCTTGAAATCTAGCACACATACACACACTAAATATGATGTCGGGCCTAGATGCGGTCAAATATAACAAGCTACCAATCATAGAGCGGTAGAGAGTTTGATCAACCGTTTTACCTCCCTCATCTAGGCCAAGATGTCCATTTGATGGCATAGGTGTCTTGATTGGCTTACATTCATCTATTTTGAACCCCTTGAGAAGGTCCTTGGTATACTTTTCTTGAGAGATGAAAATCCCTTCTCTCATTTGCTTGACTTGAAAACCAAGAAAGATTGTAAGCTCTCCAATCATCGACATCTCAAACTCCTTCGACATCAATTCACCAAACTCTTTGCAATAATCTTCATTCGATGAGCCAAATATGATATCATCAACATATACTTGACAAATGAAGATCTCTTCATCAAGCTCCTTGGTGAATTGTGTGGTGTCGACCTTCCCAATGGTGAAGCCCTTCTCAATGAGAAAATCCCGAAGGTGTTCATACCAAGCTCTTGGGGCTTGCTTGAGCCCATATAGCGCCTTGGACAACCTATAAACATGATTAGGATATTTATGGTCTTCAAACCCGGGAGGTTGGTCAACATAGACTAGTTCATTTATGAAACCATTTAAAAATACACTTTTAACATCCATTTGATATAATTTTATTTCATGATGGGATGCATATGCAAGAAGGATACAAATGGCTTCGAGTCTTGCAACCGGTACAAAGGTCTCTCCAAAATCTAACCCTTCAACTTGGGAGAACCCCTTCGCAACTAGCCTTGCCTTGTTCCTAACAACGATGCCTTGATCATCTTGTTTGTTGCGGAGCACCACTTTGTTCCAATGACTCTTGCATCTTGTGGTCGCTCTTCAAGTGTCCAAACTTCGTTTCGGGTGAAGTTGTTCAACTCTTCATGAATGACATTTATCCAATTCGGATCTTGAAGAGCATCTTCTACATTTGTAGGCTCAATGCAAGAAACAAACGAGTGACGTTCAATAAATGAAGCAAGTTTTTAAGAGCGAGTCATTACACCCTTTGATGGACTCCCTATGATGAGATCTGGATGTGCTTGTAGTAGGGGTGAATTTCTTCTATCAACCACTTGAGAGGGAGGTTGTGGAGCATCAACATCTTGAGCTTGTGCCACAATTTGATCATGGGAGACATGAGTATCTTTATTTTCTACTCCCCCATCTTTATCATCATCTTGTGGCACATTTAATGAAGAAGGTGGATCAATGACTTGTACATCATCTTCATCATCTTTGGGTTTGATGTCTCCAACCGAAATGTTCTTCATGGCCTCACTCAATGGTTCATCACCTACATCATCAAGATTCTCATGTGCTCCTTGGGAGCCATTAGATTCATTAAATTCCACATCATTGTTTCTTCAACCAAGCCGGTGGCACGATTAAATACTCGATATTGTGGCATAACTGCCCGAAATAACACACTTACGGAAGCGCTTGTCTTCCACCAGACACTAAGCACCATGAAAGCAAGCTACAGCGGACGGTATCCGTCGGGCAAACCCCAAGGGAGAACCCGAAAGATCCACATTTTCCCCCAAGGATCTAATAATGAGAACGAGTTACAATACTTAATATATTTCATACATCCAGAGTTCTTAGAAATTCATTATTACATTGCCAAATGTCAGAGTGCGGAATATTCAACAGCGGAATTAATATAACATCTAGCGACAAAGAACAAGGATCCGTCTGTGCCCACCAGAAGAATCCTCCACACAAAGGTACTCCTCAAGCATTACCTGCAACAGGGGTAAATAAACCATAAGTACACAATATACTCGCAAGACTTATTCGACTAGTGGGAATAATTTCCCGACTCCAAGGGATATGCGAAGCTTTATGGTTTGCTGGTTTCCTTTTTGTAGATAGCAATACTAATAGTGGGTCCTTATTTATGTTATTATTAATAGCCGTATTAATTTATTATCTAGCCATTCTATGTAAGCACATGTTCTACTTTCAAGCAAGAGTTGAGCAATTAGTTCCATTTCATCACCTTCCATCTTTCAGTTCTTACTACGATGCTAAATTATAGACAAGCCGTACCGGATCGCCCGGCGATTCACGAATCAATGCCCCCAGCTGGGTACCCCAAAAACACACACCCCGCTTGTACCCTAGGTACAAGCAGGACCAACCCGTCACCCTCCTGTCCTAGGGTCCAGGTCCCTGTCCAAACTTGGACTCCAAGCGCTCGTTCCTAAGTCCCGGACATAGTGCGGTGCAAGGACCTCCACCATCCCCACCTCCATTCAGTCGGTCCGGAAAGAGCTGGAACCCATAACAAGGGAGCAACAAGTCTTCCCTGCGCCCATACCCAAGTATGTGCTCGGGATAATAAATCTATGACTTGCCTAGAGCCTTATGCAACGGCCAGTCCTTAACCTAAATAGACAGGGAAAAAGTGTAACCAAGAAATGCCCTGTTGGCCATAGGACACAACCCTTTACACCCACCAGTACCCAAACCATATCCCTACCTGATCACCACTTTTCCTTTCCACTATTTTATCATGAGTAATCATAATTATCACCTATTGTGAGTAACGACAGGTTACTCACGCTACCGAAATCCTGAGCATAGCATCTACTCGCTCTATACTAGTAGGACTCATAGGTAGATATATTTATGCATGTAGTTTCCATAAAATGCCTGTAACGTAAATGCACATCATATATATTCAGTGGTCATTTAAAATAAGGGTTATGCACCGGGGCTTGCCTTGGGTAGGCAGTGGGTCAACAAAGTTAGCACCAAAAGGCTCCGGGGCTCCCTCCTACACGAGGATCTCCTCCTCGTACTCCTCGATGATCTCTTCATAATCCTGTTCATCGACGGGCACGAACTCTACCAACTCATGATCTAAATGCATGAAATGATGATGCAACACTTAGTAATACGGCAACAGCAACTCTTAAAATAAAAATACATCTATCAAGTTACTAAGCTAGTCCTACCGACTAAGGTGCTAAGTTACCTACTGTTACCACTAACAAGTATGAAGCATGACATATATTATCGTAGCAACCAAAGGTATTCTTACTCTTAATACCGATTTACTCTATATATAATAAAACAAGGGTACTAGCTATTCTATTTATCAACCTACTCTAGTGCTTCAAAATTTACAGTGAGTACATAATAATCTAATGAACCTACTTGTCGGTTACCTTAGAACGGGGTACCCCAAGCAAACATCAAAACAAAGCTAGAAGGTAAGCCGTGGGCCCCTCACCTGCCACGACCGAGCCCTCCTCCACCTCGCGCTCGAGCCTCGAGCAGGAGGTCTCGGAACGAACTCCGCCTCGCGCGAGGCTCCCCAGGGTAGGCCCCGGCAGGGGGCGCCGAGCCTCGGCAGGGGACGCCGTCTCCGTCTCGCCCGAGGCTATCCAGGGAAGGCCTCGGCGGAGGCCTCATTCTCCGTATCGCACGAGGCCTCATTCTCTGTGTCGCTCGAGGCTGGCTCGTCCACGGTCCGTCGCCCCCCGTCTCGGCCGACCCTCCCAACAACTCGTCATGTCTCATTAATGCTTCAACCACTCCCGCAATCTCAGCCGGACGGTGGCTCAACGCCACAGGATGGCCGACGCGACCCGAGGTCGCATCAGCGCCATACCGGCCGGGACAGGCCACTGTGTCCTACCACTGTGTCCACGATCAGCACCATACCGGCTGGGAAGGGGCACGACGGGGATTACCTACCACTGTGTCCTACCACTGTGTCCTACCACTGTGCCCACGACCAGCACCATACCGGTTGGGAAAGGGTACGACGGGGATTACCAACCACGGTGTCCAAACGCTGTACCCATGATCGGCCGCCCGCTCAAGGCCTCGGCACTGTACACCGAGGCCTCGGCGATCTTGGGGTTCGTGCCTGCCGAGACCCCCCCACCGTAGTGCCAGCCTTGGCATCGACCAAGCCTCGGCATCGCGCACAGTCCGTCCACAGTGACTCGCACGTTCGCCGCCGCATCCACTCCGAGGCATTCCCGGGGCTCCCACGACGCACAGGACCTGATGGGATGACCACGCCGCCCCAGTACTCCAAGGATGGACCACTCCGACGGCCACGCCGCCACAGGAACAGGCTACAGGCGCGGGCGGCGTCCGGGCGGCCATTCTCGCCGCACTCGCCAAGCATGGCACGAACAAGGCCACCCCGACGCTACGCGAATCCGGGGCAACACGCCACCCCCCGCCGATATCCTATGACCAGCTGTTGGCACAGGGTCCCTGGCTGGGGACCTGTCTAGCCTGAGCTTGGACAAAGGAAACTTGCCTGTAGCACGTGGCGATGCCCAGTCGTCAAGCTCCGCTCCACCACTCCCTGAAGAGCCGATTCCGGCGAGGCAGAATCTGGAGACGGCACCGTCCCCATACCCTTTTGGGTTGAGAAATGCCGCCGCCTCGTACGCCTACGCTTACTCTGTCGCTCACGAGCACCCCTCGGAACGCCGCCAGCGCTTCGCTCTCGACCTGAGCACCCTCTCCGACTTCTTGGATGAGGACGAGGCATGGCCCGGGGTGGATTTTTCCGGACTCCACAACCCTAGGGCTTTGCGCCAGTTCTTGGCTGCGAGCGACTACTGCTTCGGCTACTCCGACTCCGACGATGAAGGCACCTACGACCCCACTCACGAATGTTTTCATGCCGTCGGGTCGGGATGCCGAGAGCGGCGAAGAGGACGAGGCGGTAGCCGTTCCCGCTCCGCCTCGGCCGGGCGTCGCTTCCCTCCACGCGCCGTCCCGCCGCCAAGACAAAATGAGAATGTCGCTCTTATGCGACCTCGGCGCCCAGACCTAGAACAGCTCCGTGAGCTCCGGGCCAAGGTCGAGCAAGACCAACTCCTTCTACAAAGAGCTTGAGACTCTCTCGAGCAGGAACAATGAGTCGCGAAGCGGGGAGCCCGACGGAGGGCCCTCGGCGTGCATCACCGCATCCATAACGACGAAGGGAGCGAGCAACCCCGATCTTCAATCGCGCTAGCTGAGCGTCGCGCGCTGTTGCAGGCGATGCTTTGGTTCGCGCAATGCCCGAGCCTTCTACTGCGGAGGGGCGGCGGGTCCGCGGTGAACTCCGAGACCTCCTAGAGACCGCCATGTTTCAAGCAAGCCGAGAGTTCTCGCCTCCCGCGGCAATGGGGCGTCTTGAACCTACCCGTGGCACACCTCGACAGACAGGAAGCCTCGGCTCGTCCCGAACCTGCTCGAGCACCGATAGCTCACGGGGTCCCCATGCTCCTTGACCGCCTCGACAATCGGCGACACGAGGATAGGGAGACCATGAGGTAGTCGGCCGGCGGCACGCCCACGACGGTGAGGGGCCTGCCCGAGGCTACCATGTGCACCGAGGTAGCCGCTTCGACGGCGAGGAAGACCGTAGCCCTCTCCCCGAGCCACACGGCCCTCAAGTCTTCAAGAGCTATCCGTGTCGCCCAGTTCCGGCCCGCTTTCGAAAACCAGACCAACCTCGCGAAATACAAATGGTGAGACCAACCCCGAACTCGCTTGCGACTACGCTTTGGCTTGCCCGCCAGGTGGCGTGGACGATGACCTGCTCATCATCCGTAACCTCCCTTTGCTCTTATTAGACTCGGTGCGAGCCTGGCTCAACACCTCCCTCCCTCACAGATCCACGGCTGGCGCGACTTGGTTAGGGTCTTCGTGGGAATTTTCGAGACGCGTCGACGTCCCGAAAACTCCTGGGACCTTAAAATTGCCGCCGAAAACCACGCGAGTCTCTCCGATGTTTCATCCGGCGCTTCTCCAAGCAGTGCACCGAGCTGCCCAGTGTCGGCGACTCGGAGATCGTCCAGGCTTTCCTCTCCGGCACCACCTGCCGGGACCTGGTGCGGGAGCTAGGTCGGAACGTGCCACGCACCGCTGCTGCGCTCCTCGACATCGCCACCAACTTCGCCTCGGGCGAGGAGGCCGTCGGTGCCATCTTCCCCAACAGCGACGCCAAGGGAAACCGGAGGGACGAGGCCCCCGACGCCTCGGCCTCCCACCTCCCTAAGAGAAAGAAAAAGGCGCTGGAGAAGCGGGAGAGGTCATGGGGGTTGATCTGGTCGGGGCCGTAGAACGCAAGAATCCCCGAGGCCCCAAAGGCCCTAGGCCTTTCGACGACATGCTCAAGAAACCATGCCCTTATCACCAAGGCCCGGTCAAGCACTTCCTCGAGGATTGCACCATGCTGCGACGTTACTACGCCAGGCTCGGGCTCCTCGACGATGACGCCAAGCAGAAGGGCGCCGGCGACCGGGACGAGGACAAGGACGATGGGTTCCCCGAAGTACGCAACGCCTTCATGATCTTCGGCGGGCCCTCGGCGTGCCTTACGGCGCGGCAGCGCAAGAGGGAACGCCGAGAAGTCTTCTCGGTCAAGGTAGCCACCCCCAGTACCTTGACTGGTCTCGAGAGGCGATCACCTTCGATCGAGATGACCACCCTGACCATGTTCCGAATCCCGGGCAGTACCCACTGGTTGTCGACCCGATCATCGGCAACACCCGACTTTCCAAGGTGTTGATGGACGGAGGCAGCGGCCTCAACATCCTCTACGCCAACACCCTAGAACTCTTGGATCGATCGGCCGAGTCGAGGCTCCGAGGCGATGTCGCACCCTTCCACGGCATCGTGCGTGGAGGCGCCGCGACCCCTCAGCGCATCGACCTTCCTGTCACGCTTGGCACCCCTCCAACTACCGCAGGAAGTCCTCACCTTCGGGTAGTCGGATTCGGGGGAGCCTACCATGCCATTCTGGGGCGGCCGTGCTACGCCAAGTTCATGGCAGTGCCCAACTATACCTACCTCAAGCTCAAGATGCCAGGCCCTAGCGGTGTCATCACAATTGAGTCCACGTACGAACATGCATACGACTGCGACGTCGAATGCATCGAGTACGCCGAGGCTCTTGCAGAGGCCGAGACCCTCATCGCCCACCTCGGGCAACTCGGTGGCGAGGTGCCTGACTCCAAGCGTCGCGCGGGGGCGTTTGAGCCCGCTGAAACTATCAAACTCATCCCGGTCGACCCCGCCTGCCCCGACGACCGAGCGCTGAGGATCAACGCCACCCTCGACATCAAATAGGAAGTCGTGCTCGTCGACTTTCTCCGTGCGAACGCCGACATATTCGCGTGGAGTCCCTCGAACATGCCGGGCATACCAAGGGAGGTCGCCGAGCACGCCCTAGACATCCGAGCCGAATCTAGACCGGCGAGGCAACGCCTACGCCGCTTCGACAAAGAAAAGCGTAGGGCCATTGGAGAGGAGGTGCAGAGACTCTTGGCCAGAGACCTCCACAAACCTTCCATTGGATACACCTCGGCAACAGAGGAGGGCCCGCCTGTGGAACCCGCGGCGGAGCTCGACACCCTCCATGCTGCCGAGACCCGCTCGACCAAGCCTGAGGTCATGGAAGTCAACGCCGAGCCTCCATGGACTGATCACGACGCGGATTGGCGAGTCCCGTTCCTCGATTGGCTCGATCGGGGGGAGCTTCCTGACGACAAAACAGAAGCACGGTGGCTTGCGCGGCGAGCCAAGACCTACGCCCTCTACAACGGTGAATTGTACAGGCAAAGTCCCTCGTGTGTCCTCCAACGGTGTATCAGCTCCGGCGGGCCGAGCCTCGCTTTGGGACTTACACGCTGGCGCTCATGGGCACCATCTGCGCCTCGGGACGCTCGTGAGGAACGCTTTCCGCCAAGGGTTCTCTTGGCCGACGGCGGTCGCCGACGCTACTAAAACTAATACGCTCCTGCGAAGGATGCCGATACTATGCTCGACAGACACATGTCCCGGCCCTGGCCCTGCAAACCATCCCCATCACATGGCCGTTCGCCGTGTGGGGGCACGACATGGTCGGGCCTCTGCAAAAGGCCCCCGAGGGCTTCACCCATCTATTGGTATCAATCGACAAGTTCTCCAAATGGATCGAGGCTCGTCCGATCAATCGAATCAAATCCGGCAGCGGTGCTATTCTTCATCGACATCATCCACAGGTTTGGGGTCCCCAACACCATCATCACCGACAACGGGGCGCAGCTTCACCGCAAAAAGTTCCTAACGTTTTGCGGCGACCACCACATCCGTGTGGCACAGTCACCGTGGGACACCCAAGGACCAACGGCCAAGTAGAGCGTGCCAGCGGCATGATCCTACAAGGCCTCAAGCCAAGGATTCACAACCGATTGAAAAAGTTTGGCAAAAAATGGCTCATTGAGCTCCGTCGGTCATCTGAGCCCGAGGAACACTCCAAGCCAAGCCACGGATTCTCGCCTTTCTTCCTAGTCTATGGGGCCGAGGCCATCCTCCCCACCGACTTGAATATGGTTCCCGAGGCTGCAAGCTTATAACGAACAAAGTAACCGCACCACCGAGAGGATGCCCTTGATCAAGCTGAGAGAAGCCCGAGACGTCGCTACTACACTCGGCCAAATACCGATGAGACTGCTGCGGCGCTTCTCAGGCCCGGACAGCGTCCAAGCCGAGACTTGAAGGTGGCGACCTAGTGTTGAGGCTAGCACAGCAGAGCAACAAGGGTCGCCACAAGCTGACCCGCCATGGGAAGGACCGTACATCGTCGCCCAAGTGTCTTTGAAGCCCGGGACCTACAAGTCGGCCAACAAGAAGGGCGAAATCTTCACCAACGCTTGGAACATAGAACAGCTCACGCCGCTTTTTATCCCTAAATTTCCAAGCATTGTATATGTCGTTTCTTGAAATACAATTAAAAAGCGTTCTTTAGTTGGTCTAATTTTTTGAGAAACCCCGAGCCCATCGTGGGCCTCGCAACGCAAAGAATAACTACGGCAAGGGAAACTCGGTTACGCCTCGGCAGAACCAAGTCTCCCTCGGGGGCTAGATAGGGACCCTCCCCTAGGCGTCCCCTAGGTCCCACGCGCCATTCTCCAGATTGTTTTCAGAAAAATCCTCGCCAAGTCCCTAGCAGAGCTCGACAAATTAGTTGTAAAAACCCCTCGGACCAAGGTCCATTTCCTAAGCGAGAGGCCGGTAGAGTCGCGAGGCGGCCTCGCCTCCCGGACTCTGGCACTCCCTCACTACCTCTCGCTCAAGGGACGGCTTAGGCCCCAAGGGGTGTTTTGCAAACGAAATCCGATCGAGAGGCAGAGGCGGCGGGCTCGGAAACATAAGAAAGACAACTAGGAAACACAAGTACTTCAAAAGTAAAGGCCTCGACGGCCACAAGCATCACGATACAAAAAATAACCCCTATTCTATTTTTACATAGCCCAGGGGCCCGAGATCAAGGCTCAGGGCCTTCAGCGTCGGCGGACGGTAGGGGAGGAACCACCTCCTCTTCGAAGAGAGTCGCCAGTGCCGTACCAGGGCCTTCTGCCGCCTCCATCAGCTTCGCCACCGCCACATCGGCCTCCTCGTCATCGTCAGGCAGAACATAGCCATCACTAATGGCCGGGAGGTCGACGCCGAGGTAGTGAGAGGAGATGACGGCCAGCGCCCGCTTGACACCCGTGTGCAGTGCCCCTCGGAGCCGCTCACGCATCTGGCTGCTCAGCGCAATCAGGCGGCTCCCGAGGGAGCTGCCAGATTGAACCCCTCGACCTCCAAGGCCTCGCAGCGGAAAGGCGCAAAGACGCTTGGCGCCTCATGCTCCCGATCTCGGCCTCGAGCACCCACACGCACTGCAAGCAGAAGCCTCGTCAGCTCGAAGGATCTCTGCCTCCGACTCTGCACCGTGGAAAACGGAAGGAAGTCAAGCGAGAGAAAGGACAACCAAAGTTGGGGACGGAAGCCCACGGAGCTCACCCTTGGCCTTCTGCTCCCAGCGACGGGTCTCGGCCTGACAGGCCTCGGCCTTCTCCCTCAATCGTTGGGCCTCGAACCTAGAGGCCTCGGCTGCCTGGAGGCTTCCCTTCCCACTCTGCGTCGAGACAAAGGAAGTCGGGGAGCAAACATAAGGGAAAGAAAACAAAACAAGGACTGAACTCACCTCGACCGCCCCTTCAAAACCACGACCTCGTCTGCGAGGCCTCAACCACACAAGGGCCTCGTTCAGAGCGCCTTGGGTCACCCGGCAAGCGCTCTCCTCTCTTCTCACCCGTTTGCCGAGGGCCTTTGCTGAGGCAATCGCCTCTTGACCCGGGACGGAAGGCATCTTGATCGCTGACCGCGCGGGTAAGCTCCTCCTCCAGCTCCTTGACCCGCGCCGCCAAGGGGGTGAGCTGCGCCTGGACCGCGGCCGCCTTGACCTTCACATCGGCACAGCGAAGACGGAGGTCCTCCACCTCCGCGCTCCGCGCCGACAGAAGTTGGGCCCCACTTCCACTTCTCCGGGCAACTCCCCACAATCCGCCCGGTGTAGGGGGGAAGCCCTCCGTCGTTGTTACGAAGATAAAACCAACTTGTGTACCACTGGCGGTTGGAGGACGTGAGTTGGGCCGGGATGTAGAGGGGCAGGCGGTCCTAACGCACTTGGAGAGTACAGCCTCCGGCCCTTGTCGCCTTCCTCTTCCCCGACGTGCCCGACGGCTTTGTAGTATGCCCCGCCCGGAACAGATGGAGCCACAACTCCCAGTGGGGCGCGATCCCTAAATACCCCTCGCAGACGGCAACAAAGATAGCCGCCTGAGCAACGGAGTTGGGATTAAAATTGTGGAGCTCCACGCCGTAGTAGTGCGTAAGCGCCCGCATGAACCGGTCCGCCGGGACGCCGAGGCCACGCTCGTGGAAGGAGACGAAGCTTACGACATAGCCATCGTGAGGCCTCGGCTCCGGCTCGCCGTACGGAGCAATCCATTCTGGCCTGGTGGAGTCAGTCACCGGGCGGAGGAGCCCACCGTCGACAAGCGATTGGAGCATCTCCTCGGTGACGTTCGACGGATCCCAGGGGTCCGCCTCGACGACAACGATATCACCGGCCATGGGTGCGCTGGGGGAATCAGGTGCGGCGGTGAGTCTTTTCTCTCCCTCCCACGCTCTCACCTTTTTCTCGCTTCCTCCACGGGCTCGCTCTTCCTCCTCTCCTTCTCGGCTCACATTTTCTAGCGATGGCTCGGCGAAGCGGCGGCACTGATGCAGAGCAAGGTAAGACGAGGAGGGCAAAACTCCCGGTATTTATGCAGGGAGGAGGCGAAACGAGCGGGCGATGAAATCGGGGAGATTTCCCCCAATCTGGCGCGGTTAACCACGAGCCGATTTCTCCGGCCCACGCGCCCACATCTCTCGCATTAAATGCAAGGACGGTTACGTCCCATCCACCACGCCACGCTCGGCCACTACGGCAGCAGGTACCGTTTCGACTCCCAATAAAACTGCCTCAAAAGGCGCGCCACTCGCGGCCGAGCCAATAGGGAAAATATTTCCCGCGGCCTGTTCCTTTCATAGGAAGGAACCGGGCTCTGAGCCTATTACGATCCAGGGGTTCGAAGGCTGGACCCCAAAAGGGTTTCGACAGCCGCCCTAGGATAACAGAGTCAGGGGCGACTGCGAGCGAGCCTATTCAGGGCCGAGACCCAAGCGAGCGAAACGCTTGGGACGCCCAAAGTCGTGTCCGAGACCGGCAGGAAAGTATCCGAATGGGATCCCACCGTAGGGAGGCACCGAGCCACCGAGGCTCAGCGAATGGCCTCGGCACCCACTAGAGAAATCCTCCGGTACTTTTGGAGTGCGTCTCTAGACCGCTAGCCGTCCCCTAGCGAACAGGGCTCGGGCCTCCACTCGGACTACCCGATAACAGCTCACCGAAAGTGTCCACGCTTGCGCCCATCGAGGGTAGCATGGCACATTCCACCCCTCCTTCCGAGCGAAAGGAAGCGTGAGGGACATACCCAACGTCAGGGGGACCCCTGACGAACCTCTCGCTCCATGCGGAGGCTAGAGGGCCTCTTTTTGCAACCTCATCGAGACCCCCGCAACCCGAACTTGCGCTTATGGGCTTGGCAAATGCAATAAGAACTGATCACTCAAACGCAAAAGTAGAGAAAGCCCCTGGAGGTGTAACTTCACTCCTCCAGGGGCTCGGGGGCTACACCCGGCGGGTGCGCTCACGCGCACCCACCGGAACCTCAGAAAACAAACCAATTCCTACGGAGCAGGCATAAACCCAGCCTCGACGATCCCAAAGGGAAAGTGCCCGCACTCACCCCAAGGCTCGGGGGCTACTGTCGGGTACCTTAGAACGGGGTACCCCAAGCAAACATCAAAACAAAGCTAGAAGGTAAGCCGTGGGCCCCTCACCTGCCACGACCGAGCCCTCCTCCACCTCGCGCTCGAGCCTCGAGCAGGAGGTCTCGGAACGAACTCCGCCTCGCCTTGAGGCTCCCAGGTAGGCCCGGCGGGGCGCCGAGCCTCGGCGGGGGACGCCGCCTCCGCCTCGCCCGAGGCTATCCAGGAAGGCCTCGGCGGAGGCCTCATTCTCCGTGTCGCGCGAGGCCTCATTCTCCGTGTCGCCGAGGCCGGCTCGTCCCACGGTCCGTCGCCCCGTCTCGGCCGACCCTCCCAACAACTCGTCATGTCTCATTAATGCTTCAACCACTCCTGTAATCTCAATGGACGGTGGCTCAACGCCACAGATGGCCGACGCCACGACCGAGTCGTCGCCAGCGCCATCACGGCGGGGCAGCCAACGTGTCCTACCACTGTGTCCCACGATCGGCACCATCTACCGGTGGGAAAGGGCACGACGGGATTACCTACCACCGTGTCCTACCATGCCCTGACCACGCACCAAGACCATACCGGGCCGGGAAAGGGTACGACGGGATTACCAACCACGGTGTCCAAACGCTGTACACCCATGATCGGCCGCCCGCTCAAGGCCTCGGCATCAGACACCGAGGCCTCGGCGATCTTGGGGTTCGTGCTGCACGAGACCCCCCACCAGCAGATGCCGGCCTCGGCATCGACCAAGCCTCGGCATCGCGCCTGATCCGTCCCACGCTGACTCACACGTTCGCCGCCGCATCCACTCCGAGGCATTCCCGGGGCTCCCACGACGCCTGGACTGATGGGATGACCACGCCGCCCCAAAGGCTCCAAGGATGGACCACTCCGACGGCCACGCCACGCCGCCCACGAGAACAGGCTACAGAGGCCTTGACACGCCGCCTGTTCACACGACGCCGTATAGTCAGCTCATGTACCGCCCAAGTCCTCCTTCATGCTATAAAAGGAGAGGACTGGGGTTGTTTTAGAGAAGGGACACCTTGTAACACACACGCACACTCCTCGCCACGAGAAAGCAACGTCTCAAGCGGCCCGCAGACAAAGACTCCCTACGAGACCTAGGACCAGCTCCTTCTCTCCTTTAGCTTGTAACCCTACTACGAGCACCTCGGTGCAAGGAATACAAGATCGATCTCTCGGATCGAAGTAGGGCCTCGAATGCCTGAACCAGTATAAACCTTGTGTCTCTTTGCATCACCATCCGGATCGGGAGCACGCAGAACAAATTCACTAGTTGGTTGAGGACCCCCTGGTCTGAAACACCGACACTACTATAAAAACTTCATGACTAAATCTATCATTGCACAATAATTCCTACAAATATTAATCTATATAATACTAAGCTCTCTAATTTGAATTTATGAACCTATCATGATCATAGCTAACTGTAAACTAACTACACTAACAGATAGATAGCATTTTTGTGAACCTAACAAATGTTGTTTCACTATTTTTGGACATATACAAAATTTACTATCATTTTTCAAAGTTCAGCTCAAAACTAAATTGAATAAGCATTTACTAATTTACTGGAAAATGAAAAACAGATTTCTATCGCGTGGCCCAAAGGCGCGAAAGCGATCAGCCCGATCCCAGCAGTAACGCAGCACAGTGTGACATATCACACGCGGCCTAGGCGGGCACGCGGCCCACGATGGGGAGGCCCGCGTGCCCCGGCTGTTTTGCGAAAACGGCCCTGACCTAACGGTGAATCACACTGAGACCGATGGCACTATTCCTATAGTCAGCTACTTCGCAGATAAACCCTCGGAATAAGCTATCTTCGCAACGACGACACCCTTGGCACCCGCGCGCGCACTGGCGTGGCGGCGCTGGCACAGGGCGGTTATGCCGGCCAGATCGGTCCCTCCACGCCCTCAAATGCGAGCCGATGCTCACCTAGGCGTAAACCTGAAGTGATGGGAGGCGACGTGGCAAACGGAGATGCTGTCCCGAGTTCCCTCCACGATGGCGGACTCCTCCCTGCAACGACGTCCATGTTCCCATGAGCCAAGGCACAGACAACGCGAACAAGCTCAAGGATGGGCATCAGCGACTCACCCCAAACCTACCAGGCGTGCGCACGGACGACGGTGGCGCATGGCGGCGGCAAGGCGGCGTTAGGAGAGGCTAGGCGGCTGTAGCGATTCGACAAAGGTGCGCAGGGTGACTAGCAGGTGGAGGCGAAGCTAGCGGATCAAGGAATTGACATGAGCTACACTGTATAGGGCGCTTGCCTTCGATGCAGACCGACACGGTCTTATTGACCTAGTGGAATGGCAGCTCCAATTTGGAGCACGGTGCGGCGAGGCTCACTGTAAAGTGGAGTCGGGTGGGGCTGGCTACTCAGCGGAGCCAAGGACGGGATTAATTGGATTGGGGTGGCTCCAATGCGGTGAATTTAGAGAAGCGGGTACAACAACCACGGCGCTAGAGAACAGGGGAGATAGGCATGGCGTGGCTCATCGCTGCCGTCGCGGGACGTGGCTGTCACTTCGATGCTCAATTGCGTACGGCTATAGGCGAGCGGGAAACAGCCAATGCGTTCAGGATGGTGGGCCTCACGGCCACAATTTACAAACTGACGACGGCGGCTCGGCTATGCGCGCCGCAGTGGCATGGCGCCGGTTAGAGGAGATAGTATTGCAGCGTCATCGAGTGCCAACGTGATGGCAAGGCAGACAAGGCAAGGCGACGTGCAGGCGATGCCAAGTGTGGCCATGTGCTCACGGCACCGCACAGACAAGCATGAGGCGACAGGGTGGCAGGCGGACGCAACGACGTGGCAGAGCGCACGCGGTGACTTCGCACAAATGGCCAAGGCAAGTAGCAGTGCAGTGGCGCGACGCACGGGGTCAGCGACATGGTGAAGCGACTTCAGCGGGCTGGCTAGTGCAGCGGACCCACGGCGACGGCGGTGGTGGCCGAGCGGCCAGTGCGCGGCAACAACGGTGCGTGTCCGCGCGACTAGGTGCGTGCCTGTGCCAGCGTGAGCGCGAGCTAGGGCGTGGCAATGGGTGACAGTGGCCGCAGCGCAGAGCCAGCGGTAGGCCCAGCCAGCGCGATGGCAAGCGTACGGTGTGCGAGCGTGTGCGCGTTGGTGGCCGGCGCGGCAGCACCGAGGGCCAAGCACGGTGACCACGCCCAGATGCAGAAACCGTGTCGTGCACACTTTTTAAAGCATCCCAAAAACTCAACTCAAGGCTTCAATCGCTAAACCAACTATTTTACGCTCAAAATGGCATGTCAAGCTACTAAAACAAACCCTAAACCCATGCCACCACTTAACCCGATCCTCCTATAAAAATTCCCAAACTTTGCTTCGTCGATCCATTTTTCGACTTAAGAAAATGGCTAAGTTTTCATTTGGATTCGTGTCGACTTCGGTTTCCAAGCTATTGAGTAAGCTATCTAGCGAATCCCGTTCTTGACCGCAAGTATTTCATCACCACCTACGAAGTTTGTACTACAAACTTTATTAAAGTGCCGGGTATGCGTTCTATAGCATTTTCATTCAATAAAAATTCGTCTAGAACACTAAGTGACACAACGCGACATGAAATATAACATTCGTTTTGCATTTCCGATGAACGTTTCAAGTTACGTATATTGCTTTACACACTATATTACACACATTTACACATAAGTATGATGCTCATGCAGTGTTTTAGCAAAAGACTGTACAGTGTAACACCGAGGGTGTTACAAATGTACCCCCCTAAAACAAAATCTTGACCCGAGATTTCATGTGCCTAGTGTGGGAAAGGAGGTAGGAAATACATCTCAATGTAGCAACTACCTATCAGGACCAGAGAGAAGGTGGAGGTAATGCTTCAATATATATCTCTCTTGTTCCCACATGGCCTTATCCTCAGAGTGGTTTTGACACTACACCTTGTAGAACTTTACCACACTGTTCCTTGTCACTCTTTCCTTTTCATCTAGGATTTTGACAGGGTGCTCAATATAAGTCAAATCTAGCTGGAGGGGATGCCCTTCGATTTCCACAGCTTCATTAGGAACCCGCAAACATTTCTTCAATTGCGATACATGAAACACATTGTGTACCATAGATAAAACATCGGGAAGCTAGAGACGATAAGCAACTGGGCCACACTACTCCAACACCTTGTAAGGACCCACATATCGAGGGGCTAGCTTGCCATGGATACCAAACCGATGCACCCCTCTCATAGGAGACACCCTGAGATACACAAAATCCCCAGCTGCAAACTGCAAGGGCCTTCTTCGCTTGTCTGCATAAGCTTTCTGTTGGCTCTGAGCTGCCTTCAAGTGACTTCGAATAATGCATACTTACTCTCGAGCCTCCTTGATGGCTGACCCAAAGTATCCATGGTCTCCCACTTCAACCCAGTTAAGTGGTGTCCTACACTTTCTTCCGTATAGAGCTTCAAATGGTGCCATGCAGATGCTTTCTTGGTAGCTATTATTGTAAGAAAATTCAGCTAACTTTAGGCATCCATCCCACTTCTCCAGAAAAGAAATGGCACAAGCTCTCAACATATCCTCGAGCACCTGGTTCACCCTTTCAGTTTGGCCATCAGTTTGTGGATGATATGCTGAACTTCTGAGGAGACGAGTACCAAGTCATTCCTAGAGTTGCTCCCAGAAACGAGAGACAAAAACTGACCCTCTGTCAGAGATGATAGTAAGGGGAACTCCGTGTAGGGTCACAATCCGATCAAAATATATCTCAGCATACTTCCTAGCTGTATATCTATTGTCCACCAAAATAAAATGAGCAGATTTTGTGAGACGGTCCACAGTAACCCAGATAGAATCATAGCCTTTGGATGTGCGGGGCAAACCCACCACAAAGTCCATGGAGATATCTTCCCATTTCCAAACAGGAGTAGGCAAGGGCTACAAGTATCCCATAGTACGCAAATGATCTGCTTTAACTCTCCCACAAGTGTCGCACTCCGCGACGTACTGGATGATGTCCTGCTGCATGTTGGACCACCAGTACAAGTGGCGCAAATCATGATACATCTTGTTGCTGCCAGGATGAATAGACAGCTTTGAACGATGGGCTTCATTCAAAATCTTTCTTTTTAGCTCCTCATTGGATGGAACCACCAATCTATCCTTATACCTCACTACATCTTGGTCATCAATACTAAAGTGAGGACCATGCCCTTCGGTAATAAATTTCCTGATGTGAGGAATTTCTTTAGGGTCTTGCCTCTGCTCCAGAATAATCTGCTCCAGCAATTCTGAGGTCAATGCAATATGAGCCAGTGCCTCTGCATGGTTGAGGGACAAAGGTGTTTCCTCAACCTGATGTGACTTTTGGCTCAAAGCATCAGCCACTACATTGGCCTTTCCTGGGTGGTAATGTACCACCAAGTTATAATCCTTAATCAATTCTAACCATCTCCTTTGCCTCATATTCAACTCAGACTGAGTGAAAATATACTTGAGGCTCTTATGATCGGTAAAAATATGTACTTTGTTGCCCAACAAGTAATGCCTCCTAATTTTTAGAGCGTGCACCACAGCAGCCAGCTCTAAATCATAAGTGGGGTAATTCACTTCGTGCTTTTTCAGTTGGCGTGAAGCATAAGCTATCACAAGCCCATCTTGCATAAGCACACATCCCAACCCCGTCTTTGAGGCATCACAATATACATCAAAGGGCCTATCAATATCTGGTTGGGCCAACACAGGAGCAGTGGTTAGAAATGTCTTCAGAGCTTGGAAGGCTTCTTCACAGGCTAGGCTCCAGTCAAACTTGGCTTCTTTTTGGAGTAGCTTGGTCATTGGCTGAGCTATCTTGGAGAGGTCCGAGATGAAACGCTGATAGTACCTAGCTAGACCAAGGAACTGACGAATCTGGTGCATAGACTAGGGAGACTTCCAATTTAACACATCTTGCACCTTGCTGGGGTCTACAGAGATACCATCAGGTGTCAAAACATGACCCAAAAACTATACTCGATCTAACCAGAATTCACACTTGATGAATTTAGCATACAGCTTGTGTTCCCTCAATCAAGCCAGTACAGTCCGAAGGTATTGGGCATGCTCTTCATCGTTCTTGGAATATATCAGGATATCATCAATGAATACCACAACAAACTTGTCCAGCTCCGGCATAAAGACTGAATTCATCAGGTACATGAAGAATGCAGGAGCGTTGGTGAGACCAAAACACATTACTAGGTACTCATACAACCCATACATAGCAGAAAAAGTTATCTTTGGTATATCATGTGGTCTTATCTTGATCTGATGATAGCCTGAACGGAGGTCAATCTTGGAGAACACCTTGGCACCAGCTAGTTGATCGAACAAAGTATCTATGCGGGGCAAATGATACTTGTTCTTAATTGTTGCCACGTTAAGTGGGCGGTAATCCACACACATCCATAGAGTACCATCCTTCTTCTTCATAAAAATGGTTGGACAACCCTATGGTGAAGAGCTAGGATGGATGAAGCCTTTTTCCATCAATTCTTCCAACTACTTCTTCATTTCAGTCAACTCCTTTGGAGCCATGCGGTACGGGCATCGAGAGACAGGAGCAGTACCAGGCTCTAGCTCAATGTAGAATTCCACCTCTCTGTCCGGTGGCAACCCAGGTAGATCTTTAGAAAAATAATCCAGGAACTCACATACTACTAGAATAGAGCAAGCTCAGGAGAGGCTTTAGCTTGAGCAGCAACAGGTAAGACTAGATCTGAGGGTACAAGAAGAGACATCCTATCCTTAGAAGAAGGAAGCCGCAACTCAACAATTCTTTGCTTCAGATGCAAGACTACCCCATACACCCGTAACCAGTTCATTCCAAGAATAGCATCAATGCCTTGCCCAGGCAGTACCATGAACTGTAGGCGGTAAGTGTGGGTGGCTAATACCAAGATTACAATGTCCATCCGGGTATTGATGCACATCTGCGCACCCAGAGTACGAATTCTATAGGCATACGGTATGGCCATAAGAGGTATATTGTGCCGATCTACAAATCCCATGCTCATGAATAAATGTGATGCACCAGAATCAAAGAACACATAAGCTGGATGGGAATCAATGGTGAACATACTAGCCATCACCGGTTTCTACTGCAATATCCGCTCAGCATCCGTGAAATTCACCTGTGCAGATCAGCTGGCTGGCACTTTCTTCTTGATCACTGTCCGCCTGACTAGCCTAGAGTTAGCTGATGGTTGAGTGGACTGGGCTGGCTAGTTCTGGGGGCACTCTCGGGCATAATGGCCATCCTTGCCACATTTGAAGCAAGCACCAGGCTTGTTTCCCTATCCCAGACGAGGTGGGACCTGCTGTCCCTGAGGCTGCTAGGGTTGCACCTGCTGAGTGGGTGCACGGTATTACATGGAAGAAGTCTAAGAAGTGTGCTGGGGCTGCCGAAACGAATGTTCGCCTGATGATTGATAGGGAACCCATCGAACAACTTGTACCTTCTGAGTTTGGGGGTGGCTAGAAGACCTCATAGCCACCCGCTATCTCTTCCACTCTGCTTGGGAATCCTATTGCAAGCCCTCCATGGTGATGGCAGCATTCATCATTGCCCCGAAGGTCTAATAGTTTCTAGTATACAATTTCTCCTAAAGGCTGCAAGAGAGGCCACGTTAGAAGCGGTCCCTCTTCTTCTCGTCCATGTCCACATGAGTGCCAGCATACTGGGACAAGTGATTGAACTTATTGACATAGTCCATCACTCTCATACTCCCTTGCCGTAGGTCCAGGAACTCAGTCAGCTTTCTGTTGAGGACACCAGCAGGAATATAGAACTCTCTGAATGCTGCGGTGAACTCCTGCCAGGTCACCTGGTGATCTGGCTACTACATGGCATTGAAGGTATCCCACCATGCACTCGTGGACCCTAACAACTGCTGTGCTGCAAAGCGCACTTTCTGCTCATCAGCACGTTGAGCAACAGGAACTTCTGCTCCAGAATGCAAAGCCAGTGCTCCGCATCTAGGGGCTTAACTATCGGTGTGAAAGTGGGTGTGTGGTCTTGAGGAAATCCTAGTAAGAGGAGGGTCCCTCAGGACCACGGGCACCACCCCCGTTCCCACCATTGCCCCCGTGGCCTCCACGGGCGAAGCCAGCGACAGCCTATGCCAGTAGCTCCATGGCACGGGCAGACTCGCGGCGAGCAGCCATCATTTCTGCCATCATCTCCATGTGAGTCATCGGCAGTGGCGGTGGCAGTGGTGGAGGAAGGGGAGCCAACAGTGGAGCCTCATGGCTCTCCCCGTTGCCGTGCTCATTGGCTCGGCCACTTTCACCTTGGCCCTCTCCAAGACCGTGGCCTGCTCCGGCACTGGTGCTCCCACGTCCAGACCTCAGATTCATCTGTATGAGATAGGAACCAACCACTTAGGACAACCTTTTGGACCAGAACAAGGGATTAGAGAAACAACGAGATAATTATTAAAGCATTCTTTTAGTTGTCCTCTCAATTGACTAATCCAATTATACGTGTAGGGGGACTTTAGTTTAAGTAAGATTTTATTATCATGATGCATGTATCGGCCTGTACGCTCGCTCAAGCCAGAATATAGCGGCATTCGTAAAATTTTCGGCACATTGCACACTCACTTTCCGTATGCTCAGTGATTCCTTACGCAACGTAAGTCAGTGTACCTGCAGAAAATTGATTAGATAAAACCAGTGCTGCTATCCTAGATAGACCATATTGCTAGGAATTATACTTAGTTAAATAATTTTATCGCATCCTACTTTTCGCAAAACTTTTGTTGGTCAAATTTTTAAGTTTTGGAAAAGAGTGATGAACTCGTAAGCTCATTATTGGCTCTAGTACCAACTGTGGCAGAACCGCCCAAAATAACACACTTATGGAGGCGCTTGTCTTCCACTAGACACTAAGCACCCCGAAAGCAAGCTACAACGGGTGGTATCCGTGGGGCACACCCCAAGGGAGAACCCGAAATATCCACATTTTTTCCCAAGGATCCAATAATGAGAACGAGTTACAATACTTAATACATTTCATACATCCAGAGTTCTTAGAAATTCATTATTACATTGCCAAATGTCAGAGTGCGGAATATTCAACAACGGAATTAAAATAACATCTAGCGACAAAGAACAAGGATCCGTCTGTGCCCAACAAAAGAATCCTCCAGACAAAGGTACTCCTCAAGCATTACCTGCAACAGGGGTAAATAAACCCTAAGTACACAATGTACTCGCAAGACTTATCCGACTAGTGGGAATAATTTCCTGACTCCAAGGGATATGCGGAGCTTTATGGTTTGCTGGTTTTCTTTCTACAGAAAGCAATACTAATAGTGGGTCCTTATTTATATTATTATTAATAGCCGTATTAATTTATTATCTAGCCATTCTATGTAAGCACCTGTTCTACTTTCAAGCAAGAGCAGATCAATCCATCACCTTCCATCTTTCAGTTCTTACTACTATGCTAAACCATAGACAAGCCATACCGGATCGCCCGACGATTCGCGAATCAATGCCCCTAGCTGGGTACCCTAAAAACACACGCCCCACTTGTACCCTAGGCATAAGCAGGACCAACCCGTCACCCTCCTGTCCTGAGGTCCAGGTCCCCGTCCAAACTTCGACTCCAAGCCCCCGCTCCTAAGTCCCGGACTTAGTGCGGTGCAAGGATCTCCACCATCCCCGCCTCCAATCAGTCGGTCCGGAAAGAGCCGGTACCCACGACAAGAGAGCAACAAGTCTTCCCTGCACCCATACCCAAGTATGTGCTCGGGATAATAAATCTGTGACTTGCCTAGAACCTTATGCAATGGCCGATCCTTAACCGATACAGACAGGAAAAAAGTGTAACCAAGCTATCCCTTGTTGGCTGCAGGACACAACCTCTTACACCCACTAGTACCCAAACCATATCCCTGCCCGATCACCACTTTTCCTTTCCACCATTTTATCATGAGTAATCATAATTATTAGCTATTATGAGTAACGATAGGTTACTCACGCTATTAAAATCCTGAGCATAGTAGCTACTCGACCTATACTAGTAGGACTCATAGGTAGATATATTTATGCATGTAGTTTCCATAAAATGCCTGTAACATAAATGCACATCATATATATTCAGTGGTCATTTAAAATAAGGGTTATGCACCGAGACTTACCTTGGGCAGGCGGTGGGTCAACAAAGTCAGCACCAAAAGGCTCCGGGGCTCCCTCCTACATGAGGATCTCCTCCTCGTACTCCTCAATGACCGCTTCATAATCCTGTTCGTCCACGGGCACGAACTCTACCAACTCGTGATCTACATGCATGAAATGATGATGCAACACTTAGTAATACGGCAACAACAACTCTTAAAATAAAAATACATCTATCAAGTTACTAAGCTAGTCCTACCGACTAAGGTGCTAAGTTACCTACTATTACCACTAACAAGTATGAAGCTTGACATATATTATCTTAGCAACCAAAGGTATTCTTACTCTTAATACCCATTTACTCTATATATAATAAAACAAGGGTACTAGCTATTCTATTTATCAACCTACTCTAGTGCTATCAAATTTACAGTGAGTACAAAATAATCTAATGAACCTACTGTAAAAACTTCACGACTAAATCTATCATCAATTTGCTACAATAATTCCTACAAATATTAATCTACATAATACTAAGCTCTCTAATTTGAATTTATGAACCTATCATGATCACAACTAACTATAAACTAACTACACTAATAGATAGGTAGCATTTTTGTGAACCTAACAAATTTTGTTTCACTATTTTTGGACATCTATAGAATTTACTATCATTTTCAAAGTTTAGCTCAAAACTAAATTGAATAAGCATTTACTATTTTACTGGAAAATGAGAAACCGATTTCTATTGCGTGGCCCAAGGCGCGAGCGGCTCGACCCAGCCCAGCGCAACACGCGCACGCACGACGTACTGCGCCGCCCACGCTGGCACGTGGTCCAGCCGGGCGACGACGGCCCGCGACGAGGAGGCCCGCGCTCCACGACTGTTTTGCGAAAATGGCCCTGACCTAATGGCGAATCACACTAAGACCGACGGCACTATTCCTACAGGCATCTACTTCGTAGATAAACCCTCGAAATAAGATGTCTTCACAACGGCGAAACCCTCAATGCCCGCGCGCACGCACTGGCGCGGCGGCGCTGGCGCAGGGCAGTTACATTGGCCAGACCAGTCCCTTCCCGCCCCAAATGCGAGCTGATGCTCACCTAGGCATAAACCCGAAGTGATGGTCGGTGATGTGGCGAACGGAGATGCTATCCCGAGCTCCCTCCATGATGGCAGACTCCTCCCTGCAATGGTGGCTATGTTCCCATGAGCCAAGGCACAGACAACGCGAACGAGCTCAAGGATGGGCATTAGCGACTCACCCCAAACCTACCAGACATGGTGGATTGACCGGAGATGGACCGAGCCGAGCTGGCCACATGCGATGGCGCACGGCAATGGCAAGGCTGCATCAGAGAAGGCTAGACAGCGGTAGCGATTTGGCAAAGGTGCGCAGGGTGATTAGCAGGTGGAGGCGAAGCTAGCGGTACAAGGAATTGACACAAGCTGCACTGGATAGGGAGCTTGTCTTCGATGCCGACCGACACGGTCTTATTGACCCAGCAGAATGGTAGCTCCAAATTGGGTCGGGTGGGTGGCTGGTTACTCAGCAGAGCCGAGGACGGGGTTAATTGGATTGAGGTGGCTCCACTATGGTGAATTTCGAGAAGCGGGTACGGCGACCACGGCACTAGAGAACAGGGGAGACAGGCATGGTGTGCTCATCGCTGCCATGGCAGGACGTGGCTATCACTTCCGTGCTCAATCGCGTACGGCTAAAGGCGAGGGGGAAATGGCCAACGTGTTTAGGACGGTGGGCCGCATGGCCACAATTTACAAAACCGATGATGGCGGCTCAGCGATGCGCGCCGCAGTGGCATGGCGCCGGTCAGAGGAGACAGTAGCGCAGCGTCGTCGAGTGCCGACGTGACAGCAAGGCAGACAAGGCAAGGCAACGTGCGGGCAATGCCAAATGTGGCCACGTGCTCATGGCACCGCACAGACGAGCGCAAGGCGGCAGGCGGACACGACGGCGTGGCAGAGCGCACGCGGTGACTTCACGCAAACGGCTAAGGCCAGTAGTAGCGCATTGGCGCTACGCGTGGGGTCAGCGACATGGCAAAGCGGCTATAGCGGTCTGGCCACACCAGCAGACCCGTGGCGATGGCGGTGGTGGCCAAGCGGCCAGTGCGCGACCACGGCGGTGCAGGTCCGTGCGGCTAGGCGCGTGCGTGTGCCAGCGTGAGCGCGAGCCAGGGCGTGGCAACGGGTGACAGTGGCCCACAGCGTGGAGCCAACAGCAGGCCCGGCCAGCGTGGTGGCACGCGTATGGTGTGCGAGCGCGTGCATGTCGGCGGCCGGCGCGGCAGCGCTGAGGGCCGAGCACGGTGACCACGCCCAGATGCAGAAACCGTGTCGTGCACGCTTTTTAAAGCGTCCCAAAAAGTCACCTCAAGGCTTCGATCGCTAAACCTACTATTTTACGCACAAGGTGGCATGTCAAGCTACTAAAACAAACCCTAAACCCATGCCACCACTTATCCCGATCCTCCAATAAAATTTCCCAAACTTCGCTTCGTCGATCCATTTTCCGACTTGTGAAAATGACTAAGTTTTTGTTCGGATTCGTGTCGACTTCGGTTCCAAGCTATTGAGTAAGCTATCTAGCGAATCCCATTCTCGACCACAAGTATTTCATCGCCACCTACGAAGTTTGTACTACAAACTTTATTAAAGTGTCGGGTATGCGTTCTATAGCATTTTCGTTCAATAAAAATTCATCTAGAACACTAAGTGACACAACGCGACATGAAATATAACATTTGTTTCGCGTTTCCGATGAATGTTTCAAGTTACGTATATTGCTTTACACACTATATTACACACCTTAACACATAAGTATGATGCTCATGCAGTGTTTTAGCAAAAGGTTGTACAGTGTAACACCGAGGGTGTTACAGATATGCTTTGGACTTTGATGAGTAACCAACAAGAAAACCAATATCACAATGTCTTTGGAACTTTCCTATGTGTTGCCGCTTCTTGTAGATGTAGCATTTGCAACCAAACACCCAGAAGAATGATACGTCTAGCTTCTTCCCATTGAGCAACTCATAAGGGGTCTTGCCAAGAAACTTTTGAAGAAATAGGCGATTAGATGCATAACATGTGGTGTTGATAGCTTCCGCACATAGAGCTTCGGGTGTATTATACTCATCAAGTATTGTTCTTGCAAGTGTGATAAGTGTCTGGTTCTTTCTCTCTACTACACCATTTTATTGAGGTGTGTATGTTGTGGAGACCACATGCTTGATCCCTACTTCATCACAATATGCTTCAATGTTTGTGTTGTCAAATTCTTTTTCATTGTCACTTCTTATCTTCTTGAGCTTCACTTGAAATTCATTTTGTGCTCTCTTGGCAAACTTCTTGAAATATGCAGCCACTTCGGTCTTGTCATGAAGGAATAACACCCAAGTATATCTAGAGTAGTCATCAACTATCACAAGACAATAGAGATTTCCTCCTAAAGTCTTGTAAGTTGTTGGTACAAATAGATCCATTTGAAGAAATTCTAGCACTCTTGTTGTTGACATGTAAGCTTTTGTTGGGTGAGCGTTTGCAACTTGCTTGCCGGCTTAACATGCACTACAAAGCTTGTCTTTCTCAAATTTCACATCCTTCAAACCTCTCACCAATTCATTCTTCATTAGCTTCTTGAGTGAGCTCATCCCAACATGTGCAAGTCTTCTATGCCATAGCCACCCAAGTGATGTTTTAGTGAATAAGCATGTCTTCAAGTTTGCATCTTCAGAGGTAAAATCTACAAGATATAGGTTGTTGTATCTAAAACCCTTGAATATAACTTGATCATCATCTTTCTTTAACACAACCACTTCCTTCTCGATAAACAAACATTGAAATCCAAGATTGCACAATTGACCAACAGATAGCAAGTTGAAACTCAATGAAGCAACATATAGCACATTTGATATTGAATGATCATTTGATATAGCAACTTTGTCCAATCCTTGAACTTTGCCCTTTAAATTATCACCAAATGTAATCCTTTCTTAACCATCTACTTCTTCATCTAGTGAGGTGAACATATGAGGATCACCGATCATATGTTGAGTGCAACCACTATCAATAACCTAATAACTTCCACCGGTATTGTAGTTCACCTACACACAAGAGATCAAGCTTGTTGTTTAGGGACCCAAACTTGATGAGTGCCCTTTACTTTCTCAACTAGTGACTTTTCAACCCAAATTTGCTTAGGCGTATTCTTGTTGGGTGGACCTAAGAACATGACTTTCATTTTCCACTAGAACCCTTTCTAAGCATGTAGTGAGCATTGAAGGCAAAGGGTCTAGCATGCTTGGACAAAGGTTGTGGTGGTGGAGTTTGACACTCATGGGCAAAGTGACCTTCTTGTCGACACTCAAAACATCTCTTTGGCTTAGGCTTTGACTTGTATTGTTGTTGATGTTGATGTTGAGCTTTCTTCTCTTGATTTGCCATGTACCCAATACCACTTCTATCCATCTTCATCATGGTGTTCATGAGTAGCTCACTTTGGAGATATTGGCCTCTTGTGAACTTGCTTAAACCGGTCTTGAGATGTTCTTTCTCCAACTTGAGCTTCTTGTTTTCTTCTTTAAGTTCATCATGATTTTTCTCCATCTTTAGTCTCTTGTTCTCTTCTTTAAGCATCTCATTCTCAAGAGCTATATCATAATCATTGTCAAGATTCTCTATCACAATTGTGTTGGTGGTTGATAGCTTTTTAAGATCTTTCTTGAACTTTTCATTCTCATTCTTGAGCTTGACATAATCATCATAGTTGTCGGACTCAACCACTTTCTTGCCTTTGCTACTAGAACCTTGCTCAATGCTCTCAACAATCAAGTCATCACATGATGTAGCTATATCAATCTTAACAACATTGTTAGTAGGATCATGTGGCTCATTTAATAATAACTCATGAGAAAGAACAAGATTGTCATGATTAATCTTAAGATTGGTGTACTCTTCTTTTAGCAAATTATAACTAGTGGTGAGCTCATTACGTATCCCCTCAAGTTTATCATGTTTTTCTCTAAGCTCCTTGAGTTTGGATGACACAATTTTATTTTCTTCTCTAAGCTCAACACTAGCTTTTTTGGCTATGTCATACTTTGCTTAGAGAGAGTCTTCTCAAATTCTAGTTTTTCATTTTTAGCTCTTATCTTTCTAATGATTTTAGTGTATTGGTTTAGCAACTTGATAAGATCATCATAAGAAGGTGATTCAAATTCTTCATCACTATCACTACCACTTTCATCATTGCTAGCATTATCATCACTACTACTATCATCATCATTTTGTACCTTTCGTTCACCCTTGGCCATAAGACATAGGTGTGTAGAGAATGACGGCGGCGGTGTCGGTGAAGATTGTGAACAATCAATCACAAGAGCGGCCACCATCTCATTCTCATTCTCACTTTCATCATCGGATGAGCCACTTGATGATTCAATATCTGTAAGCCAATCACCAACAGTGTATGCCTTGCCATTCTTCTTCTTCTTGTGAAATTCGATCTTCCTGTCATCCTTCTTCTTGTATGGCTTGTTCTTCTTCTCATCATCATTTTCATCACTTGAGTCATCTTTCTTGCCCTTGTACTTCTTGTACTTGTGTTTCTTAGGTTTGGGGCATTGATGAGCTAGATGACCAAGTTCTCCACAATTATAGCAATCCATTTCGGAGATGGACTTCCTTCTATTACTAGTGAAGAATTTCTTCTTCTTGCCATCAAACTTGACACTATTCTTGTTTAGCTTCTTGAGCATCTTGGCGGTTCTTCTCACCATGAGAGCAAGACTTACATCATCAATCTTATCATCACTTGAGCTATCATGATCAACTCTTGCTTTGCCCCTCTTCTCTTGGCTAGCCTTGAATACCAAATCTTTCTTCTTGGTGGAAGAAGATCCATCTTGTGGAGTGATGTGCATGTACATCTCATGTACATTGATCTTCCCCAATATTTGAGTTGGTGTAGCGGTGGAAAGATCACCTTGATGAAGAACCATCACAATATGCCCATATTTGTCAATGGCGAGGACACTCAAGATCTTTCTCACAACATCGGAGGGTTGCATTTGTGTGAATATATCTCATTGGCACTTTCTTTAGGAAGCATCTCAAATGAATTAAGCTTTTTCATCACAAGGTGGTAGCGTTCCTCAGGCTCACTCTTGGTTCCCTCATGGAGGGCACAAATGTCCGACCATAGTACATGGGTGTCTTTGTGGTTCCGCACACGGTTAAAAACATCCTTGCAAAGGCCTCTAAAAATGGTGTTTCTAGCATTTGCATTCCACTTCTCATAGTTAACCTCATCGCCTTGAAGGTTGGTGGGATCCTTAGGTTTTGGGAAGCCTTGTGAGGTGGCTCTAAGAACTCCAACATCTGAAGCCCATAGGTTTTCCTCCATGTGAATTTTCCAATAAGGAAAATAATCTCCCTCAAAGATAGGAGGGGGTCCATCCCCTTGGGACATCTTGCTCTGGGCGGTTAAGCCTAATTTAGGGAGCACGAGGCTCCGATACCAATTGAAAGGATCAAGATGCCCAAGAGGAGGGTGAATAGGGCTAATTCTAAATTTTTGCAATAATTAAGCCCTACACTTAGCCCATTTCACCCCTTGTGTCTAAAATGTGTTTCTATTATTCTCCCGTACAAAAGTTTTGCACCCTAGGTTCCAATCCTACTCTAACATGGCAATTCTAGGAATGTAAAGACATGAAATAAATTGCTCAAATGTAAATGCTCAAAGTAAAGAGAGGGAAATGAGCACGGCGATGTTTTCTCGATGTATTGGAGAGTCGCCACTCTCCACTAGTCCTTGTTGGAGCACCCGCGCAAGGGTGTAGCTCCCCCTTGATCCGTGCAAGGATCAAGTGCTCTCTACGAGCTGATTCTTTGACACTCCGTCACGGTGAATCGCCCACAACCGCTCACAACTTGACTTGGATCATCCACAAGCCCCTCCGGATGATCACCAAGCTCCCAATCACCACCGAGCCGTCTAGGTGATGGTGATCACCAAGAGTAACAAGCACAAACTCTCACTTGACCAAGACAAGCCTAATGAGAAAGGTGGATGCACACTTGCTACTCCCTATGCACTAATGAGGTCCTTAATCTTAGATTATCAAATCTTAATCACCTCACTAGGCTCTTGCTCTCTATTACACTCCAAAGGTGTTTCTTAGCTGAACAAATGGGCAAGAGACCTCCCTTGGATGTGTGGAGTAAGTATTTATACCTCCTCATTCAAAACATAATGTTTGGAGGCTGAGTCATCACTCTGCGGGCTGACCGGACGCTCTGGTCAATTGTACCCGCCACTGTGTTAGAGAGAGCCGCTAAGCTCTGACCGGACTCTGACCAGCGTCCGATCAGGACCCCACCGAACGCGTCTGGTAAAGAAAAAACCTCTCTAGAACCTCTCTGGAGTGGACCGGACATAGGCACCACAGCGTCCGGTGCTCCTCCACTCAGCATCCGGTCAGTACCAAATGACTGCAGTTGATCAAATGAACTAACCGGACTCACCCTCCAGCGTCTGGTCATAACCAGACCATCATCTGGTTAGTCATTTGACCCTCCATTCACTTCCAACTCAAAATCCTATGTGAATGAAGTTGACTCCAATTGATCTTGGGGCTATTTCTGAGCTACCTAGTGCTAGGTTTGACAAGTGTGCACCACACCTAACCCACTAGACTCACCTAGGTCAAGCTACTAGTCCATACCCCCCTTAATAGTATGGCCAAAGGAATAACAAAGTCCTAAACTACTCTAAGTGTCTCTCCAACAACAAACGACACTTAGAACTAGTCCGTCCTTTACCTTGTCGTCCATCCTTTGAAAACCAAAACAATTTCCATCGACAGGGGCATGACAACCATGATTGACCAATCAATTGCCATTACCATGACCTAACTTAAATTGCCTCTGCAAAACACACGTTAGTCATAGTAATCTCATGCCGAGGGTGAGTGGCTGAGGAAGGCGAAGGAGGACAAGAAGAGGAAGAAGCAGCAGAAGCTGTAGGCGTGGGAACAAGGGGAGGATACTGGCAGAGATAATGATGATGACGATGGAGACGATGATGAGGTAACCGATGATATCAAGTGGGACAACCTGGAGAGCGAGGATGCGCTGACAGGTATCAGTTCATCCTTGCAGGCATCGGGGCCCTTCCCATTCCACGGAGGGGAGGGTACATCCGAGGAGCTGGCGGAGGAGGGCCACACCGTCGGCCTACCCTAGGATCCAACATTGGTGGGCGGTTTTGTCATCGCACCCGAGGTGCCAGCGGAGGAGGGCGGCTCTACCGTCGTGCCCCAAGAACCAAGGGGAGCGAGCCCCTTTGCCTAGGAGCACGGGGCAGGCTCGAAACAGCCTCGTTCCAACGAGGCGGAGCAAAGGTCGGGGGGTTCGCCCCCCAAACGCATCTGCCACCTGACGACGCTGAGGTGAGTTGTCAGTTCCTCTGTTTTTCCTGTTTTAGCCGGATTTCGTTGTGACTTATGCTTTTCGTCCCTTGTAGCGTCGGCAGGCAGCGTAATCCTTTGGCGTAGGCCCCGAAGAACAGCGTCGCCCTCCAATGGAGGCGGCAGCCATCGGCTAGTGCCATGCCCATTTCGGGCGGGAGCGGCGTCAATGTGATTGCGTCGTCGGTCGGTTAGGCACTGCCCACGGTGGCACCCGTGCCCTCGATGGGATAGGCGGATGTGGGGGCTCAAGGGGCACCTTCGAAGGTCACAGAGCAGCCGGTGACGACCGCAATACCGCTGATGACGGTGGGATGGATGGGGCTGCCAACCGCGCTCGTGGCACCAACCGCTGCGGGCGTGGCACAGCTGGTCGTTACCCTGTCGATGTAGGTGGAGGTGGCGGCGATCGTGACAGATGGGTTACAGCCGGGCACAACCACAGCGATGCCTGAGGCACTGGCGCGACCCGTGCCATCGGCGGCCCAAGCGATGGCGCCTGGCACAGACCGAACAGAGGGGGATGCGGCCAAGGGGTCCCCAGGAGTCGTGGTGCTAGGAGAGGGGTCGGTGTCCACACCGCTGACCTCTTCCATCGCCGGAGGGGGCGTCCTATCGAGGACATCACGGCGAGAGGGGTCGAAAGTGCTTGGAGCCAGCGGGGAGTCGTCCCTGGCCCTGATGTCGATGGACAGCAGCTCGCCTGCATGGGGCGAGCCCCTACTCCGGTGGATGAATCCGCAGGATCCGGCATCGACGCTTTTCACCCTTGACGCCGTTGCTGAGAGCAAGGAGCGGGAGAGCCTCGACGTGGGGATCACGTCCATGCTCGAGGCCTTGAACCACGCCATGGGCGCATTGCGTGACATTTTTGTTCCCTCTGGCCGGGTATTGTTTCATCCTGCTCCTTGCCTTTATCTTCCTTTTTCTATTTTTTGTATCCTGATCATTGTCTTCCTACAGTCCCTCATAGCTCGCAGTTGGGTGAAGTCTCAGTTCCTTCGTCAACAGAAGGAGACCTAGGACCATCTCATCGAGGAGGCATGACTACGTGGGGAAGTAACCACCCAGCAGGGGGTGGACGACCTGACTCCCCTCGCCGAGGAGGCGGCCAATCTTTAGTCACAGGTTGTCGAGGCCTGTCGGGATGCTAACGAGGCTGAGAAGGCGTTCAAAGCCCTATCGGAGAGGTCACGGAAGGATGAAGAAGAGGCCTCCAGTGTTAGGAAGGAGCAGAATGAGCTGCTCTAGAGGGACACCGAGACCCGCCAGCGGATCCTTGACCTTCTAGGCGAGGTTGAGAAGGAAAGGGATCTGAAGTTGGGGGGCGATGAGAAGTTCGTGGCCCTAGAGAAGAGGGCGAGCCTGGATGCCACGGCGGTCGCTCGGTTGCGCAAGGAGCGAGATGAGCTGCTCCAAACCGAGGAGAGGCTCGACTCAAAACATGGCGCGGCTCATGAGGAGTGTGACCAGCCTTTCCAAGAGCGCGACCAGGCCTGCCAAGAGCGCTACGATGCGCAGCAGAAGGTCGACTCCCTCCAGACCGAGCTCAAAAGCGCGATGACCCAAAAGCTGGAGGCCAAGAGCATTTCTACTAGGCTGGCTGTGGACCTCACTGAGGTGAGGAGGAATCTTTAGGAGGAAAGTGACGAGCTTGGTATCATGAGCGCCACCCTTGGAGTGGTCTGCGATGACCTTCAGGTGGTGCGGTCGGAGGGGACCATCTCGCTCGTGGCTCATGCCATCGAGATCATGGCTCAGGTGCGCTAGCTCGAGAGGAATGCTCTTTGCGTCGAGGTCAATCAGTCCTTCAAGATTGCTCATTCTCATTATGGAGACAGCATCGACCTAGAGACGATGAGCCACGGCTATGCCCCTGGCTATGAAGTCCACAAGCCGGAAGAGATGGAAGCGGCGGTGGCTCCCCATTCGTAGGGACCTAGCGGACGTGATAGAAGACTTAGTTCTCCCTCGAGGGGCTAGTTAGTTAGATTGGTTGGACAATTATTTTGTAATAATTGGACAAGTTTTGACCCCTGTTTTTGTTCAACAAGTCTGCATTCTTTTTATTTCAAGCGTGAACAAATTTGTTTTTTCTCCCTTTTATGTGTGAAAAGGGGTAAATGCGTTCGACCTTCCGCTTGTTAAGACCGTGAGAGCTCGGGTGCGGGTGAATAAACTCGATCATGCTTTGGTGAGCAAGAGTGTCAGAGCTCAGCTAGGGCATAGGTTTGTTGCAAATCACCCAACCTTCTCGAGTCGTTCGTTTCCGCAAACCTTGCCACTAGGTTTTTTAACGTGAGAAAGGGGACGAGCACGGCGATTGTTTCTAAAAGGGTATATATATACCCTTATCAGCCCCCGAGTGAGACCCGACCCCTTGGTGTTGCTGGGGTTGGGTTTCCCTAAAGATCGAGGAGAGGATAGCGAAACTAGTAGGAGAAAGTGTCTCTTATTTTAGAAATGTCATTCTTAGTTTTCATATGTACCCCCTCCCTAGGATCTGAGCCATCGTTCTATGACCGCACATTCGGTCTCCTTGCGAGTCCAACTTTCCTTGAGCCCCCACACGTAGTGGGGGTCCGGTCGAGGGTTGGCTCATCTTTGTGATCGTCACCCTGTCCGTGGTTTCCACGACCGGAGGGGTTGAGCTAACGTCACTTGCCTCGATTGCTCGAGTGACGTGCTCGGTGAGCTTACTAATAGGTATGGCCAAGTGGAATATGTATCTATCATTCTTGATGGGGTCAGCACAGCCCTGATGTGCCATTCCACTGCTCCTTAACCTGCCTACCGATAGATACCCGAGTCGTTCCGGAGACCGACTCAGGTGGCCCGCTGGCCTCCTCTCGATGGAAATTCTGTGGGCTCGGCTCGAGGTTAGGATCAGATGAGAAGGTTGAGATGACCTTGTCCGCTTCTAACCAGGTGGGGCAAAAGCCGGTGGGGCTCATATGCGATTTCTCCCCTGGCTCTATTTGACGCGAGGCAGCCTCGAGCCCATCGTGGGCCAACCTTTGAACCCCGGTCAGTTGGATTCCTGAGTTAGGGTCGGGTGGCTCGAGCCCCCGAGCCCCGTTGTGCTCGGTAGAGGTCGGCCGAGTTTTATGCGTCACCTTGTTCGTGGTTTCCGCAACCGGAGGGGTTAAGCTAGCGACACTTGCCTCGATGGCTGAAGTGTCACGCTCGGCGAGCTCGCTAACGGGCATGTCCAAATTGAATCTGGGTCCATCATTCATGACAGGGTCGACATAGCCCTCATGTGGCATTCCACTGCTCCTTAACCCGCCTCTTGGCAGATGCCCGAGTCGCTTCGGAGATAGACTCAGGTGGCCCGCTAGCCTCTCCTCGATGGAGATTCTATGGGCTTGGCTCGAGGTTAGGATCGAATGAGAAGGTTGAGATGACCTTGTTTGCTTTTGAGCAGGTCAGGCAAGGGCCACTGGGGCTCATCTGCATTTTCTCCCCTTGGCTCTGTTTGACGTGAGGCGGCCTCGAGCCCTTTCCGGGCCAGCCTTCGAACCTCGGTCGGTCGCCGCTCATATCGAATGAGATGACTACCACTTTGTGACGTGACACGAAGCGTTGTCACGCAATAATTGCATATGCGATGCTTGGATGTATGGGATGAATGTATGGATGCAAGCATGTGAATGGATGAATGAATGCTCATGCACTAGAAAAGTAAAGTGGGGTTGGTAAAGTTACCTCGGCCGCTCGAAAGTGGCCGGGTTTGGGGAGCTCTTCATCGAATATGTTCGAGTGATATCCGGGTCCATCGTTCATGATGAGTCATCCTAACTCGCATGCAAGTATCCCATCGCTCCCTACCCGCCTCTCAACCAAGCGCCCGAGCCATCCGATCGACTTTGGGCGACTACTGGCCTTTCCTCGATGGAGATTCCATAGGTGGGCCCCTCCAAACCCTTCCTAGAAAGGCGGAGGCTAAAGCTCAAGGTGCGGGGACAAAAACTCTGATCATGCTCATGAGCAAAAACACTATAGCCGCTGAGGCGTAGGTTTCTTGCGATCCGACCAGTTTTACTCAGAGTTTGTTTCCGCACACCTTGCCTCTAGGTTTTAGCGTGAGAAAGGGTCAGGCATAGAGAATGGCTACCGAATAGGCACTGTTGCCGGCCCTCAAGTGAGGCCCGACCCCTTGCCGTTGTTGAGGTCAGGGGCTTGATAGCGAAATTAATAAGAGAGAACGTGCGTAAATTAAGGGTGACCCATCTATCGGCAGCGGCCCGAACCGTCTGATCGACTTGGGTGACCCACTGGCATAGGACTTACCTCGATGGCATGAGTGACGGGTTCGGTGAGCTCTTACTGGATATGTTCGAGTGGAATCTGGGTCTGTCGTTCATGATGGAGTCGGCATAACCCTCATGGGGCATCCTACTGCTCCTTACCCATCTCTCTCGAAATGCCAAGCCGTTCGATTGACTTATGTGACCCACCGACATAGGACTTACCTACGAGAGATAGAGGATGATATCATCCCCCCTAAAAAATTAGTTAGGCAGATATGCCAGGAGGTGAACTTGTATTAAGTGGACAAGTTCTTAAATTTCATTATGGCCTAACAAATTTTTAGCCCTTCTCCCCTTTTCATATAAAAAGGTTAGTGCGTTTCGACCCTTTCTTTCATTAAGGTCGTAAAGCTCGGGGTGTGGGTGAACAAACCCTGATCACACTGGTGAGCAAAGGCGCCGTAGCCGCTGGGGCATAGGTTTCTCGTAGTTCGACCAGTTTTACTTAGTGTTCATTTTCATAACCCTAGCTTCTAGGTCTCAACGTGAGAGAGGGTCGGGCACAGAGAATGTTTGCTAGGTGGGCATACTCTTAGACGCGTACCTACTCTTTCCTTAGTTAAGGCTAAAAAACTCAGGGTGCGGGTGAACAAACTCTGATCACGCTGGTGAGAAAAGGCGCCGTAGCCGCTAGGGCGTAGGTTTCTCGTAGTTCGACCAGTTTTACTCAGCATTCATTTCCGTGACCCTCACTTCTAGGTATTAACATGGGAAAGGGTTGGGTGTAGAGACTGTCTACTAGATAGATATGCTCTTATTAGCCCCCGAGTGAGGCCCGACTCCCTACCGTTGCTGAGGTCGGATGTCACTAAAGATCAGAGAGTTGATAACGAAACTGATAAGAGAAAGTGTGTGTGTATTAAGGGTAAAAGCGACATTGCTGCTCGATGTTCTAGGCATTGATGAAGACTACGCCGTCGATGGTCTTGAGCTTATAGGCACCTGGTCGGAGCACCTCCGTGATGACGTACGGTCCCTCCCATGATGGAGAGAGCTTTGTGGCGGTTCTTGTTGTTCTGGATGAGGTGGAGCACCAGGTCCCCGACGTCGAAGGCCCGACCCCACACTCGATGGCTGTGGTACCGGCGTAACGCTTGCTGGTATTTGGTCGAGCAGAGGAGGGCGACATCGTGCGCTTCATCTAGCTGGTCCATGGCATCTTTGAGGAACACCTTGGTTCCCTGTTCATCGTACGCCCTGACCCTTGGTGCTCCATAGTCGAGGTCGGTCAGGAGGATAGCCTCAAAACCATAGACCATGAAGAATGGTGTGTAGCCGATGGCCCAGCTAGGGGCCGTCCTCAGGCTATAGAGCAATGCAGGAAGCTTCGTGACCCATCGTCCGCCAAACTTGTTCAACCGGTTGAAGATCCTAGGCTTGAGGCCTTGTAGGACCATGCCGTTTGCGCGCTCGACCTACCCATTCATGCGGCGTGTGCCATAGCGGCCCAATCGACGCGGATGTGGTATTCATCGTAGAATCAGAGGAACTTCTTTCCGATGAACTGTGTGCCGTTGTCCGTGATGATGGAGTTTGGGAAACCAAAGAGATGGATGATGTCAAGGAAGAACAGCACGGCTTGCTCAGACTTGATCACAGAGATCGGTCGAGCCTCTATTCACTTTGTAAACTTGTCTACGGTGACAAGCAAATACATATAGCCCCCGGGTGCCTCTTTGAGATCCGACCAGATCGAGCCCCTGCACCGCGAATGGCCATGTGATGGGGATCGTCTCCGAGCGCTTAAAAGCAGTGTGGGTTTGCTGTTTAGTATTGACACCCTTAGCAGGTGCGCACAATTTGTTCGAAGATCGACATCATCTTGTGCCGGCTTAGTAGAAGCCTTGTCGTAATGTATTTCCGACTAGGGTTCTAGGCACGAATGGCGACCGCAGACCCCACCGTGGATATCACTTCAAAGAACCGCTTCCCTGCTTGATGGGGATGCGTGATTGTAGGATCCCAGTGTGGCTTAAGCTTTGTAGTTCGCCCTCAATAAGGATAAAGGACTTGGCGATGTGTGAGCCACCGAGCTTCCATTTTGTCCATCGACAACGCCTCACAGAGGAGGTAATCAAGGTAAGGCATCCTCCAGTCAGCCAGAGGGTCAGGCTCTGTCGTTGGATCCTCATCTAACTCCATGACCTCGGGATCAGATGGAGCTAACGATTGGTTAGCCCCCGAGCCTAGGGCAGGCGGCCCATCATCAGCTTGTTCTAGCTCCTCATAGTGGACCGGCTTTGTGCCGATTGGTCGTAAAGACGCCCCATTGGCATCGGCTCTCCGCGGACGCCGCTTTTGCCAAAGGCATTGGGCGCCTCGTTGAGACGCCTTTGATATGTGATTAAGCTCAAGCTCATCAAACTTGTCCTCTAGTTGGTAGACTTCTCAACAATACGTAGCCATCTTGGCGTTGTGGTAGCTTGATTCCTTCATGACTTGGTCGATGACCAACTGGGAGTCACTCTGGACGTCAAGCCAGCGGATACCTAACTCGATGGTGATGCGTAACCCATTGATGAGTGCCTCATACTCGGTCACATTTTTGGAGGAGGGGAAATGGTGGCGAACCATGTACCTCATGCGTACCCTGAGGTGCAAAACGAGGACCAGTCCTATGCCGGCGCCTTTCTTCATCAGTGATCCATCGAAGTACATCGTCCCATACTCTTGGTCGATGACCGCTAGTGGCATTTGGACCTCGGTCCACTCTGCAACAAAATCAGCCAGCACTTGGGACTTGATGGCCGTCCGGGAGGCATACGAAATGCCTTGACCCATCATCTTGAGTGCCCACTTCATGATTCTTCCTGTGGCATCTTGGTTTTGGACGACCTCGCCAAGGGGGAAGGACGTCATGACCTTCATCGGATGTGACTCAAAGTAGTGGCGCAACTTTCTTTTGGTGATAAGGATGGCGTATAGGAGCTTCTGGATTTGGGGGTAGCGGGTCTTAGAATCAGACATGACCTCACTAATAAAGTACATAGGATGTCGCACTTTGAGGGTATGTCCTCTTCTTCTCGCCTACCACTGTAGGTGCTGACCACTTGCGTGGTGGCCATGATGCAGAGCAGAAGTTGTTCCCCATTGGTCGGAGGGACCAGGATCGGGGCCTTTGTTAGAAGCCGCTTGACAATGTCAAGTGCCTCCTAGGCCTCGCAAGGCCCATTCGAAGCGGCAGTCGGGTCTGCCTTGAAGTTGATAGAGGGGAGACCTCATTCATCGAGGCGCGAGATAAAGCGGTTTGCCGACGAGGCACCCTATGACTCGCTACACCCCTTTATGTTCTCGAATCGGGCCTATCCTTGTGATGGCCAAGATCTTCTCCGGGTTGGCTTCGTGCCACGCTCGGAGATGATAAAACCCAAGCACCATACCCTCGGGACCCCCAAAACGCACTTCTCGGGGTTGAGCTTAATGCCGCTTTGCTCGAGTTTTGTGAAGGTCTGCTTAGGTTGGCTACCACCGGTCACCCGCTTTGGACTTGACCATGATGTCATCCACGTAGGCCTCAATAGTTCGCCTCGATGAGGTCCCGAAACACTTGAGCATACAATGCCGGTAATAGCCCGGTGTTCTTCGGACCCGGCAGCATCGTGGCGAAAGCGTAACGATCTCGAATGAGGTGATGAAAGATGTCGCGAGTCTGGTCGACTCTTTCATCATGATTTGATGGTACCCAGAGTACGCATCAAGGAAGCAAAGGGTTTCGCACCGAGAGGTCGAGTCGACTACTTGGTCTATGCGCGGCAAAGGAAGCGGATCCTTTGGATACGCTTTGTTGAGACCTATGTAGTCACACACATTATCCATTTCCCACTCTTCTTTCAGTACAAGAACGAGATTGGCTAACCACCTGGGGTGGTATACTTTCTTGATGAACCCGCCACCAAAAGCGCGAATCTCCTCGCCCGATGGCCCTCACGCTTCCTCGTCGGTTTACGCAAGCATTGCTTCACTAGCTTAGAGCTCTGGCTCGATCTTCGTGGCATGCTTTCAGCGACTTCTCTTGGAATGCTTGGCATGTCTCGAGGGTTTCAACGCAAAGATGTCTCTGTTGGTGCGGAAGAAGTTTACCGAGCACGCTTTCCTATTCTAAGAAAGCATGGTGCCAATGCGTACCACTTTGCCCTTGGAGCATTGGGGTCTATGAGGACCTCCTTGGCGCCTCCAGCGCTCAAAAGACCCACGACCGCTTGGGGTCGGTGCTTCTTCTACACCTCCTTCCCGATGAGACCACGAGCTCTTTGGAGGAGACGATTGTCGCGGTGTGTTCACAAAGACTCGACCACGCACTCAGAGGGCATTGGAAGGAGGTGCCGATGGTGATGACCTCACATGCAACTCCGGATCCTTAGCTTTAGATAGGTGTAGTTGGGGACGCACGATGAACTTCACAGTGAGCATGGACATCCTGTGATGGCGTGGTAGGTTCCATGGAACCCGACCACCTTGAAGGTGAGGGTCTCTATCCTATAATTAGATAGATCCTCAAGGTGATGGGCTGATCGATCATGTCGAGTGGCACAACTTGCTTTCTCGTACGCGATGTCATGGAAAGGCTCCCGGTCGGCCGGACGACGCTTTGGCCGATGCCCATGGCGCCGAGCGTTTCAGCAGACAAGATGTTGAGACCGCCTGCATCCATCGGGCATTACCATGGTGAGCCGCTTCGTGTCGATGATCGGGTCGACCACGAGCGGATATCGTCCCGGCTGTGGGACGCTTTTCGGGTGGTCGGTCCGATCAAAAGTTATGGCGAACTCCGACCATCGGAGGAAGGAAGGCACGGATGGCTCGGCCGTATAGACTTTGTGGCGCGCAAGCTTCTGGTAGCCCTTGGAGTCATAGGCCACCGACCTCCCGAAGAAGATTATGAGGGCAACCATCCAAATGTTGAAAGCCACCGCCCTTCTCCTCGACGCCGCTTCACGGTCTCCGCTTAGGGTCACCCCTATGCTCCCCCTTGTTGGAGCCTTCGGACAAGAACCGCTTCATGAGGCCGCAGTCCTTGTTGAGATGCTTGACGGGGAAGGCATGGTTCGAGCATTGCCCTTCGAGCAGCTTCTCAAAGTGGTTCGGGGTACCCTCGATGGGCTTCAGACCCCCCTTGCGGTCGGCGGCGGCTACGAGCAAGCCCTCGTCTTCTTGCCGCTTGTTCTTCTTCTTGGGGCGGTTGGAGGCGCCTTACGCCAACGCCCTCGCTAAGCTTTGCCTTGCCCTTGAGGTGGTCGAAGATTGTTTAACCGCCTCCTCGCCCGCATGGCTATGGCGTGGCGTCGAGGAGCCCTTGGTGGTTCACGGGCCCTTACATCCCAGCTTATGGACCTGTGGACTCGCAGGTGGTCCTAGACAGAAAGTTTCTATGACATCGCTGTCGGTAACATTGGCAGCTCATTTGCACTATCGGGAGAAGCACCGGATGTACCCACTTAAGGATTTTCCGGACTTCCATCGATAGTTTTTGAGATCACAGGGTTCCCAAGACGTGTGTATGTGCCCTAGAAGTTCCCCATGAAGATTTCTTCAGGTTCGCCCAACTTTGGATTTGATTGGACTCAAGGTGTTCCAACCATGTTCACGCCGAATCGGCCAAGAATAATGGAAGGTTGCGAATAAATAAATCGTCATTATCCGCTTCCACCGGCTTGGCAAGCAAATCGATAATCCTCGAGCCATAGTCCGTGTTTATTTTCCCGTAGTATTTTGGGATGCTAGCGGTGGCGATGCACCGTGGTGGGAAGATTCGCGTTGAGGATGTGTCGACCAAAGGCCCGAGGTCCCAGCAGTCGTGATTGGGCTTTGGTCCTCATCGTGTCATAGCATCCGCCACGACGAGGGGTGCTAGCCGTGGCTTGCCCCCACCCTCGCATGATCACCATGGGTACGCGTCTGGCAGCGCCGAGGTTGTAAGTCGTGGCGCGTCCACGGTGGCGGCCAAAGACACTCATGCACTAGAACCACGGCAGGTCAGCGCCTGCCGCTTTATGCGGCGCCGTAGATTGACACATCCTTGTCGTCGCCTCGAGGCGGCGCTATTTTGCGCCGAGCTCAAGGCTCGTCAGGACAAATGAGCTTACCGCTGCTTCGCCACCGCGATGCTCGAGTAGTGTCGCGAATCTCGCGATGGGCCCAACGATCCCCAAGCGTTATGGTCTCGAAGCCCTGGTGAGCAAGGCCATCGCAGGCAGCCGATGTTTTGGCTTGCTCGGGCGAAGTGGGAGTGCTTCATCATCCTCGATGATCCGCTGGTTCACGCCATGCCCATGGCACGCGCATGCCCACTGCTCCCTGGCAACGCTTCGATCTCTTTCTCGAGCTCCACGCTGTTCTCGCTGAGCCGGAGTCGTGCTTTTCTCGAGCTCTTGGTGCGGGCCTTCGGGCTTGCTTCCACCAAAAGTAGCGGTGGGGCCCCAGATCCCTCGACCTCGTTGCCGAGGTCGCTCATTGGGTAGCCACCTTCTCGTGGATGCTTTTGACGTGTCCCTGGGGGTACCCGCCATGAAATATTCACGAGAGGGGTGATGGCTCCCCACTGAAGTCGAGGTGGAGGGTGACTTTGTTTCTCCCACAGGAGGTCGTGGAAAGACTCCACGACATATTCAAGTTATCCCCACAAATTCATCGTTTACGAGTGGGATGGTGGCGTGCATTGCACCACAAGGTGGCCAACGGTCTCACAAGGCGCCATAAGATCTTGGACGAGAGCTACTGGCTTGAGCGCTTTGATGAGGTATTTTGGGAGAGCAGCTCTCTCCTAGTCAGTCATGCCATGACGTTGGCGAATCCAGAAGGTGAGGTGGCGCAGTCCTCCCGGGACGGTCGGGAAGTCCCAGAAGGCACCGAGTCGGGCGCCTAACGCCCCATAGTCAAAGCCGAGGGAGCTAGTCGCCTCAGCGCTGCGGCCTCCCAAGTGCATGTAGTCGTAGTTCTCGAAGCGCCTCTACGATCGAGTCGAGAACGCCGACGGAGCTGCGAGAGGTTAGACGACGATGGGAGCCTCGCCAACTCTCCTCAACTGGATTTATGAAGTCCAGTTCCCGAAGCGCGTGGCATGCTTCACAGACCCAAATTGACGCTAGGACTAGCCATCCGAGACCCGGGGT